>LNAC01000195.1:637745-1115718 GCA_002007465.1 Ailurus styani | reverse complement strand
AAAAAAAAAAAAAAAAAAAAAAAAAAAAAAGGAAAGAAAAGTCTTTTCCTGGGGTAGATTAGCTACTTTAAGGAGGTTTCCCTAATTCCTGAATAATGAACACGGTACTCTGGAAGGATACCAAGCACATTAAACATTTGGAAGAGTTAGTGAAAACAGTTACATATTTTTTAAATAATAAAATAGATCAACCTCCCCCGAAACTTATGATTATTTTTGCAGTTGCAGATTTTAACTTGAAGCCAAAAAGTCCTGGAAACACAGTCATTGCTATCCAAATGAGCTATGTATCCTTTCATGTACTGCATGAGAAGAAAGGACCTACCAAGCAAAATCACCTAGACTCAGAACAACAACAGAAACAGTGATCAAGTCCAAGCTGTTTCCACCAGCCAGCAAAAGTGAGCCTGGCTAGTTTGCTTTAGCATTGAAACACTCTTTCTGGATTCTACACCTTTTCTTAACTATACTATTGCTATTTCAGGAAAAACAAAACCACACACACAACAACAACAACAACAAAACCCCTAACAATTAGACACACCTGCTTAAAGCGCCCTGTGCTCTGTTCACACTTCATGGTGTATCTTAAAGTGACAGCATATTAAAACGTCAGTGTAATTCCTGTGCACTATGTAGCCATAACAGCTGAAAGTACAATTAAAGTTCCTAGCGTTATGCAACTGAATTTGACTCATTTAGAGTGATAAAAATTCATATATCACATGAGAAATGTAATTTTCACAAGATTATAAAAACTCAGAAAAATGGAAGTGTACCTTCACATAAACTCACAAATTCCTATAGCTTTTTGGTTTCTGTGTTTAGATTATGGTCATAGTATTCTTTAAGAGTCTACCATCATGTGTTAGCATAACACATAAAATTTGGATAAGAAAATTGTCACTCTAATATTTCCAAGACAAACACGCAGCTAACCATACTCAGCTTTAAATACATATATTAAAAACCCATACAGGAAACAGTGCTAAAATTTTACATGGAAACCAAATATACTGAATTTGAATATAATGAATATCATAAACATGAAGTGGGATCAAATTGCTTCCATGCACTGAAAAAGGAAAATTGTAAATCTGTTAAAACATATATCCCTGGTAATAAATTGTGACTTTCTTATTGTGAAAACCAGGAGTGCTGCAAAGTACTTATACTACAAAATTGTCTTGGTAGCCAAAATAAAATAAAATATTATAAAAGAACTTGGCACCAAAACCAAAACAACAATTGTTCAAGGGGAAATGGTATAATTAAATTAAGCATTTGAAAACTGTAATGATAAGATATGAATCACACAGTCCAGATAAATGTTTTGGCAGAGCTCTGCTTCCATTAAAATCTCCCAAGGACAACTCTAAAATTGCAAAATCTGAGAAGCTGTCTGAGTCAATGTTGTCCTCAAGGAAAGCGTTTCACAGTGGACTGACCACTTCTCAGCAGAGAAGCGCCATCTTGCTCCTGAGAAGCCCCTCCTCTGCTCCTTGGACATGCAAACAGACCCTCAATCCTCCTAAATAACTGGTTGTACAGGGGAAATGCACCTTGATGACTGCAGTTTCTCCAGCGTGACTACTCTGGGTTCTGCTGGACCAGTGACAAATGCCACAGCTTTTTTAATGGTCTGATCCCTGGGACTTTCATCAGCCAACACCCTATTTTTCAGAGGCCCCAGGTGTCCTCTGAGACCCTCCAACAAACACTGCTGCATTATGCCTCTAGTGCTTTTGTTCCACTTGGATTAGAGAGCACAGTCCATAGATTGTCTTTGTGTGTGTGTGTGTGTGTGTGTGTGTGTGTGTGTGTGTGTGTGTGTGTCTTTTTTACAAAAGTAGGTAGGGTGAAAATCTTTTACATTATAGAAATCAGAAGTATAGGTTTAACTGTTCATTTCAACTCAGGTCTGATAACTGGCAGATAGGCGTGGCCTGTGTATATTTAGAGCAATATTTTAAGTTGGGCTATATCACTTGACTCATTCCTTCAGTTAGAGCTCAGATGGTATCTCTTTGGTACCAGGCACAGTCCTATATGCTGGTAGTACAAATATAAATGTGATAAGACCTCATATTTTGACAGAGGACACTACACAAATCTAATAATGTTATGATCTGAAACATGCATATTATATAAATTATAGTCATATACATGTATGGGGCAGCGCATGCACACGCGCATGCACGTGCGCACACAGACACACACACACACACACACACACAGTTTCATCCAGTGTCACTCTACCTAGAGGGTAGAAAAGTATTCATAGAAGTAGCTATATTTGAATTGAGTCTTGAAACATGTGAGAATCCCCCCAAGGAGAAGCTGGGGGGAGAGTAATCATTACAAATATAGTGTCTACAGTGCTTAGCACAGAAAACTAAAGATGGAAGAACTGACACAATATAGCTTCCTCATCTGTAAGAACCTCACTACTGGTAGGACAAGTAAAAATCCAGAAAGGTCCAATGTGTAGAGCCAGACTGCCTGTGTTCAAATCCTGGCTCTCTCCTTAACTCATCTCTTACCCTTTCCAAGTTCTAAGTTAAGGTTATCCATAAAATGGGGATCACAGTGCTTCTTTTGTGGGCTTTTGAAAAGATTAAAATAGACAACATGGTCAAGAATTCTACATGGCACATAGTAAGTGCTCAGTAAGATAGCTGCTAATCATTTTTACTACTATTACCACTATTATGTGTAGTTACAGGTCATGTTTAGGAAATAATAAATACTATTCTGGTGCAGATGGAAGGTACTCACATCAGAGGGAGCAGATATAGCAGATTCTGAATAATGTAGGTGGGGATCCTCCAAGAAATGGCTCTTACATCATGCAGAGAAGTCTGGACTTAATCTCATCAACAGAAGGGAACCTTAGATGGTTACAGAGTTCGGTGAAGTCCTCCATAAGAAACTCACAGTATAGGGAAACCTGAAGTGGAGGAGAACGGCTGGTGTCTTTTGTACTTGCCTTAGGCATGATGTGATGCAGGGGAAGCCTTTGGCCATCCCTGGAAGCTACCACGGGGGAGTCACGGTAGCAGTCTGCCCAAGGTGCAGACAATAAGAGAGTGCATTGTCTGTACAGAACTTTTTAACAATAATGAACTTCGACATAATTTCTATTATCACCATGCCCTGGCAACTATGAACAATGTCAGTGATAAAATATGTTCTTCCCTGCTGAGCGAGCCACCTCTTTGGTAGGTCACAATCTGCTGGTTTGTTTTGTGAAATCTGAGGAGGATTAACAAACACCCAGAAGCTGGGTGCCCATTAGTATTTCCTGACATCTAGGCATGCGTTCATTCAGGAGCAGGAAATGAACCTGAAGAGCAAACAGCCAGACAGAAAATTCTAGTGGGGCCATGGAGTTGGGAAACGTTTGGAGCATTTCCCAAGGAGAAAAGTCTAAGAAGGAGGCACCATCAAGGAGGTGCTGGGAAAAAGAGGCCAAATGACACTGGGCAGTAGGTGAGGAAGAGGAAGATACAGACACAGAGAAGGCTTAAAACAATACAGCTTCCTCATCTGTGGTGACCTCGCCACTGGTAGGTCAAGTGCCAACCTAGAAAGGTCCGGCCTGGGGGTTTCCAGGAACCAAGTCAGGAATCAGCATCAGGGGCTTCCCCCTCTCTCTCTGCCTGCCTCTCTGCCTACTTGTGATCTCTCCCTCTCTCTGTCAAATAAATAAATAAATAATCTTAAATTAAAAAAAAAAAAAAGGAATCAGCATCAGCTTGTCAGAGATGCACGTTATTGGCTCCCACCCAGACTGGCTGAATCTGGGGGCAGGCCCGGCTATTTGTGTTTTAACCAGCCCTCCAGGTGATTCTGACACCTATGGAAATTTGAGAATCACAGATCCCCCCATCCATGCAGCAGCTCCTTGAAGGCAGTACTATGTTCTTCTGGTGCCTCACTGGTATCTGTGACATTTGCCATATAGCGATATTTATGCCTATTAGACATGAGATCAGTCCATTCGCTCTTTTGCTTGATCTAGTGGTTCTCCACGGGAGTGGAGTGTGATTTTTGTCCCCCAAAGAATATTGGGCAATGTCTGATGACATTTTTGGTTGTCACATTGGGAGGAAGACGCTACTGGCATCTAGCGAGTAGAGGCTACTGGGTACTAAACATTCTACAATGCCCAGGACAGACCCCCTACAACAAAGAATTAGCCAACCCCAAGTGTCAACAGAGCTGGGGTTGAGAACCCCTGGTTAACCTTACACAGAGAGAGGTTTCTTTAGGATCCCTATTAAGTTGGGGGAAGGAACAGGCAAGGTGGGGAAGTCGGCATCCAATCTGCTGTCTTTGAACACAAATCTCCACTCGTGCGGTGAGGAATGTTTACTGATTGGTGACTGACTCTGTTTATTGTTGGTCTGTAAAGGAAGTAGGAGCTTTATGACCCTAACCAGGAACCGCTGGCTTTGTTTGCTCTCCCTCTCTTGAGCTGTCCTTCTGTATATTGTTTCTACCCTGACTTCATTCTTTGATTCTAAAGCAGCCAGGCCAGTCCTGATCTGGATCTCGGTTGAAGGCTTGAGTCCTGGCTGCTCAGACAGGGCTTGTAAGAGAGGGAGATTTGGGAGATTGCCAATTCTGGTAGTGGGCACTGTGGAGACAACTTCACTGAAACGCTGAGGCCAAGATCCTTCCCTCCTCCCTGCACCCCCGCCTTCCTTAAATTGGGAGAGGCCAGTGACAAGGAGGCCACTGGCCCCACTGTGGAGAGATCCACAGCTAGGCAGGGCTGTGGCAGGCATGGGGGGGTGACCGACGCATGGAAGCCCTGGGACCCCCATCCCCTGGCACACTGCTGATACAGCAGAGGTGGGCACACAGGGCTCTTCACCGAATGAACTGCGCTAGAATCCAAAGGAGGGAGGAGTTGGGCTTCACTGTGGGGCAGAGGGACAGGAAGGAGACCGATCTGTGGACACTGGAGGCTGGGCACTGGAAAATGGGACTCAGACGGAAAAGAACAAATGAGAGTCACAGATATCTGGCTCATTTTTTCTCATGTAATTTGGAGGAGGCTTGTCCACTGTGCTATCCAAGGAAGCTTCCTGCTAGTGCAAAAGGACATTTAGTTCTCTTGAACAGCTCTTGCCATCTTTTTACAGTGATTTTACACCACATTTCCGCGGGATCTTTTCAAATGTACCACTGTTTGATTACTCCACAATGTACTCCAATAGCCAAATGGAATACTGAATACTGTTCTCTGAATTTTCAAGGAAATTCTTTGTATTGAAAGTCCAAAGCATGCTTTGGACTTAGGAAGAAAGACCCTTCTGGACGGCCAACCCTGGACCCACGCTGGAAGCCTCACTTCCTAAAAGACGCAGAGTGAGATGGAAGCCCTCAGATGGAAACACCTTTCAGGCAGCACCACGGGAGTCCCTATTTAAACAGGTGACCTTGCGGAGAGAGGCTCCAGATCCCATTACCGACTGCCCGGCTGAGAGGCAGATTTGTTTTTATGAGCTCTCAAGGCACACATCGGGGGCCTGGCGTAAATATGGAGAAAACTCGCTGAGACCTTGCTCCTCTCACACATATCGTAAAGAAAAGAAACTTATGCACAGGCTTTTCAAGCCTAACTGCTCAGCAGCAAATGGCCAGTGAGCAAAGTGGTTATTTTTCCCTTAAAGTTTTAAATGTACTTTATCTAGGGGGAGAAAAAAGATATCAGACATTTCGGCCCTCTTGCTTCCTTCGGGGAATGGAGGAGAGAGGAAAACAGCTGCTCGTATATGAAGCAGTTTAAGGGTCAAATATTGCTCTGCCCAGCGGTGCTGACATCACTTAACTCTCCCCAGGAGAGGGGCACTGGCGTCACTGGCTGGGCGGGCCAGCCCAGGCCTGAAGATGGGCCGGCCCCAGCTCCCATTCTGTTTCTCCTCGAGCACCTATGGGGTCAACAACTGCAAATGGACGTGGCAATTAAGACTCTAAAACTTTGTTTTTATTGGCTTTTTCAGGAAAAAAAAATTTTTTTTCACAATGTAAGAAAACACAATGTAGCCAGTAAGTTAAGATGTAAATGTGAGTTTCAAACTTTGCATAGTCATTAGGCTAATCATTAGTCATTTGTGGTTGACAAGGAGGGTTATAATTTGACACCTGGCAAAAATCAAGCACATTTCAGAGAATTTGGAACTGGGAAATGAGATGGAAAAAACACCCTCTTTTTCCCTAGGAGGTCCCATGAAGTAACGTTTGCAAACCACTTCTCTCTCCACAGAAGTGAACTGCCCGTGATTCAGAGCTGTGATGTCTCTCCATCTCGGCCTGCTGGACACCGCCCCCCCCCCTCCTTGAGCCTTGTAAGAACTGGCCAAAGAATCCAGCTCAGAAGGTTCCCAGAAGTGAACCTCTGGGAGTTAAGAGAAAAGAGATAAATAACTTCTTGATCTGATGCGTAAGCAACAAGAGACCACCAGAAAGTTCCAGTGTCAATTCAGAAAATATTTTCTGAAACATCATAGAGTCATGGGAGAAAGGAGTTTTAGAATGACAGAATCCTTAGTTCCTAACTTCTCCATAAAATTCCAGATTTTCTTCTCTCTGCTCTCTGTGACCATTTTCTTTTGTGTAGTGTGATCAAAATATCGAACACTGAGTTTGTATTTTCTGACCCCTGACCTCTCACAGGTGTTCTGGCTCATTTCCTGAGAGTTATGTTTGATTTGGGAATGCTTCTCTCTTTTCTTCCATTCCCTTGTTACAGTTTGAAACCTGGAACACCCGCATACAAGACCCTGACTATCTCCCCGTGCTACCCAAAAAACACTCTTAAATGTTCTCTCAGAACTTGACAAGCATCTGGACAGGGACAGTTTTCTCACACTCTGGGAAATCAAAATGTACAGCAATAGTTCTTTAAACCAATTCTTTAACCTGACGATAAATTTCAGAGTCATTTCTTTTTCTTTTTCTTTTTTTCTATCAAACCTAATAGTTTTCCTGTTTTAGTATGAAAAGGAAATCAAATAAACAATCTTTCTTAGGTTTTCAGGGTGTGACAAGGAAACAGAAATGCTAATCTGGAATTCTTTAGGACAAAATATCAGCCCAAATCCAAAAATTATCCCCAAATCCTTGATTCAGAAGCAGTGCTTAACATTTTCTTAATAAATACCTGTTTCTCTCTCTTCCTTCCCCCCCCTCCAATTCCAGAAGAGACTACAAAATATTACTTTTGGAAGTCATGCATTGTTTTTGATTTGCAGTGAAGCTAGGGCCCTATTTGACACTACTCATCCTGGCTGTCTTTGAAAGAGGAAAGAGCTTAAGATACCTAACAAATCTTGATAAAAAGAGATTTCTATACCTTTTGATTCATTAAGGGGCCAATTACGGAACTAACGAAAAGAGCTACCTTGAGGAATGCACCAGGCTCTGCTTACTCCATCTGGCATTATTCATTAAAACACACACACACACACACACACACACACACACACACACACACACACACACACACAGATTAGTCTCATTAAGTTGTATAAGTAAAAATAACATTGTATACACTGAAAACATTTCCTTAAGGAGTGTCCAGGCTGGCTTCATGGAGCCCACCTGTCAGCAGCATCACAGCCACCAATCGACACACCACCCGGGGTGGGCGGTGAGGTCTTCTCTTCCTAGCTTTAATGGATGTGGGGTCATCCATGCAATAGACTGCAAGAAAGATGCTTAGACCTTAGCAGGAGAGAATACACAGGACTGAGGGAGGCTCAACTATCCTGAATCCAGATGACAACTCTTCTATGCCAGGATTGGGAAAGGAGCAGCTGGTACAGAGGTCGTGGAAAATTCACTGGCACCGAGCAATTATATGAATATCATTTCTAATTCTCTGTGGTATAAAACTATAAACCACAAGTTAAGCACTAAAGAAAGAACAGCTTAGGCTTTATGAAATGACCAGATTATGTAGCCAAAGAAATATGTGAATTCCATAAAGTATGTGAATTGCCCTTGTGTGAAGCCTGGCTCATGATTAGAGCAAAAGTCAGTCTTAGTATTTCTGTTTGCTTTATTTTTCCAAATATACAATTTAAAAAATATATATGTCGTGTCAATTTTTCAACTACAGTCATTCAGTAAGTATTTACCGAGCACCTACTTTGTGCCAACACTCTTCTAGACTCTGCATACCCGCATCAGTGAACAGAGAGAAAAGGGGCTTTGCTTACAGAAGCCTACATTCCAGGGGAGGTGGGCACCCAGGTAATGAGGACACAAAGAAATCAACTTGATGAAACCAGAAGACAAGAGCAAAGATAAATAGGGTAGTGAGAAAGAGAGAAACACAGGAGGCTACATTAGATGAGGTGGCCAGGGAAGATTCTCAGAGATGACAACTGAGCCTAGGTTGAGAAGGAGGTAGTTATTTCAGGAAGAAAGGATACCAGGCACACAGGTCCTGAGACAGGACAGAGCTTGGCGTGTTCAGGGAACAGAGAAATCCCACTGCTGGGTATGTACTAAGATCACATTTTTAAGCAGTGAAAACATGGCTTTGGAAACATAGAACATCATATTGGAAGAAGCCTCCAGGATCACTTAGGGGTATACCCTTAATTTCTAGGTAAATAATCAAGTCCCAGAGCAGTTCCATTGACTCACACATCTGGGGCCAACAGGCTGGAACTGGAGCGCTAGTCTCCTGTCCTCATCTTCCTGCATGGTTCATTGCCTCTCTGAGTTGATATGTGTTAATGACATTCTCCCTTGACACTGTCTGCAAAGGTTGGAAAGCCTGTGTACGAAGAGACCAACTCTGTGAGCCTGTGCTTTCAGAATGGTAATGGGTCAGAGTTCTAACCAGCTCCCACTTTAGAGCATCTAAAACACAAAAAAATCAACCTTTTTTTTCCTTGCATGTATCTGTTACTTTTCAGAGTTTAAAGGGACACAAATAGATGACTTACATTACAGTCATCTACATAGATTACATTCTAATGCCTATTTTTTTTTCTTTGAGTATTTAGCAGTATTGGGTTAGATCTGAAAATGAGATTTTTACCATCATGTGTTGGGTTTTTTCATAAAAAAGAGAAATGAATATCCCAGATAGATTTTGATTACTCAAGGTTAAGGATACTCAGTTTACCTTTCGATTGTTTTTGCTATAAAAGGAAAGTATGCAACATTTTAGGTACTCACTAAAGTTTCACCGGAGAAAATATTATTCAATAGCCCCCAAATGGGAAAATTTTATTCTGCAGGAACTTGGCCCAGAATACGCAGAATTGCATCCAGAGAATACACAGTTCTATTTATCATCTTGCAAACTTCTTCATTATGTCAAAACTAAATCTCAGCTGTGCCCTGACTGCAAAGGGGGTCTTTTAGCCATCTCAACAAGAATATTTTGAGAATTAATCGATTTTCCAGGAATGTTAAACAAGTTTATCAATTTTTGGTCAAGGTTCACAGTTAAGATACTACATTATCAGCCTTGAATCTATGTTTGTCTAAAGAAATTTATGATTTTTATTCTTGCTTCACAAAAAGGGAAAAATAATCTTCTAGAGTATCCATAACCATAGTTTTCAGCTGTGCTACAATCCCAACAATTTAGATTTCATTCGGCTAGATTCCCACTCTATGCTCAACTCCAAAGCAGCTTTCCCATGGGCCTGGCTTGAGGTTCTAGGGTTCAGCTCACAGTTTGAGCCTTCTCTTCTCAAGCAGCTTCTTTCTCAACACTTTCAAGTTTTCTCACGCTACAGGAAGAGCTTCCTCCATGGTACAAGACATTTAAGGAATAGTCCAGTCCTTTTGAGATAAGCACCTGCGCTTCTTTATAGATGCAGATGAGAAGAAACACCCTTGATAAGACAATTTTATTTTTGCTGGTGGGAGACTGCTTAGAGCTTGACTAAAAAATCATTTAAAATAAGTACAATAGCCAAATACAAGCAAACAGTTTGAACTTTTGCTTTACTTCTTGAATTTAGAGCTAAGGCTTATCTCAAAAAGGCTTTGAATAGCCACTGAAAATAGACATGGTATTAGTTCCAAGTTCTCTACCCCCCAAAACTTAAACTTAAAATAGAAGATTATCTGAGAAAACTTTGATTGTGTAAAAAAACACTTAGAAAAATATCCCATTTGTTTTTAAGTCAAAGTAATCCCAAATCAGTTTATTATTATTTTGTAGTCTTATTAAATTCTAAACACCAAAAATTGGAATTTAAGATGGCTAAGGCAAAATACGTCATTATAGGGGAAAGTGTGTTGGGCATTGGCTAAATAAGTAGATTAATGAAACTGTTGAAAATTTAAAAACAACTGGATAAAACTCTGGATGGGGGTGGGGTTGGGGGGAGAAACAGAGGAAATAGCTTTCATGCTGATGCTCATTTTAGAAGTAACTCACTTTCCCATGACAAAGATAAGAAAGCCATTTAAGAGTTATTTACCTTTCAGCTTAAAAAAAAAAACAGAAAGAAAGAAAGAAAGAAGGATGTCTGGAGAAGCCCACTGACAGGCATGAAGAATGCATAGGCGCTTTCCCTTCTCATCCTGCAGGCTGGGATCATCACAGAAGGAGAAGCTTTTGCAGTTAAGCAGAAGGAAGAGAGAGGTATCAAAACGGAACACATGTTACATTATCACCTTAAGGGAGAATCTTCTAAACCCATTTAATTAGTTGGGGAATAACAGCTACTGTACTTTAAATAAACACCAAATCTTTATTCTAAAAATTTAGACAAAAACACAAATGAAGGAGATTAAAGACTTTACAAAGGTTCTACAATGTGAGTCATAAAAATAGCATGCTCCTCTAGGGAGTAATTTAAAAAAAGAATTCCATTTACAAAAAAAAAAGACAAAAAAGAAAAAAGAAGGAAAGAAAAAAAATTAGAAACAAGAGTTCAAGATTATAAAGTGATTTACAGTTGATTTAACATAATTGAGCTTTGTTATTTTATGTGGAGGGAACTGACTAGATTTTTTTTAAAAGAAAGGATTTTCTCCTTATTAATAAATCTGAAAAATAATTTTAGCATACAGTAGCAAGATTATTCTGCATAAGATCTCTGGGACCAATTTTCCTCCCAATGTCTCAGAACAACAGATCTCTAGGTGTCCTCTCATTCTATCTCTTAATCATTGCTTTGAGCTCTGCAAGGGAACCCCTGTCCTTCCACTTCCATTCATTACTAACAAAGCAGTTTAAATAAATGAAATAAAGAAATGATTAAAACTACTTAGTAACAGCAAAGACTGACATGCACCTAGTACTATGAGTAAGGAAACTATTGTAACCGACCCAGCCTAGGACCTGGCTTTATGTCCAATGAGAAGGACCACCAATGTGAAGGAGGGAAAGAGTTTCTACTGTGAACCCTTGTGGATGTTCTGATACAACACCTGTTATCCCAAAGAGAGGCAGAATGTTGTTAAAGTAAAAATCCCACCAGTAGGGGCACCTGGGTGGCTTAATCATTTAAGCAACAGACTCTTGATTTTGGCTTAGGTCATGATCTCACAGTCCTGAGATGGAGGTCCCTACTGGAACCTCTTCCCCATGTCCTTCTCTCCTGCTAGCTCTCTCTCTCAAAAAAATAAATAAATAAATAAAACCCCAGCAGTAATCTCTCTTCATGGTGTCATGGCCTATTATCCCTAAAATCTCTGCCTTTCTCCAGAAAGTCAACACCAATCTAGAATGTAGACATGCAGCATCCTTAACAGTGTACAAAATAGGATTATTTTCTCTAGTTTTAAGGTCACCCTTAGGTTATATTCGTCTTTTTAATTAAATCACTATACGAACGTGGGACCTTTTAAAGTTTGTCATGCTACTCATTGGCAATGATGAATTTGATTTGTAATAAAATATTTAGATGGGAACAAATGGCATTTTATTTTATTTTTTAAGATTTATTAATTAGAGAGAGAGAGCGAGAGAAAGCACAAGTGGGAGGGGCAGAGGGATAAGGAAAGAGAATCTCAAGCAGACTCTGTGCTGAGCGTGGAGCCTGATGCAGGGCTTGACCCCACGACCCCAAGATCAGGACCTGAGTTGAAACCAAGAGTTGGACGCTCAGTCAACTACACTAACCAGGCACCCCGCAAATGGCATTTAAAACCACATATTTATCCACTTATGTACGCACAGCAGTTCTATGATGTAATAAGCAGAGCACAGTTAATTTTCACTTCCATCTTTCCCAAATATATCGTCCATCTTGTGCACTGTTCTGATTTGATTATGTCAATAAATGAAACCTTTAATGATGACTGCCTGGAAAAGAATAACAACCAATGCAGAGTTGCAGTGTACTCACCACTTAGTACTTCCTTGCTTTCTTTTTTTTTTTTTTCCTTGCTTTCAGTAACTACAAAAAAAGTCATTTCAGTTCAATAAAACAAATTCCAAAGAAACCCTAGTATGGTCATGCAACCTCAAAAGCAAAGTTGGAGTTAATTTATACTCACATGTATTCAGAGATATTGTGACCATTTCATACCATTATATATTGCCATTGATTGATTTAGCTACAATGACAAAGTCCCAATAAAAATATAGTTTGTAAAAATGTGGTTCTACTCCTTGCTTACTTTACTTCAGACACATTCTCTCCATGGTTAGAAATAAGCCATGACAGTGGTCTAGCCCTGAATTTCTACGGATGATGAGAAATCAGGCATAACCATGGTCTAACCCTGAATGTGATCTTAATGTTTCATACCACGGACAAATCGTTAACATATGGAAATAACCCTCTCGGCTGCTCTGTTAATTTTTTTTAATCCCATAGACTCTCCTGCTTCCACTCTATACTCCATCCTTACTTTTCTTGCTGCTCTCTTCCCATTTTGAAAGGATTCTTCTCTTCTTTGTTTAAAAGGATCTATTGGGGGAAAAAACACGCTTCGTTCTTTGTCTCCACCCTGCTGTTCTGTTGGCCCCAATGGCTGCTCAACGTTCCTTCCCTAACCTCTAAATTAAGTGTTCATTTTCAAGTTCACGGCTGGTCCCCTTCTCCCCCCATAAAGGGAGGCTGTGGATCCTTCTCCCCAGCTCTTAGCTCCACGCTCTCTACTGGGCTCCCCACAAAGCAGCCTCTCTCCACAGCCGTCCTCAGATTTCTCTTTTTAATAAAGTTTGTGGTGGGCTAATGCCTCTAAATCATTTTCACCCATCACAGCCATTTACCTTCCCTCCCTAACAACCAAGGCTCACTCCTCTCCCATCTTCTGGCATTGATTTTTTCCTCTGTAACCTCATTCAGTAGGACATTATATGCTTTTTCTGGCTGTAGACAATATTCTTCCAAGAGCACTCTCACAGGCCACAGAATGAGCTCTGCGGGGGAACCTCTGTCCTTCCAATTCCATTCATTACTAACAAAGCAGTTTACATAAATGAATCCAAGGAGAACCACAGGTAAATGAAGTGTTTAACACAGAGAGAGAGACAGAGAGACAGAGAGAGAAGGGAATCTTTACACGAAGACTTTTTACAGAACAGAGTATAAGGGTATTTAGCAATGTTTCCCAAAGGCTGACCCAGCGAGCAGTCTGGGCTCCTTGCTTAAGATTCACTCAGGAGGGTGTTAAACATAAATGTCGGTAGGCCCCACCCCTAGAGCTCTGGATTCAGCAGGTCTGGGAGGTGGGACCCACCAACAGAGAGTGTAAATCAATCTCAACAACTTGAGTAAAAGTCCCATAAGCGCATATAACAACGCGTGGATGCCAAGTTTTCAACCCATGTGAGCCTTTCGAATTCACACAGTGATTAATATGTTTGGAGGGAGGTATGATAAGACTTTTCAGTGCAAGTCAAGTCCTGATGGGAGGGAGGATGAAAGCCAAGGTATGTACCGGCCTGTCCACTCACCAGCAGTCTGTAACCGTATCTCCGTAAGGAGACGTGAACGCACTCCTCCCCTTCTCGCCTTCCCTGGCACCCACCAGAAAATGTGCCTCGAAGCTCTTTGACAGGACGTGCTTTTGAAAGATCAGTCCTTACAGGATCGGTAATTTATTTAGTTTGCACCTGATTTATGCCTCATTTGAAAATGAAACAAAACAAAAATGATTAAAAATGACTGAGGGCAAAACAGAACAAACACCTCAGTAATTCCCTCTTCCCGAAGCACAACAAACCATTCCCCTTCCCAGGAATAAAAGTGTGAAAGGGATGTAAGCTAAAATCCCCTTGGACTGTGACGGGGATAAATCTTCGGGGCTTCTAATCGCCACTTTCCCCACATAGGTACAAATGTTCAAATGTGAATGGAGTAAAATTCCCTTCCACCTATGACCCTGCTCATTTGCAACCGTCAACCCACTCTAAGTGAGACTATTCTTACTAAGGAACCACAGGGCCACCTCTTTCCCCTTAAAGAATTCCTTTCCCATTGCATTCCAGGCCTGAGCTAATACAGGAACCAGGGGCCACACGTGGCTATGGAGCATTCGAGATGTGACGGGCTCGTCGGTGTTGCTCTGTGCTCCAAGTGTAAAACATGCACCAGATTTCAAAGATTGAGTATTTCAAAAAAGAATGTAAACCTCTCATTAATAATTTTTATGTTGATTAACATGCTGTGATGACAGTGTTTTGGACATAGGAGGTTAAACTGGATTGTTAAAATGAATTATACCTGTTTCTTTTTACTTTTTAAACTGTGGCTATTAGAAAACTTAAAACTACCCATGTGTCGTTCATTTTATTTTGATTAGCCGGCACTGTCCTAGATGAAGTCCAGCGGTTTGCTTTCCATCTCAAAGCACCTTCAGTCACCTGTGCTGGTTCAATCTGCCCTGCTCGCCTTTTGGCACCCCTGCTGGAAACCCTCTCCCCTCACTCTACCTTCATCTAGGCTCTGGAACTCCACCGCAAGCTTGAGATGTTTTTGACCGCCATCCTATCAAGTGATTTCTCCTCTTCTATTTCAACAGATTCTCATTCCCACCTCTTTAATGAAATCTTACATTTTTAAATGAATACAACACAGCTGCATATTGTTACACTTTCTAGACATTCAACATTGTCTCTGATCGCTACCAAGTGACCATTTACTCATTTTAATTCATCGGCATTCGCTGGGCACCACCTGGAGGCCGCGCACTAGGCTAGTTGTGGCATGCAGCCCTAAAGAACGTCAGCACATAGCCCTACAATGATATGTGGAATGATGTCAACAGGAACACATAGATGAAACTGATGCTCTCCTGCCCTCAGACCCAGAAGGACTATCCACTTGCAAACACCCTTCCGAGAGAAGATTTAAATGTAGTGCTCATATAACACAAGTCTTCCGGCTTGGAAACTTGAAACTGCCTGATTCTGTATTAAACATTTCCCCTCTCCCACACTTTTTATTCTCCCTTGTGTTTCCCTGACCACCTTACAAACTCCATTTGTCTCTGCAGTCCCCTTTACTTTGCTGACATAGTACAAAACACCATATAAGCATATGTATATATAAACACCATATACGCATATACCCTCATTTATTTCTCCCAGTGATAGAGACGCCATTTTATTGTTCCCATTTAAAGCTTGGGAAACTTAGGTGCAGGGAAGTTTAGTAACTTACCTGATGTTACACAGACAATAAGCGAAGAAGCAGGATTCGAAACCAGGCTGCCTAACTCTACAGTGGGAGTTCTTAACCACCAGGGTATCCTGTATCAGAGAGTGCACACAAACACCAAGGCCTATGTAAGCTTGAAGCTGCTGGGGCCGTCTTGTGCCAAGTAAGAGAAGCAGCCCACCCTCAAATGAAGCCTTTATAGGAAAAGAAAAGTGGAAGGGAGAGAAGAAGAGAGAGAGAGAGAGAATACGAGATATGAAATATTACTGATTATTTTATTTGAATCCCTGGAATACAAAACCAGAAACTACCTTTGTTCTTCCTAGTTATATAAGTGCATAGAGTCTTTTGTCATTTACAGTCACACATTCTTAACCAGAGTGTCCACCCAGAATTGCATGCAAAGTTTTTTGTATATAAACTATAAAAGAATTACAAGAGAGTATATATGCATGTTTCTAGGAAGAATCTCAAAGGAGAACTTGATTCTACATAACTGTCATGTATACAGCATCTTGGCCAAATCTCCTCTGCTAAAATAAGGTGGGGACATTTGGAAGGCAGTTGTCATGTGGCTAGCCTATGTTTACATTAGTTCTATCCCTGGAGCCACACTTATGTGAGGCAGAATACACTATTTCTTTTTTTTTTTTTTAAGATTTTATTTATTTACTTTGACAGAGAGAGAGAGATCACAAGTAGGCAGAGAGAGAGAGGAGGAAGCAGGCTCTCCGCCGAGCAGAGAGCCCGATGCGGGCCTCGATCCCAGGATCCTGAGATCATGACCTGAGCCGAAGGCAGAGGCTTTAACCCACTGAGCCACCCAGGCGCCCAGAATACACTATTTCTTAAAGAAAGGCAAGTGCCACAGTGCCTAAAATCTTTTCATAAAAGTTTATCGATTATAACTTCTAATCATCTTTTAAAATGCAGAGTGAGTGCATATTAAACTTGTAAATTGAAAACGCATGCTTGAAACCTAAGTGTCCATCAGTGGATAAATGGGTAAAGAAAATGTGGTACATATGTGTGTGTGTACATACATATATGTGTATATATTTTGTATAGACATATACATACACAATATGCTCTATATACAATGGATATTATTCAGTCATAAAAAGAAGGAAATCCTGCCATTTGCAACAATATGGATGGACCTTGAGGGCATTATGCTAAGTGAAATGAGTCAGACAGAAAAACAACTACCATATGATCTCACTTACATGAGAAATCTGGGGAAAAAAGAAAGAAAGAAAAAAAAATGAAATTTATAGATAAAAAGAACAGATTGGTTGTTGCCAGAGCCTGGGGGTGGGGGAGTGAATGAAACGTGTGAAGGGGGTCAAAAGGTACAAACTTTGAGTTATAAAATAAATAAGTCCTGGGAATGTAATGTAATGTAATGCACGGTGATATAGTTAATAATACTGTGTTGCATATCTGAAAATTGCTAAGAGAGTAGATCTTAAAAGTTCTTATCACAGGAAAAAAGTATGTAACTATGTATGGTGTCAGATGTTAACTAGACTTACTGTGGAAATCATTTTGCAATACATAAAAATATCTAATTATTATGTTGTACACCTACCACCAACATAATGATATGTCAATTATACCTCAATAAAAAAGAGAAAGAAAAGAAAATGCATGGTTATGTCAGGTCTTTCTCCAAACCTCACTAAAATGACAGCTTTTCAGTCCTGGTTCTGTCTGTCTTCAGACACATTTCTAGTTCCTCCCTTGTTCTGGTCTGCTTTATGATGGAGAAAGACCACCCTCTGCTAGGCTGGGCTTCTTGGCTTCCATGGTTCAGCAAGTAGAAGCACTGGTGGGAGACTGAAGATGAAAGAAAGGAGAAAGTAGAGGATTTTTATCCCTCCCCATGTGCCTCAGGCAGTGAATCCGGGCTTCTGCTACCACTAGGCAGAGCTACTACGGTTCTAGCTTCCACCAAGTAACCTTGACCCTTGGGCTCAGGTCATACCACCACCTCTCTCTGCCCTCACCCTGGGGCAACAGAATTGATCATTACAAAGTTAAAAAAGAAAGAAAGATTTACAAAGTTAAAAAAGAAGCAAATAAAGAAATCCCTGTAAAGTATGAATTTGGAAATGTATTTTTAGAATCCATTATCTTTCATTCAACAAAGAAAAGAATTAGACACAAATAGAACCCAAAAAGAAATGACTAAACTCTAAAAAGTACACACTTCTTTTGCTATATACTTCAGCACATGAGATATTGTTGAAAATGACCCATTTCCATACTCAGATTCATTCACTGTACTACCCTTCAAGTAATAATATCCAAGGAGAGGCAAAAACAGCCCACAAAGAAACTGTGAAGGAAGTGAGGTTTGGTCTGGTGTACGGTGCCCCCCAACTTTGACAATGCCGGCAACGATTTAGAATCCAATGCCCTTGATGTCATTAAGGAAAGTGACTTGCTAAAATGACTGCTCTTACATGGTTTCTTATATTATCTCTTACAGTTTAGAGTTTATCTTATTTAGAAATATAGTCATCTCTTGTCCAATACAATAATGAAGAGACTTCAGCATCTAGTCTGTCCTGTCCACTCCCTATCACCTGTGTGTTAGTACCCAGGGATAAATGCTCCCAATCTTTGCACATTCTACTTCTGTTGCAAAGCCAATGACACATTATTTTAGACTTTCAATTTACTCTATGATTATAAGTCTTTTTTCAATATACTTTTTATTGTTACGCAGGTCAAATGTAATCCCATATCCAATTCCCTTCTTCTTTAGGGCATCTGGAAGAATTATATTTTCCTCCCCCACTGAAGTCAGACAAGAGCAAGTGACTAATTCCAATCAATGAAGGCCATTTTCATGAATATATCTATGTAACTAAGAAGATATGAAGCCCCAGTAACTTGGCACATCCATTCCAAGAAATGTTCTATTCAAATCCAGTACCACGAAATAGTACAGTTTTTGAAATTTATATTAACTCATCAGAAATTTATATTAACTCATCTGTCCTTTGAGGACAGAGCTTGCTTGGAACCCACATACACTAAATATTTAATGAGTGAATGAATGAATGACTGAATGAATAACAGTAATTTCAATATCATGTCTTATTTAAACCATTCTTACTTCTCCTATATGCTCACTTGAACACTTTGCTAATTTAGAATATTACCCTTAAAAAAGACAATTTATTCTTCAACGAGACTAGCAATAATATTCTGGCTTTTCAGAGGTTAGCATGGAATCCGAGAAGGAAATGCCAGTGAGTTTTGCTTTTTGTTTTTTGACCCCTATAAAAAGACGGTCTAGGGAGTGCATGCAATTTTACATTTCTATAATTTGTGGTTTTCTTTCTCTGTGTGGGTTTGGTGACTTGAGGCTGTTATGGACTAAACATTTGTGTCTCCCCAAATTCATATACTGGAGCCCTAACCCCGGTGTGATGGTATTTAGAGGTGGGACCTTTGGGGAGGTAATTAAGTTTAGATGACGTCATGAGGTTAGATGAGGTGGAGCCCCAGTGATGGGATTAGTGCTCTTAAAAGTAGAAGGAGAGGCAGCAGAGCTGCCATTCTCCCTCATGTGAAGATACAACAAGAAGGTGGCTGTTTTGGGGCGCCTGAGTGGCTCAGTGGGTTAAAGCCTCTGCTTTCGGCTCAGGTCATGATCTCAGGATCCTGGGATCAAGCCCCACGTTGGGCTCCCTGCTCGGCAGGGAGCCTGCTTCCTGCTCTCTCTCTGTCTGCCTCTCTGCCTACTTGTGATCTCTCTCTCTCTCTGTCAAATAAATAAATAAAATCTTAAAAAAAGAGAGAGAAGGTGGCTGTTTCCAAGTCAGGTAGCAGGCCCTCACCAAGAACCAACTGACCAGCACTTTGATCCTTGACTTCCCAGCCTCCAGAATTATAATAAGTGTCTGTTGCTTAAGCCACCCAGTCTATAGTATTTTGTTACAGTTGCGTGAGCTGACTAAGAAAGGGGCCAAATTCTCCTCTCCTCTAGCTCTTTCAGACATGTAATATTATTTGCATGATACAGCCACTTTCCCTTGCTTTCAGCAGCCAGCTTAAGATTCTGCTGCCTCTTTAGGCAAATTAAGCAACATGTCCATTCAATGATTAGCCTGATGCTTTAAGCATTTTCTAACTTTGGTTGTTCGGCCGCCATTGTTGCATGGCACTATCTGCTATGGAGTGCCAACCTAGGTATGGTGCTCGTGGGTTTTACACAATGAAAACTAATGGAAACTTTCACTTAACTCTAACAGCTTCTAATTTTAGAAAATAGAGAGTTGAGGAATTCAGGCACAGATTTAACTTTTTAAAAAATGCTCTAGATCATATTAAAACCCACATGATTTTTTTTCACTTGGTAAATATATTTAAAACATTGCCTGGATTTGTGTCTTTCTATAAGAGCAAATGCGTTTTCCTAGAAATAGGGCATTTTGCATTGGCAAACAGTTGTAGGAATAAATTCTTTAAGCATTTGAGGAGTTTACTTGAAATTTTGGAGTCTCACATCAAAATGCTGAATATTAAATAGCAATCTCTTACATGCAATGCCAAACGAAAGTCTGCTGTCATAATTCACTGAAGTATAGTTTTTGCATCATTTTGATAAATTTACTTTGCTTGCCAGCTTAGCCACAAATCATACCTTATGGTTGTCGTGTGAAGGCAGTAAAATATCATATACCTTCAGATGACCTCTATCCAAAAATGCTTTTCCCTGTTCACATTTTATCTGTCAAATAGCGTTTTCTTTAAGGAGTAAATAAAAATGCCATTATTGGGAGAAGCTACCGGCCTAGGACAAGTTCTAGCATTTAGTGTTCTGACAGATCTAAATTTGGATATCAGCCAAAGTCAATAAAACTTGTTCATGCAGAACCTTACCTGGTTTTCACCACATCGAGGGGGTGCATCAGGCAAATTTCTACAAGACCTGAAAGATGATAAAGAAAAGTCCAATAAACACTTATGTAAACACTGGTTCTTGTTTCCTTGACCCCATTGATTTCTCAAGTATGAAGATTCAAATGAAAACTTGGGGCTTTGGAAATGACAGCTAGTAGTTAGAGACAAGTAGCAAAAGACATACTCTCCACAAGCATGGAGGTGAGGCTGAAGGGGGAAGAAAATGAAAAAGGGATCAGATCTCCAAAATTCCAACCACTAGGCAGGAATTATTGTGTACCATTCTAGTCTGATAGATAAATATATGTCAAAGGAAGGGAGGAAAGGAAAGGAGGAAAGAAGGGAGAGAAGCTCTTTCTGCACCCCCACCACTGCCACTGAAGACAAATTGTAGCCTCAGTCTTTGTAAGCCTGAAATAAAGATAATGAGGCCTGTTATCTCAAGAGGTAGTTATGAGGATCCAATGCACATTTAATACATTAATAGCCTAATAGAGAATGCATGCTGGACAGTATTCTAAGCAGTACTTAGATTATCTCATTTAATCATCACAAGAGCTTGTTGTGATAGGAGGTATTATCCCCATTTTACAGATGAGATCATCAAGGCACACAAGGTGAGATAATTTGTCTAAGATCTCACAGCTAAGAAGAAGGTAGTAGCCCCATAAAGCCCATGATCTTAACCATTGCACACCAAGAAAGAATTTCTATACCTTCTTGCAAATCACTTGTAAAGCCCTCCCTCCTGTTGTCTGAGCAAAGAAGACTGCTCAATTACAAACTACTGGCATGTAACAACAGTAGCAGTAAAAGAAATTTTATGTACTAGGGTACTACAAATTATTACAGCATAGTTTTAGTCTTGTAGTAGCAATAATCATAACAGTTACCTTACCTGCAGCCCCTACACAGTGATGGTCATTTAACAGACGTTATCACTGGTATGCATAGCTACTAGGCAAGGTAAGTATGTATTCTTTTTTAAGAGATTTTATTTATTTATTTGAGAGAGACAGAGGGAGCTGCAGGCAAAGGGAGAACCAGGCTTCCTGCTGAGCATGGAGCTTGATGGGGGACTCAATCCCAAGACCCTGGGATCATGACCTGAGCCAAAGGCAGACGCTTAACTAACTGAGACATCCAGGTGTCCCAAGGCAAGTGTGCAGTATCGTCATCTTTACTTTAAGATAAGCAAACAGAGGTTGATAGTGTTGGCTGATTTGCCCAAGAGCCATAGTATATGTGGGTAGTTTCTTAAGGGCAGAACATTTACCACTCCTTCTATTTGCAAACTAACCCAATTTGAGCCTACCTGTGACTTAGTTCCCCTTTCCAATTCCATGCTTATACATATGAATGACTTTTACTCCCCATACTGGTAAGGTCCGGGAAGCACAAAGGTCCTGCACCTACCTCAAGTCCTGCTTTCCTTCCACAGAAGCTTAGGGAATTCTTCTTGCTTAACCCTGCTAAACAGTTTACGAAGCCTTATGTATTGGCCCAAAACAACTATCTTACTTTGACTAAAACTAATAGGATCCAATGTTAAAGTCTGTGCCACAGGTTTCTTTTCCCAGCAGGAACGCTCCTTAGTTTTTGGTAACCAAATCACTGACCCACTCAGAGTCTCATTGCCTAGAGATGGGAAGAGGAGGGCGTAGGGCAGGGGGTGGGGGGCAACAGAATCGCTGAGCACAATCACCAAACCTCTGGGCACTGCTTTAACCTCAGGAATAAGCTCCAGTTACTCAAGATTGCATAGGTGGGTTTCTTCCTTGAAACCAGTAAAGTCTCAATACACTGCCTCTTGCTTTAAAATTCACATTCCCCTTGAAGTAAGATTCTTATCCTGATGCTTTCAGGGAATGATAAATTTACCCTTGGGGCATCAGTTCCTTATCTCTAAAGGGAAAAGTTAAATGGTCTATAGTACCTTAAGGTCTCATATTCTATATGTATTTATTCTTGAATATGATTTATATACATATATAACAATCAGATGTATATATATAAATTTATATATTAATATATTTATATATTATTTATTCATATAATAAATATATTTTATTTATAATATATATTATATATATTACTATAATATATATTTTATTTTTTATGTATTAGAGACTAGTAGCAAGTCTCTAATAAATATATTTATTATATTATCTATATTATTTATTTATTTATTTGAGAAGGAGAGAGAGAGAGAGAGAGAAGGGGGGAGGGGCAGAGGGCAAAGGAGAGGGAGAGAGAGACTCTTAAGCAGGCTTCACGCTTAGTGGGCCTTGATATCAAAACCCTGAAATCATGACCTGAGCTGAAACCAAGAGTCAGACACTTACCCAACTGAGCCACGCAGGCACCCACGTAAGTTTTATCTAGAGTTCTAATTTAAACTTTATTATATTAGCTGGAAGAGGATAAAGCTCTAATCCCATAAATAGGATTTACCCTGGAAAGTCAGACTTGTAAAATACATTCTTACCAAGCACTGAAAGAAACATCTATTAAGTGTACTTATTTCATTTAAAGATTTATTTATTTATTTGAGAGAGGGAAGAGTGTGAGTGAGGGGAGGCACAGAGGGAGAGGGAGAGAAGCAGACTCTCACTGAGCATGGAGCTGCACATGGGGCTCGATCCCACAATCCTGAGATCGTGACTTGAGCCGAAAGTACGAGTTGGCCACTTAAGTGACTGAGCCAGCCAGGCGCCCCTACTGAGTGCACTTATGGGCACCTCATGAACTTAAAGGAATAAGACACTCAGAATCAGTTTGCCCAAAGCAAGTACACAGTTTCTCCACTGATGTGGCATTAGAAGACAAAGAAAATATTAGAAAACAAAGAAAGATATACCAAACAGCCCCAGTTGGTATATCTCAAAAAATTTGCCACAAGAACCAACAATTCCAACAATTTATTAAAACTAATAGCAGAATTCGAAGAATCTGTTCACATTTACGTATACCTATTTGCAAAATCGTTCTACGTTTGTTTGCTAATGGTCACTTCTGGTAGTAAGTAGATACTATATTAGATTATTATAGTTTTCGGTTACTTAAAATTACTTTCTAACCTCTAGTATGCCCTGAAACATTCATTTTATCCAACAAACTTACATTGGTTCTTTTTTAGGTGTCTAGTGTTGGGGATAGAGTCTAGTGAGGGAAACAGACATATATGAATGATAATTCATGGTGCAATGTTCAGAGTTTATGGAGACACAGCAGAAAGGCTCCTGATCCAGCCTGGGGTTGGGTGAAGTGGGGGAAAGGGACTTGAGGCCTAAAGAGGACAGGATAAGTATCAGGCATTGAGGAGACACTGCACACAAAGAGAAGAAAATAAGAAAGAACACGACGAACATCGCAGTAGCTGAGGGGTGAAGATGGGACACAGCCAAGAGAAGAGGCTATAGGTATATATATATAGATATAGGTCAGGGTCAGATTCATGCTAAGGCACTTGTAATTCATCCCATTGGCCATGAGGACCAATTAAAAGATATTTTTAAAAAATAGCTCCTTGGTTGTTTTTCTTATTCTTAATGTATTCCATGTTCATTGAAGACATCGTGAGGGATTTTAAGCACAAGTGAGACATTAGCTTCTGTTAACATATCTCCCAAGAATTAGTAATATGTTCAGTAATCCTCCTACTACTCCCAATTACATACTCACATGCAAACCCATGAACACTGAGGGTCCAACACTTACTCTTTGGTTACCAGTAAAAGCCCCACCTCTCATCATGACAGCACAGATGGCCTGATGTCCCATGTACCTCTAAGTCTGAAAGAGTCAATGCCCATCTATGAAACTACCTGCTAAATGATAACTTGGCCAACAGGAAAGTATGACTTAAATTGTCAAATATAACATGTTTAGTCCAGAATCTCATAGTTGTTCATTCACTGTCACCTTTAATCAAAACAAACAATTTTGTAGAATTCAAGTTAGCAGCATCATTCTGCATTAGAAGCAAAAAGAATAGATACGTTGGGAATGATAGAGAGGTTTTGATTTTCAATCAGAGTTCAGAGTTAAATTGACCAGATTGACTCAAGGTGAGAATGGCCGCTTGTTGTCCTCTACTGGGTAGCTAAGGACTATGAGACGGTGACAATGACGACGACGATGACAATGATGATGATGATGATTACTATTTTTTGCTTTAAACCATGTTTGTTTATTTATTTATTTTGTAATTAAGTTCAATTTAGTTAACATAAACTGTATTATTAGTTTCAGGGGGTAGAATTTAGTGATTCATCACTTGCATATAATGCCCAGTGCTAACTACATCAAGTGCCTTCTTAAAGCCCATCACCCAATTATCCCTCTCTCTCCCTCCCACCTCCTTTTCAGCAACCCTTGTTTCCTAGAGTTCAGCATCTCTTATGGTTTGCCTCCTCTATTTTCATCTTATGTTATTTTTCCTTCCCTTCCCCTATGTTCATCTCTTTGGTTTCTTAAATTCCACATGAGTGAAATCATATGGTATCTGTCTTTCTCTGACTGACTTATTCCCATTAGCATAATACCCTCTAGTTCTTTCCAAGTCGATGCAAATGGCAAGAGTTCATTCTTTTTGATGGCTGAGCAGTACTCCATTGTATGTATCATCTCTTCTCTATCCATTCATTTGTCAATGGACATCTGGGCTCTTTCCATATTTTGGCTATTGTGGACATTGCTGCTATAAACATTGCGGTACATATGCCCCTTTGAATCTCTATGTTGTATCCTTTGGATAAATACCTAGTAGTGCAATTGCTGGGTCATAGGGTAGCTCTATTTTCAACTTTTTGAGGAAACTCCATACTGTTTTCCNACTGCTCCAGCTTGCATTCCCACCAACAGTGTAGGAGGGTTCCCCTTTCTCTGCATCCTCACCAACATCTGTCATTTTCTGACTTGTTAATTTTAGCCACTCTGACTGGTGTGAGGTGGTATCTCATGATGGTTTTGATTTGTATTTCTCTGGCTGAGTGATGTGGAGCTTTTTTTCATGTATCTGTTGGCCATTTGTATGTCTTCTTTGGAGAAATGTCTGTTCGTGTCTTCTGTCCATTTCCTGACTGGATTATTTGCTTTTTGGGTGTTGAATTTGGTAAGTTCTCTATAGATTTCGGATACTAGCCTCTTATCTGATATGTCATTTGCAAATATCTTCTCCCATTCTGTTGGTTGTCTTTTGGTTTTGTTGACTGTTTCCTTTGCTGTGCAAAAGCTTTTTATCTTGATGAAGTCCCAATAGTTCATTTTTGCTTTTGTTTCTCTTGCCTTTGGAGACATTTCTAGCCAGAAGTTGCCACAGCCGAGGTCAAAGTGGTTGCTGCTTGTGTTCTCCTCCAAGATTTTGATGGTTTCTGGTCTCACATTTAGGTCTTTCATCCATTTGAGTCTATTTTTGTGTATGGTGTAAAAAAGTGGTCCAGTTTCATTCTTCTGCATGTGGCTGTCCAGTCTTCCCAACACCATTTCTTGAAGAGACTGTCTTTTCCCCATTGGATATTCTTTCCTGCTTTGTCGAAGATTAGTTGACCATAGAGTTGAGGGTTCATTTCTGGGTTCTCTATTTTGTTCCACTGATCTATGTGTCTGTGTTTGTGCCAGTACCGTACTGTCTTGATGATTACAGCTTTGTAATAGAGCTTGAAGTCTGGAATTGTGATGCCACCAGCTTTGGTTTTCTTTTTCAGTTCTTTTGGTTATTTGGGGTCTTTTCTTGTTCCATACAAATTTTAGGATTATTTGTTCCAGCTTTGCAAAAAGTGCTGACAGTATTTTGAGAGGGATTGCACTGAATGTGTAAATTGGTTTGGGTAGAAAGCACATTTTAACAATATTTGTTCTTACAATCCATGAGCATGGAATGTTTTTCCATTTCATTGTGTCTTCATCAATTTCTTTAATAAGTGTTCTGTAGTTTTCAGAATACAGATTCTTTACCTTTTTGGTTAGGTTTATTCCCAGGTATTTTATGGTTTTCATTGCAACTGTAAATGGGATTGATTCCTTGATTTCTCTTTCCCCTTCCTCATTCTCAGTGTATGCAACTGACTCTGTGCATTGATTTTATATCCTGCAACTTTGCTGAATCCCTGTATCAGTTCTAGCAATTTTTTTGCTGGAGTCCTTTGGGTTTTCTACACAGAGTATCATGTCATCTGTGAAGAGTGCAAGTTTGACTTCTTTGTCAATTTTTATGTCTTTTATTTCTTTTTGTTGTCCAATTGTTGAGGCTAGGACTTCTAGTACCATGTTGAAAAACAGTGGTGAGAGTAGACATCCCTGTTGTGTTCCTGACCTTAGGAGAAAAACTCTCAGTTTTTCTCCATTGAGGATGACATTCACAGTGGGTTTTTCATATATGGCTTTTATGATTGAGGTATGTTCCTTCTATCCCTACACTTCAGAGAGTTTTTATCAAGAAAGGATGCTGTATTTTGTCAAATGTTTTTCTGCATCTATTGAGAGGATCATATGGCTCTTGTCCTTTCTTTTATTAATGTGTTATATCACATTGATTGATTTGCAGATGTTGAACCACATTTGCAGCCCAGGAATAAATCCCACTTGGTCGTGGTGAATAATCTTTTTAATGTACTGTCAGATCCTATTAGCTAGTATTTTGGTGAGAATTTTTGCATCCATGTTCATCAGGGATATTGGTCTGTAATTCTCCTTTCTGGTGGGGTCTTTGGTTTTGGTATTAAGGTAATGACTCAGAATGACTCTGGAAGTTTTCCTCTATTTCTTTTTTTCTTTCTTTCTTTTTTGAAACAATTTCAGAATAGGTATTGACCCCTTCTTTAAATGTTTGGTAGAATTCCAGCCCTGGACTCTTGTTTGTTGGGGTATTTTTTATTATTGATTCAATTTCTTTGCTGGTTATGGGTCTGTTCACATTTTCTATTTCTTCTGTTTCAGTTTTGATAGGCAATGTTTCTAGAAATGCATCCATTTCTTCCAGATTGCCTAATTTGTTGGCATATAACTGCTCATAATATGTTCTTATAATTGTTTTTATTTTTCCAGTATTAGTTGTGATCTCTCCTCTTTCATTCATGATTTCATTTATTTGGGTCCTTTCTCTTTTCTTTTTGATAAGTCTGGCTAGGGGTTTGCCAATCTTGTTAAATCTTTCAAAGAACCAGTTTCTAGTTTCATTGATCTGTTCTACTATCCCTGACACCCCCACCCCCCATATCATTGAAGTTGCTATTTAGGCTTTATTTAAGGATATTTAGGCTTTATTTAATTTGGATTTAGTCTTTATTTGCTGTTCTCTTCCAGCTCCTTTATCTCTAATGTTAGGTTGTGTATTTGAGACTCTTCCTATTTCTTGAGAAAGTCTGTATTGTAATATACTTCCCTCTTAGGACCTCCTTTGCTGTATCCCAAAGGTTCTGAACTGTCATGTTTTCATTTTCATTTGTTTCGAAGTATTTTTTAATTGTTCTTTAATTTCCTGGTTGACCCATTCAATCTTTAGTAGGATGCTCTTTAACCTCCATGTATTTGTGGTCTTTACAACTTTTTTCTTGTAGTTGATTTCAAGTTTTAAAGCACTGAAGTCTGAAAATATGCATGGTATAATCTCAATCTTTTTGCACCAGTTGAGACCTGATTTGTGACCCAGCGCATGATCCACTGTGGAGAATGTTCCATGTGTATTCAAGAAGAATGTGCATCCTATTGCTTTAGGATGAAATGTTCTGAATATATCTGTGAAGTCCATCTGGTCCAGTGTGTCATTCAAAGCCCATCTTTTCTTGTTGATCTTCTGTTTAGATGATCTGTCCATTGCTGTGAGTGGGGTGTTAAAGGCCCCTACTATTATTGCATTATTATCAATGAGTTCCTTTATGTTTTTTATTAATTGGTTTATATATTCATCTGCTCCCAAGTTAAGGGCATAAACATAATCGTTAGATCTTTTTGTTGGATAGACCCTTTTATTATGATACAGTACACTTCTTCTTATTACAGTCTTTGGTTTAAAATCTAGTTTGTCTGATAAAACGATTGCTACTCTAGCTTTCTTTTGATGTCCACTGGCATGATAAATGGTTCTCTACCTCCTCACTTTCAATCTAGAGGTGTCATTGTGTCTATCGCAAGTCTCTTGTAAACAGCATATCAATGGCTCTTTTTTAAAAATCCATTCTGATACCCTATGTCTTTTTATTGGAGAATTTAATTCATTTACATTCAGAGTAATTATTGAAAGATAAGAATTTAGTGCCATCATATTACCTATAAAGTCACTGTTCCTGTAGATTGTCTCTGTTCCTTTCTGGTCTATGTTACTTACGGGCACTCTCTTCACTTAAAGGATCCTGTTTAATATTTCTAACAGGGCTGGTTTACTGTGCACAGATGCCTTTAGATATTTTCGTCCTGGAAACTCTCTGTCTCTCCTTCTATTTTGAATGACAGCCTTGCTGGATAAAGTATTCTTGGCTGCGTATTTTCCAATTTAGCATCCTGTATATATAATGCCAGTCTTTTCTGGCCTGCCGGGTCTCTGTGGACATGTCTGCTGCTGGCCTTATGTTTCTACTTTTGTAGGTTAAGGATCTCTTGTCCTGAGCTGCTTTCAGGATTTTCTCTTTATCTTTGAAATTTGCAAGCTTCACTTTTCTATGTTGAGGTGTTGACCTATTTTTATTGATCTTGAAGGGAGTTCTTTGTACCTCCTGGACTTGAATGCTTATTTCCTTCCTCAGATTAGGAAAGTTCTCAGCTATACTTTGTTCAAATAAACCTTCTGTCCTGCAATCCCATAGTTCTCTTTCTCTCTTCTTTTCGGTTTCCTTATTTTCTATCATTTTATCTTCTGTATCCCTCTCTGCTACCTTGTTTATCCTCACTTTTAGAGCTTCCATTTGGGACTGCATCTCAGTACTATCATTTTTAATTTCAGGCTGACTAGATTTTAGTTCTTTTATTTCTCTAGAAAGGGATTCTCTAGCATCTTCTATGCTTTTTTCAAGCCCAGCTAGTATCTTTATAATCGTTGTTTTAAATTCTAGTTCAGACATCTTACTTATACCCTTATTAAATCTCTGGCAGTGTGTAGTACCTCCTGTTTTTCTTTTGGGGTGAACTTCTCTGTCTCACCACTCTATTTTGTCCAGAGGAGAATAGAAGAGAGAAAGAGAAAATACAACAATAACCACAACAACAGAAACAAAAAACAAACCAGAAAAAATAAAAACAAAACTGAAGCAAGAAAAAAACCCAACAAAACAAAAAACTAGATCCTGGGGGTGTTTAGGTCTGCTTGTTAGAAGAAACTAGATCCCAAGATAAGAAAAACTTATATATATACAAATATTAAAAAATAAAATAAAATACAATGAGAGGAAACAAAAAATAAAAAATATACATAACATATATAAAAATTTAACAATTTTAAAAAGAATTGAAAAAATAAGAAAATAACTGAAAAAATCATACTGAAACACTTAAGAATAAAAACCCCACAGATGCTAATTACTGCTTTTCCCAAGAGTTGAAACTTCGCAGCTCTCCATGATCACTATACTTACTATTGACCAGCTGTTCCTGCCGGTCTTGGTCTGGGTGGGGGTGGGGGGCTGTTGTGCTGATTCTCAGGTGCCCTTGCCTTTGTGGAGATGTGCCTCCCTTGCCAGGGGGCGGGCTTACTGTAAGCAGCTCTGGATTGCACTAGGTGGTGCTGTTTTGCTCCCTGAAGGCTTTCAGCATTGTTGGGAGAGATGAAAATGGTGGTGACCTACTCTCTAGCCCTGGAGCTGAAAGTTCGGGCCCCCCCGCTCCTCACTGAGCCCTCACAGAAAAGCAGTCAGTCACTCTGGTCTCCATGTTTCTGTCCGAACTCTGCATTCACCCGGCCTGCGATGGAGTGTTTTAATCTTGCGCACCCGACTGAGTTTCAAAACTCCAAATTTTACTGACTCCTGTGGCCCAGGAGGGGGATCTCGCCGTGCTTCTGCCTCTTGCTGGGCCCCTGCCCGGACAGCGGTCGCAGGACCATGCCGCGGTTTGCAGTTTGTGGCAAAACCCGGCAGAAAGCGGGACCTAGCCTCACTGTTTGCGGCTGACTTCCCTGCTTCGACGCCTCGGAATTCTGCCACACTCAGTTCTTCCTGTGACCCCGGAGATCCTGAGGCTACGAAGTTCCACCTGGGATTCGGCCCCCTCTCCACCACCTGAGCACCTTAAAGCCAGGGATGTCCCCCACTGGAGCAGACTTGTAAAAGTCCCGATTTTGCGCTCCACTCCTTAAGCAGGCTCCCTCCCCTTCACCGTATCCTCTGATATATCACCCCATATTCAAGTCTCCACACCTCCTACCTTCCAAAAAGTGGTCGCTTTGCTATTTGTAGAATTGCAGAACTTCTTTTCTCAGATCTCTGATGGATTTCATGGGCCTTCAGAATGATTTTGTAACTACCTGTATTCAAGGGACCAGAGAAACTTAGGGTCCCCTATTCCTCTGCCATCTTAACAACTCCTGGTTATTTTTTATGGAGATAGGCATAAAAATAGAACAGGATGAATCACGTTGCCATAGGCCTAGATGTGACCCCCAGAAACTGAATTGCTAATGTTTTCCATTTACCTGTAAGTCCCCTTCTCAATGTGTCTTATCTGTGCCCACCTTTGAAACCCATCAGCCTTTTGGTCACCCTTGATGGTCCTTCAGGCTATGTCCCCAGCACCTAGCACAATACCCTGCATGCACAGAGTCCTTAAGAATCNAGCTCATGCCAATTTCTAAGTAATGTTTAAAAGACTTTCATTTTGGGGCGCCTGGGTGGCTCAGTGGGTTAAAGCCGCTGCCTTCGGCTCAGGTCATGATCCCAGGGTCCTGGGATCGAGGCCCGCATCGGGCTCTCTGCTCGGCAGGGAGCCTGCTTCCTCCTCTCTCCTCTCTGCCTGCCTCTCTGCCTACTTGTAATCTCTCTCTCTGTGTCAAATGAATAAATAAAAAAATCTTTAAAAAAAAAAAAAAGAATCATTTGGTAATCAATCAGGTACTGATTGACTGGTTACCTTCTCACATTTACATAGCAGCTGAACATCTCGGTATCTGATTAACAATATCACAATTCTGTATTCAAGTACAAAGTGTACTTTATTTCATATAATTTTTACCAATATTTCTTGTCCTTACTTGCTTATTCATGTAATACTCAAACCAATAAAATAAATGCAGAATAAACAGCTGCAACTTCAGTTTATCTTGAGAATTAGCTAACACAATGGCATATGCCTTAGCCCGAATCAGCTTTAATTCATTTATTCAACAAATTTTTATTGAGCTTACTGAGTTCAGTGCCAGCCATTATGTGAAGTGATGGGATGCAAAAGTGAATAAAGCAAGTGGGGTCTCTGTCCTCATGGAGATTTAAGGCAAGTAAACAGATAGTTGCAGTGCCACATAATAACACACGTTCAGGGTATTGTGGGAGCACAACAAAGGGTACCCGTTATCAGTTAGATTCAGGTTCAGGTACAACAGCGGAAAACCCAAATAGCAATAGTTTAAAAGAAATAGACAATTCTCCAACATGAATGCCTTGAGATAGAGCAGATCTCAATAACGTTAGAGACCACTTCTGTCTTGTTGGTGAGTTGTGTGTGCCCTCCACTCCCAAAGTCACCTCATTGTCTAGGATAGCTGCTAACAACTTCCCAATTTACATTTCCAGTCCAGACTTCTCTTTCCGAATCAGACTTATATATCCAATTGCCTATTTGGCGTCTGTGATTGGATATCTAACAGACACGTCAAAATTCACACGCCTAAAACTGGACTCTGTACTCTTCCTCTCCACTCCTACTCAAAAAACATAACAAAACAGAACAAAACAAAAACTAAACACAAAACAAAACAAAACAAAGCAAAGACCAACCTATTCAACCTTTGACTCACCCTGGGCTCCTCTTTTTCTCAACACCCTACTCCCAAAACCCTACAGTTTATTAGGAAATCCCTTTCACTCTCCTTTAATATATATCCAGACTTTCACCTTCTCTCACTTCCTGTACTGTGCCCACTCTGGTCCAAGTCCTGATCATCATTTCTCAGCTGATTAACTGCAGCACCTCATTAACAGGTCTCCCTCCATCCACCTTTGACCCTTTCCATCTGTTTTCACCCAGCAGCCTGAGTGATCCTTTTATTTTTTTATTTTTTATTTTTTTTTTATTATTATTATTTTTTAATATTTTATTTATTTATTTGACACAGAGAGAGAGAGATTACAAGCAGGCAGAGAGACAGGGAGAGGAGGAAGCAGGCTCCCTGCTGAGCAGAGAGCCCGATGCGGGCCTCGATCCCAGGACGCTGAGATCATGACCTGAGCTGAAAGCAGAGGCTTTAACCCACTGAGCCACCCAGGCGCCCCTGAGTGATCCTTTTAAAGTGGAAGTCATTTCATGCCATTCCTCTGGTTAGCATTGGCTCCCCATCTCACCCAGAGAAAAGCCACATGGAATCCTGGCCTGCACTCCTTCTCTCACCAATTCTCTTACTACTCTTGCCCTCACTCATTCCACTCTTCCACGCTGGCTTCATCACTGTTTCCCAAACTTGCCAGGATTACTTCAGCTTTTGGCCTTTGTACTACCCATCCCCTCTGCTTGGAATGCTCTCTCCCCAGTCTCTACTTGGCCAACTGGCTTTGCATGGTCAATGAATAACCCTGACCACTAACTTAGAGGCCTGTCCTTCCTCACCCCAGCACTGATAAAACTCTTCATATGGCTCGGTTTTTGCCTTTTTCCATAGGATGTATCAACTTCTAACACAGTACACGGTTTACTTACTTATTACATTTATTCTTTCCTGTCTGTCTCTCCCAGTAGAATAAAAGCTTTGCCAGGGTAGAAATCTTTGCCTATACTGTCCACTGATATGCACTGAACACCCAGAACATGCCTGACACCTAGAAGTTGCTCAATAAATATTTGTTGAAAAAAGAAACCAAACTATATAAAAGAATAAACCTGCTACAACAAGATTCCTTTTTAGTGGTATATAGAAGATAAAGTTTTAAGAATTTAGTGTACCAAACACGAACTCACCCAGTCATTCAAGGAATCCATGGTAATGTTTAAAATAGGAAATCTACTGATAGGTTCTGAGTCCATAGCTATTCTCCAAGTAGAATTGGATTATTCCAAAGATAATTTTGGAAACTACCATTCTGTGAAGCAGAAAACATCTCAACATCTCTGTGAACTGCAAAGGAATAGCAGTGCAGACAAAAATTGAGCCTGTCAAGTATCCCCAGGATGTCAGTTACATGTAAAACCTATGTTTTCCTTTTATCAAGCTCCAACTCTTCACGTTGTACTATAGCCCCTCTCTTGGCATTTTCAAATCAAATCTAAGACTTCTCTTTTGTTCTCTCAATTTCACCCTAATCTAACTATTACCCTAAGTGATTTTGTGTAACATGTTTAACTCTTTAAAATATAAAAGAATCTTTTTATTGTTTTGAAGAGAACCACAGAGGAATAAATGGTTTCAAACTGTGCAAATTTGAAATTCAAAAATAGAACTGCTACAGACAGAACTGATATTTTTCATCTACTCTACTAGTCAAGCAAATCATTACAACATCCTATTTGATAGCCTGCCCAGAAAATGTGGTAGCCCTACTGAATTATAAGCAATGTGAGACTCATAAAGGGAAATCAAATATATTATGCTTTCCCCTAATAACAGTTAAGGCGCACTACCTTTGTGGCACAGTAAATTAATATTCTGCACACTGAATTGGCCAAATAGGCAATGTGATTTGGCAGCTTTGGAAGATGTTGTTAAAAGTTATGCTTCTGGGCAGGCCACAGCCTTTCTTGAAAAATCTGAAGTGAATATTTTCATAGGAGTTTACTGTTAGCATGTATTTTTCTAAAGAAACTAACACTAAGCAGTGTCTGTTAGCATGTATCTGAAGGAAGTACAATAATTTCCTCTGTGCATAGCCCTTGTTCTTATAGAGTTTATTGTTTAATTGACTTCAGAATTTAGAAAGATGTATTTTAGAGGCATAACAGATGCATACATTACGGTCTAAAGATCATAGGAGATATAGCATGTACAAAGGAGGAAGAGAATTTGAGGTAATGTTTAAAAATAAGTGACTTTTTATTACACTTTGCATGCAGAGAAAGACTCAAACTTATGAAACTAATGAGAATCACAGTTGTAAACAAAGTTTTTATATTAACTTTTTAAAGTCAATGTCAGCTCAATGTAACATCTTTAAAAATTATTGTTTGGTGTTTTAACTCAAAGGAAATGATCCTTTTCTTTTTCTTTTTTGTTACGTTTATGTCTACATTAGACTCCAAGCAAGCTCCAAGTGCACTTGGGTAAGTGGACCAATTTCCAGATATGTCGGTCTTTTGTGGAAAGTTAAGTGCTATATATGGTCCTTAAGATGATCGGTAATGCAAAGAGAAACAACAGGGGAAAAATAAGCTGTGGATTAAGTTGGCAGATGGGAAAATACTTTCAGAAGTGTATAAAATGCCTTTAATGAGAAGGAAATGTGAATAAAAGAGAGAGAAATAGAGGTATCACTTATTTACAGATAATACGTTCATATATCTATGAAGGTGTGTGTGTGTGTGTGTGTGTGTGTGTGTGTGTTCATTTTCAGAGGAAGTTTGCTTTATATTGCATTTTGTTTAGCTCAATCAAAAAAAAAAAAAGTTCAGGCTGACCAGCACTTCAATGTTGGAACTATATGAAAATGCAGAAAGATAGCTGAAAGAGGGGTTCGAACTCTGTGGCATGGGGGAGGGGCAGCCTGCCTAGTTCCACTGCACAGAACACTAGCCCAATTCTGGTGACTCTGCTTTCTTCCTGCTTCTCAATCAACTAGAAATACAAAAATATTCTCCTCTGCCTCAGGATTTCTTCTTTCTCACTCAACTCTACAATATTGGTTTCTCCTTTCTTCTTTTTTTGAATTACCTAGAAAGAGCGAGCCTTCTATTTGTCACAAGAGTCAGGAACAGAACTCAGTCCTTCCCTGCTCACCAACCCCCTTCCCCCAGTCATGTACTGAAGCTAGTTCTTACAGGCTGGATAGCTGGCCTCCTTCTCAACTTTATATTCTGTGGCATCGTGTCTGTTGGTAGCTTGAAATTGGCCATGGTGGGAGTATTTACACCAAGGAAAATGGCAAAGCCTATAAATCAGTTTTTGTTTCTTTGTTTTCCAGAGAGCCATTATTAAACATTCACCAGCACAACACTGCCTAAATTGATCCACAGATTCTGTTGCCTAGCCTACTAGGTTCAAATAGTTTTCGATGTATCATATATGGAGAGGCTTTAATTCCTAGTAGCTCTGCTTGTCACAGATTTCCAAAGGTGCCATAAAGTTAATCTTTAGCTTATGTTCTCTGTACACCACAATTTAATAAGAAGAACCATGTGATCTTGTATTTGAATTTTAAAGAAATCCTCAGGTATTGCTATCCAAGAAAACCATCCAACCTACCACACTACCAACCACACCTATGATTTGCCATGTTTCATGCAGATGTTTCTATGCTTCACACAGAGATTTAGTAATGAGAGCAAGTCTTCCATATCTCAAGAAAACAGCTTCCTTCCTCTGCCCTCTTCCAAAAGTATGGGCACCTTAAAAAGAGGAAATGTGGCTACAAAGTCAGCTTCATCCCTGGTCATTGGACAGAAGTCTAGAAATAGGAATAAGGTCTCAGGCAAATACACAGTATCTTGCTAAGAGAAGAATTCAGTTTTTAGCTCATAAGTAGCGAGTTCTTCATCTGTATGTCACAAACACCAGTTACCATCAAAGAAAGAGCAGGATGAAGTTACAATGCTTTCCTTTGCTGTGCAAAAGCTTTTTATCTTGATGAAGTCCCAATAGTTCATTTTTGCTTTTGTTTCTCTTGCCATTGGAGACATGTCTAGCCAGAAATTACCACGGCTGAGGTCAAAGAGGTTGCTGCTTGTGTTCTCCTCCAAGATTTTGACGGTTTCTGGTCTCACATTTAGGTCTTTCATCCATTTGAGTCTATTTTTGTGTATGGTGTAAAAAAGTGGTCCAGTTTCATTCTTCTGCAGGTGGCTGTTCAGTTTTCCCAACACCATTTCTTGAAAAGACTGTCTTTTTCCCATTGGATATTCTTTCCTGCTTTGTCGAAGATTATTTGATCATAGAGTTGAAGGTCCATTTCTGTTCTGTTCCATTGATCTATGTGTCTGTGTGTATGCTAGTGCCATACTATCTTGATCACCACAGCTTTGTAATAGAGCTTGAAGTCTGGAATTGTGATGTCACCAGTTTTGGTTTTCTTTTTCAATTCCTTTGGTTACTTGGGGTCTTTTCTGGTTCCATACAAATTTTAGGATTTTTTGTTCCAGCTCTGTGAAAAATCCTGATGGTATTTTAATAGGGATTGCATTGAATGTGCAAATTGGTTTGGGTAGCAAGGACATTTTAACAATATTTGTTCTTCCAATCCATGAGCATGGAATGTTTTTCCATTTCTTTGTGTCTTCATCAATTTCTTTAATAAGTGTTCTACAGTTTGCTGTGTACAGATCCTTTGCTTCTTTGGTTAGTTTATTCCTAGGTATCTTATAGAACTCCTCTTTCAGCTATGTGGCATTTATACAGTTTTATCACACAGGATTTCTACTAAATGCAAATTAAACTAATCTTTATTTCCACATGAAAAATTTGCAACAATGAAACTGATCATACTTCATATAAAATTAAGCACCAATAAAAATAATATTTGGATACTGAAGTGTAAGACATTACTTAAACACAAAGGCAGACAGATTTTATACCACAAATATTTAGTTGTAACAGCACAGAATATATTACTAGTCATAGAAACATTATCTAAATAATAATTGATGTTTGATTTAAGTTATAATTCTTAAATCACTAACACACTAGAAACAATATTTGCCTCCCTGGCTTCCATCCCAATGAGCACTATGGGATGTGTCTTTGCTACTGTACATTAAATCTACTGAACTGGTACACATCCAGGAGGGTTTTTATTCACCAGTTTTTTTTGAGTGCCCACTATATGCATAGTTTTTCCAGCATAGTTCTAGATTCTGTTTTTCTTCTGCTTGCTTCCATTTTCTCAGAATAAGATATGAGGGTCATCAACTAAGAGTGAGAACAAGGAAGGGGACATTGGAGAGATTAGAAAAAAGACGGAAATAGTCATCTATGGGATTCTGAAGGAAGGGATGGACCAGAAAAATGTAATTTGACTACTGGGTAGAACTGAGTCCACTTGAAGCCAGCAGTTATGAATAATAAGCATCTTTTCTATAGCCCCATTCAGCTGTGTGGGTGCGGGAAGAGTAAGATTTAACCAAATCTTATTCTAGCCAAATGAATATGAAAAAGGAAAGAATGTGTGCCCAAAAGTGATCGCGATGTTTGGCCATGGAATTTAAGCTAGGAAGAAGGGAAGTGATGACATGATGGGGATGAGGATATGGCAATAGGGACAGTGGCTTGCTGGTCTTGTTGGAGTCAGGATACTAGAAGAGAAAGCAAGAAAGATAAGAGATGGAGTTAACATTAGGATATCTACTAAGTCCCATTTTTAAGACCAAGTAATGTTTGAGTTTTTTTCTCTATATTTTCAGTGTCTAGCACAAGGTATGGTACATCATCTGTATACTGAATAAAAATGCTGAATGAACAAAACTCTGATCCTATAATTGAGTAATAACAAGTATGTGAGGAACAACTACATTGATGGATAGCACATTCTTCATTCCCTGAACTCTCTTTGTTTTGATTTGATTTCCAAGGTTCCTTTGAGATTATGGTCTGACAAATATTAAACTAAGATCTGACAGTCAGCCGAATGTGTGCACCTTAGGAAGCTAATAAATTTATTAGCCAATGTATATCACATAGAAATGTAAAAAAATTGAAATACTAATTAAAATAATTATACAAAAAACACAGCTTTCCAAAGATGACTTAAGAATAAAAACAAAACTACCTTGAAAGATTTTCAATCTGCAGTATTAAGTTTCTCAAACACAGATATATTTATATTTTTATGCTGAGGAAAGCGTAGATAGTAATTAATGAAACACATTTTAAAAGATTGTCATCTTTTCTAGGGAAAGTAGCCCTAACTTTTTGTCAAGCAACTTAAAATTTGTCCCCACTCAAAAAATCTCTCAGTAGATGATTAAAGCTATGACAACTTACTCTGGAATTCTACAGGGTGCCCAAAAGTCTGACGACATAAATGAGTAAACATTATGTTGTGAAGGGCACTGTCAATCCATAAAAAGGTAAATTAATATTACCTATTTTTAAGACTTTATACTTGGTTGGTGATTTCATAGGAGAGGTATGATTTCTGTATTCACTCAAGGACTACATTTAGCTGCCAGATAATTTTTTAAAGTATAGTTTTCACACTATGTTACATTAGATTCAGGTGTACAACAGAGTGATTCAACAAGTTTATACATTATGCTATGTTCACCACAAGTGTAGCTACTGTCCACCCCGATACAACACTATTACAATATCATTGGCTATAATCTGTATGTTGTGCCTTTTATCCCTGTGACTTACTCGTTATCTGGAAGCCCGTATCTCCCCTGCACTTCTTTTGCCTAACTTGCTACCCACTGCCCAGCAACCATTAGCTTATTCTCTGTTTTTATAGGTCTGATTCTGCTGTTTGCTTATTTATTTTCACTTACATGTGAAATCATATCGTATTTGTCTTTCTCAGTCTGACTTATTTTACTAGCATAATACCCTCTAGGTCCATCCATGTTGACTCTAATGGCATAATCAAATCCTTTTTATGACTGTATAATATTCCATTCATTATCCGTTTGTCTACTGATGGACCTGAGTTGCTTCCATATCTTGGCTATTGTAAATAATGCTGCAATAAACACAGGGGTGCATATATCAAATTCATGTTTTTGTTTTCTTTGGGTAAATACTCAATGGTCGAATTATTGGATCAGATGGTATTTCTATTTTTAGTTTTTTGAAGAACCTCCACACTTTTTTCCACAGTGGCTGTACCAATTCAGATAGTTTTTGGATAAATAAAAAGTGAAGAGTAATGTTTATAACTTTAATTTCTTCATGCACTACTTTGATGATATAAGGATCAATTTCTTCATTTTCCTCTTACACACAAAAGTAACATAGGGGACGTGTGAAACAATGGCAGAAACTTTTAGTTTCTTATAATCCTGGTTACTTACTTTCTTAATATTTTATTTATTTGTTTGACAGAGAGAGAGAGATCACAAGTAGGCAGAGAGGCAGGCAGAGAGAGAGGGGGAAGCAGGCTCTCTGCTGAACAGAGAGCCTGATGTGGGGCTCGATCCCAGGACCCTGGGATCAGACCTAAGCTTAAGTCAGAGGCTTAACCCACTGAGCCACCCAGGTGCCCCAATCCTGGTTACTTATAATACTTGGAACATTACTGGAGCGCCACCAAAATCCATTTTGTCTTTCATCCATGGCTCATGATAGCTCAGAAAGATGGCATTTTGCATCATTTCTTGTGTGTGACCATGTAAATTCTACCCATGGAAGGTGAGAAGCAGAGAGCTTAAGACAGTGAGTCTACATCTTTCAGACCTAATTTCACCTTCCCATTAACTGGAACTTCAGTGTGGCATTGACTCAAGTTGTATGTTACAGATGACAAGACAGGGCTCTAGGGGATGGTGGAACAACCACAGGAGGGGACCTGTGTTCCAGAGTAACTGAGAGAAGCAGAGAGTCTGTACTAAACTGAACTATTACCATCAGGACTGTACATAAAAGAGAAGTAAACTTTTGGTTCTTGAGCCACTGTATTGTTGGGTCTCTTTGATACAGTAGTTAACTTTTACCCTGACACATACAAATGCCAAATCAAATAGTGCAATCACACAGTTGTCAACTATATTATGAATTCACAAATAGTAACTTTTCTGAATTAAATTCAACCTACCACCCAAGAGGAAAGAGAATTCCCCTCTCTCTCAAAAAGAAGAGTGACCTCATGAAGTGTGCCAAGATCAGGGCTATGAAGTTTCACTGGGTTCACTAAGCTATCCCTAACGCTTCTCTTAGGTTTTTGAAGCACCAGTAATTGAAAACTGAAGAAAAAGAGATTTAAACTTGATGCGGAAGCTATGGTTCAGGTTGGGCCACAATACAATTATTAAAATCATGGGGCACCTGGGTGGCTCAGTGGGTTAAAGCCTCTGCCTTAGGCTCAGGTCATGATCTCAGGGTCCTGGGATCGAGCCCCGCATCGAGCTCTCTGCTCGGCAGGGAGCCTGCTTCTCTGTCTCTCTCTGCCTGCCTCTCTGCCCACTTGTGATCTCTCTCTCTCTCTCTGTCAAACAAATAAATAAAAATCTTTAAAAAATAAAAAAATAAAATGAGCGAAAAGTCTAATATGCCATTGTCTAGAAAGTGGAACAATACTGTCTCTTTCATTGCAGGTTTTAATTTATTCACTATTTGTTTCGTACAACTTGAAAGATACTCCTAAAAGGAGCTGTTGGTGTTTTGAAATGGTGTTTTCCAGAATGAACATATATTTCATGTTTTCTATGTTACTCTACCAGTGAAAAGCTGGAGGAGTTTGTGGGAGAGAAACAATGCTTTCTTATTCCTGCAGGAAGTCAATTCCAACAAAAATAATTTGTCAGGGCTCCTTTGGTTGTTTGAGACAAAACTCAACACAAATCAGTTTTAACACAAAAGGGGCATTTCTTGGCTCCTAATTGAAAAGACGGAAATGACAGGGATGCTTGGCTCCAAGACTTTCTCTCCCCTTCTCTCATCTGCTTGTCTCTGCTTGTCTTTATCCTCCCTTGTTACGGAGATTTCCTAAAACAGAGAGGTATACTGCCTGGGAGCACCCCCTATTACTACCCAGTGACTTGAAGATGCAAGAGGCGAGCCCAACTCTGCTCTGCTGAGAAAAATCCCTGGCAGGGCTTTGATTGGCTTCACTTTGGTCCCCTGTGAATCCTTGGGCCAATCATGTGGGCAGGAGGTTGTGGACATTTGATTGGTCGGGCTTTAGTCACATGTACACATGTGACTTGGATGAAGGGCTTACAGAAGAGAGTTTCAGAGTATTAAATATTTTTGTAACAACTTTTTCTTTGTAATTTGAAAAATCACACTGGGTTTGAAATATTTAAACAATACTCTTGCTGCTTCCTTCTCTAAATAATTAAGTTTTAATCCTAATTAACTGACTCCTTTTCTATACTGCTAACCATCCAACGACAATGGTACTGGGACTAATTAATTGCACTTCATCTCAAAAAATACTTTCCTACTAGGGGCTCTAGTTTATAGTTTGGTTATTCTATATTCCTGTGAGATTAGCAAAGTTGGAAAGGAAATGAAATGGCTCAAGTTTTAAATATACATATACTGCATGAGATATTATGTTAACTTGTGGATAAGGCTCTGGCTCACCTAAACCTGTCATTTATAAAATATTTATTGTATCAGGAAAGGTGTGCAGAAATAGGGAAGACATAATCCCTGCTTGAAAGGTTTATATAATAACTCTGGAAGCCATTGCAATAGGGCATCATGATTATTAAAACTGTAAACTGCTTCCTGGAGGGGCAAACAGAGGTAACTGGCTGCACGTTACAGTCCACAGTTCTGTTTGGCATAGCATCTTGCACAAAAGTGTATCCCAAACCACTTTACAGAAGTGAAATTTCCATTCTCAAGCCAATATATGCTATACATTACAGAACAGCTGTGTGCAAACATTGCCTCATGGGGGGAAAAAAACTCAAGGCATTAGGTCATGAGATGAAAATCTAAAGGAGAACGTAGGGGGCATGGACCAGTAGGGCAGAAAGGAGGGAGAAAGGAAACAATGATAGGAAAGGAAACACATTAATTTGCAAGATTTAGAAATCAATCTGTGGTAAGCTTAAGAGACATCACACACTTTTTCCCTGAAAAAAATTGAGAGTGAGATTATCTTTTACATGATCCAAAGGAGTAACAGCAAAAGTTGAACAAAAAATTATGAAGTGAAAGCTGACAAACTTTCACAGTAGTGGTAGAATTACATAGGATCAGTAATTTCAACTAATATGGGATAAAGGGAATAAAATGATATATTTTGAGGTAACCTGAATTATGGTAAACGATTATCTGAAAATGTTAGGGGATGAGATGTACTGTGAAAGCTATTTCACAAGCATAAACACTATACATAAATTGTGCCTTTTAGAGTGAACAGAATTTTATAAAATATGCTTAATATTGAGACAAACCAATTAGGCTACATTCTTTCAGAATCTTGCCTGGCTGCAAGAAACTGTAAAATGTTAATTTTTATTTTATTGTTGAGTCTTAGAAGTAGCAGCTAGTAGGGAATTGTACTTAAAGGATGATAGAGTTTGCTGTACTTAAACTGGATTTCTAATATAAAATCCTGCTTTTAAACTAAATAAAAATTTTTATGTAGAAATTACTCTCAAGACATTTTTTTTACTATTTATGTTTCCTATCATTTAAATAACATTTAAATATTTTTTAAAATTCAAATTTTCCATTTTGGATATTCACTTGAAGCTTAAGCTTCTATTTCAAGTATCATCCAGATAGCAAATTAGCCTTCCATACACTGTGTGCATCAAGAACATTATTAAAGTTCCATGAACTATAAGATTATCCATTTAACAACAGGTTTACATAACTCATTACAAGTTATGCACTTCTGTTAAGGAGATATACTCTTGAGTACTGGAGTTTTCCACATAAAAATATGATTAACTGTGTATCTTGTGTAAGCTATTCATATTTGGCATCTGTTCATTTTAATTTGGCAGGTATCACATTTTACATGACGCATATAACACTATGCATGAAAAGTGAAGAAATCAAATCCACAATGTATTATTTCCCCCAAATACCTGGAAATACTGGATACTCAGTTGGGTTATAGATAAATTTGGTATGTCTGGCCTTTAAAGGACATGGAGGATTACACAGATGATCACTGATTTTGGCAGTGTAACAGGGGTTTAGTAATGACTGATACACACGAAGATTTCCACTAAACTGGGTATGATTAGGTTTTCCTTTACTTTTTTAAAAATTTTATTTAGTTATTTGAGAGAGAGAGAGACAGAGATAGAGAGAGAGAACAAGAGCACTGAGGAGAGGGAGAAGCAGGCGCCCTGTTGAGCAGGGAGCCCAGTGTGGGGCTCCATCCCAGAACCCCAGTGAGCCCAAGGCAGACACTTAACCAACTGAGCCACCCAGGCTCCCCTTTCCTTTATCATCTTAGATACATGGTATTATTTTAAGCCACGCTACCTGAAAAAAAATTGCCGTGTCTTAGGAGGAAAATCAATTGGCTTTTCAGGAATTTTTGTACTATAATACACACACACACACACACACACACACATATATATTTATTTATATTTAGAATGATGATAGAATAAAGGATCCTCCTCTACATGTTCATCTCCCCCATATGCTCACCTCAGAATGAAAAGCAGAACAATAGAGTGGTTAACAGTGTTGGATTCCGAGTCAGAATGACAATCTTGATTGAGCAATGTTCTTATCTGTGCGTTGGGAGGTAAAAACTGTACTGACTTCAGCGCTTAGTATGGCACCTGACATACGACAATGGGATAAATAGCGGCTACTCTTATTGCTATTCTCAGCAACCCTGAGAAGTCTTGCAGAGACTATGGTGATGAGGGTTCCAGCTGCAGTGCTGAGGTCATCCTCCCCAGTTCCAGCCACATCTCAGAGGCCAGCCATCCTAGTGGTGGTGGCATGGCTGGGATAGCAGATGACTCTTCAGCCTGAGAACATGCTACTTTGTTGGCTGCTCTCTCAACTGTGCCCTTCTCTAAGGAGGGAAGCGTCAGGTAGTAGAAACACACACACACACACACACACCCTCTGGAAATCTCTGAGTTCTGTATCAAGTTTCACAGGTCACTGATTCCAGGGGTTCTTAACCTATGGTTGAACTTTGGAAAGAGGAAGATGTCCATGAATTCCTAGAAATGATATGTTCAATTTTTCTCCTTTAGTGTTCATTTTTATGGCAAGAGAAATCCATGACTTTCAACAATTTCTCCAAAGATTCTGTGTCCTAAAATAATCAGGAACCACACTCATCGAGCTTCAGTTTCTTCCTCTATAAAATGGGAATAAAAATAATGGTCCTACTGGCCTTGTAGGTTGTTCTGTCCATGTAAATAGAGTGTGAAAAACTGTAAGTCATCAGTGTGGAAACATTTGCTATTCCTAACTTCGCAGCCATTATTACTTTTTTTTAAGTCAGTTTGTGTGAACAGTTCTGATTATACAGTGTCATCCACAAGGAACTCAAAATCTTCTATCTACTTTTTGAAAACCATGTCATAGCTTGCCCAAGCAGTAAGCATTGAAAAGAAGATTGAGGTACTACCTCCAGAAAATAGTCTACAGATGTGTTTTGTTCAGTTCACATAGTGTTCTTTCAAAAATGAATTGGTTGTCAACACTTAGAAATCAGGAGTTTTCACTTAAAAAATCAGATTTTAGGTTACTTTAAAAACTGAAATATCTGGCATCCCTTAGTCACCTTTCTGGAAGACAACAACTAGCCAGAACTGAGTTCAGGGACATGTGTGCTTCTTGTACCCCCAAAGTCAATCTGGCCTTCCTACTTTCCTCTTTTGGCCACATAAGTGTCCCTAGCCTATAGATGTGAAGTCTAAATCTTAATTGAGTATAATGAGACTGCTTTGAAAATATATAAAATAAGGTGTCATCTCCCCTCTTTCTTCTTAGAAAGTTCCTTTAAATTTCAAATGTAGAATATTTAGAATACACCTTCAGGCAATTAAGGAGAAAATGTCTATATTTTCCACATGCATTGCTCTTTCCACATACATTGTTAGCAAGTTCTTACCCTTTGAAAGAACATCCTCTAATGGGAATACTGAAAGGGCAAGCAAGACCCATGACATGATTATAAGATCCAAGAAAGAGGCAAGTGATGTGATTGAGGAAAAGCCATTAAGTTTGCCAATGGAAAGTCATGACCCTGAGTCATAATTTAAGCTTGCACAAATCAATAAGTATGGAGCAATAAATGGACTGCTAACATATCATTTGGGAGAACTTGAAATGAATCATCAACTCAAAGAGCCTCTTAATTTTAATCTCAGCAAAAATGTCAGTTTTAAGGATAAGAAAATTGTGAAATATAGGAAGGTGTTTGTTTTCCTTAAATTTCATAGGTTACAAGAGATTTCATAAGGTTGACTTTTCTCTGGAACTTACGAGGAGGAAGAGCCACTGTGAAAATTAAAAGTGCACAGTGAATCAACAGATGAATGGATAAAGAAGATGTGGTATATATATATATATATATATACACACATATATATATACATATATATATACATATATATATATATATACACACACACACACACACACACAGAGGAATATTACTCAGCCACCAAAAAGAGTGGAATCTTGCCATTTGCAACAATGTGGATGGAACTAGAGGGTATTACGTTAAGGGAAATAAGTCAGTCAGAGAAAGACAAATACCATATGATTTCACTCATGTGGAATTAAAGAAACAAAACAGATGAACATAGGGGAAGGGAAGGAAAAATAAGATGAAAACAGAGAGGGAGGCAAATCATAAGAGACTCTTAACTGTAGGAAACAAACTGAGGGTTGCTGGAGGGGAGGTGGGTGGGGAGATGGAGTAATTGAGTGATGGACATTAAGGGGGGCACTTGATGTAAGGAGCACTGGTTATGTGCAACTAATGAATCACTAAATTCTACCCCAGAAACTAATAATACAGTATATGTTCCCTAAATTGAATTTAAATAAAAAAATTAAAAAAGAAGAAAATGCATGGTGAAAAATTAAGGATTGGGAAATTCTTGATGGTCTCTCTCTCTTTTTATGTATTTATTTATTTGAGAGAGAGAGAGAGAAAAACCAAGAGAGCACAAGGAGGTGGGGAAGAGCAGACAACCCCTTGCGCAGGGAGCCGGATGCAGGGCTCAATCCCAGGACCCTGAGATCATGACCTCTGCTGAAGGCAGATGCTTAACTCACTGAGCCACCCAGGTGCCCCCTGATGTTCTCCTTTTTAAATACAATATTCTGTTATGTTTTTAAAGGCCCCCAAATAATGAATAGGCTGCTACAGATTACAATAAAGAAGAAAAAAAATGATACCAGGAAACCAACTTAGATATGACTAGAATGTACTGCCTTTCAAAACCATTCTTAGACTCTGGTTCAAGATTATTTGCTCTAAGGAATGCTCTATTCTTCTAAAATGTTGATATTGACATTAGAATTTTGGTTTAAAGAACTCTGTATCAGCTACACAGACGTGTGAAAGATTTCAAGATTTATACAGTCATTACCAAACTAAAATTTATGCTGGATCATGCATTATCATAAATGTTTCGACAAAAGTGATGTCGTGTAACAGAGGTTATCCATTCGAGTAGTATGGCCTGTAGGAAGTTTTTCTAAACCTAATTGCAGGGGCCATTTGGGTTAGAGCAAGGTTGCACTGTAAATCTGCCATTCTTAGAGGGCCAACTTTCTCGATGCATATTGAACCAATATTCTTGCTATGAAACCGTGTAAGCTAGATTCTGTGCCACTATAGTAAAATGCTCCTCAATAAACTTGTTTTCACAAAAAGTTTGCCCACTCATGTGTCCCAAAGCTGTTGTAATCTTCATTGTTGAGGCTGATCTAATAGCAGGGACATTATTCTATTTCTTGACATGTTTAAAGTTCTCTAATGAATAAAGCTAACAGCTATGGCTGCTTCAACTGTCACTTGATTACCCCGAAGGGATTTTCTTTTCTTTTTCTTTTTCTTTTTTTTTCTTTTTGTCTTTAAAACTGGCCTCCTAGTTTGTTTTTAACTACCTTGTGCACAGAGGTCTGAAGGGGAAAGCAGATCAAAGATCAGCTCGCAACATAAAAAGCAGCTGTAGTTAATTAAAGGCAAATGAAGGACATCTGACCAGATTCTTTATGAGCCGCCTTGTCACACATTCAACAGTCTATAATCTCTGCGACCTTGTCCCTTGGTCCTGAACTGTCGCCAAACCTGAGAAATGGTTATGTCTTGAATTAGACATGAATTTAAAAAATGGGAGGAGTGTTCAGGGTGTGATTTAGGAAGGAGTAAGGGATGTGGAAGAAGAACAGATGACAGTAGAGTCACCTGGGGTAGGGAGAAATCACCAGGAGTTTCCATTGTAAAGTGGGGAGTCTTTTCCCACACTGAAAACTCAATTGTTGTAAGAGGTGGAGGTAGATAATCAGATGATAGAAGGTAACATTTGAGAGGTGAAATGCAGTACTTATTCTATGATGTGAGAGAGAATGAGCTAAAAATAATCCTATAGTATCCACTATCTGACTTCTTAAAATTTGTAATTGTTCCTATTTTTAAAATGTTATTAATATCTAAATAACGCAAGTAAAACAAGTGAGTTTTTCTAATGTTGAAAGCAATACATGCTCATTCTAAATACTTGAAAGTCCCAGAGACATCTAAGAAGAAAAATAAAATTCCCCCAAAATCCAGCCTCTGAGAGAATCCTGTTAAGGTTTATATTTAAATCAAAAGAAAAAAAAATTGAGTATATACTACCAAAAAATCAGGGAAGTTGCACAGTGCCTGTTTGTGGATGATCATACAAAGTATGGATGATGGAATGAAAGGTGTGGGTTCCACAAGTCAATAACCTCTATCGGCACCAGGAAAATGGCTGTCAGGGCCTACACTGGCCCCTTAAAAATGCATCACTTGCATGAATAAAAGAAAAGTCACTGCATCCTCTCTGGACCCCAGAGTGATTAGATAGCCCGTGTTTCTGCCTGTTAGATGACTTGCTATAGACCCAGAATGGCATGCTCCATGCCCCAACTTCCACTTTCTCTTGACTGAAGGGTGGGGATTATAAGAAAAATGCCTACTTTATGGGATTGTGTAAGGAAATAGAGGAGATCATATCTCTAGGAATGTCCTGGAAATTGCAAACCAGTAATTATTTATTAACTATTATTAGCAGTAATTGAGGTGCTGTAGAAAACATTAAAAATGATTAAGAATCATGGCGCCAAAAAAAAAAAAAAAGAATCATGGGGCCTAGGTGGCTTGGGCAACTGACTCTTGATTTCAGTTCAGGTCATGACCTCAGGGTCCAGCATCGGCTCTGTGCTCAGTGTGAAGTCTGCTTGGGATCTCTCTCTCTCTTTCCTTCTGCCCTTTCCCCTGCTCTCTTTCTCTTTCTTTCACTCTCTCTCTCCAAATACATAAATAAAATCTTTAAAAAAAATGATTAAGAATCTACCTTTATAGGGAGGGAAAAATGAAATCAGAAAAAATCAGAGAGGGAGACAAACCATAAGAGACTCTTAATCTCAGGAAACAAACTGAGGGTTGCTGGAGGGGAGGGGGTAGGAGGGATTGGGGTGCCTGGGTGATGGACATTAGAGAGAATATGTGCTATGGTGAGTGCTGTGAATTGTGTAACACTGATGATTCACAGACCTGTACCCTTGAAACAAAAAATACATTATATATTAATTTAAAAAAATATATATATATATAAAGAATCTACCTTCAATGAGTATTTATCATGTACTTGGAGGTACAATACATAAACAAAAAAAAATGTTAGCCAACATATAGTACTGAACATAATAAAAAAATAAAGAAAAAAGAAATAGAATAGCTAAAAAATTTTAAAAATAAAATGCTAATATTATCCCACCAGAAAAAATCCATTGAATTTGAAAATCTCTGCTCATTATCCTTAGCTTACTCTTTATTCCAGGTTTCTTAAACATTAAGTATGCTATTATCAAGATTTTTATGAAGATTTTATTAACCTTTGAGAAAAGATGTGTATTTCTTTCTAATGCAGTTTATAATTCATACTTATACTAAGCTACCAAGTAAAGACAGTTGAAAAAATTAATTAAAATTTGAAAATAGGTTCAACTTTACAATGCAAGAAATGTACTAGGTAATCATCAAATTAACTGCAAATATCTGAGAAGGAATGATACAGTAGACTATAGGTTTTTGATTTGTTTCTCAACAAACATTATCAGAATTAACAAACACAAATAAGTGTTATCCTTTTCAAAACNAAATATCTGAGAAGGAATGATACAGTAGACTATAGGTTTTTGATTTGTTTCTCAACAAACATATCAGAATTAACAAACACAAATAAGTGTTATCCTTTTCAAAATTGTCACCTTCACTGTCTGGAAACGTTAAAAAGGTATTGCCATGGTTTAAAACATTTTTGAACTGTATGAGATTCCCTTGTACCTGTGGCATATAATTTTTAAAAATCAAAAGTTGTAATTTTGAAGATAGATTCAGTTTCCGGAAAGAACTGAATACCAGGTGGAACCAAGAATGGTGAATACAGAGGCTGATGCCAAAAGAAATGTGGCCACATGAAATGAAGTTAATCATTTCATATAAGACAAATTATTTCTGAAGAGAATGCCAAGAGTGGGTATCCATAAAATATTTCAATTAAGGCAGTGCTGAAATAAGCTACTAGTTAAAAGGGCGATATTCAATTGATTGAATAAATTTCGATTTATTCTTCATTTTAAAAAGTATTGGTTACTTTATATTCAACTTCAGAGGAGAGAGATATGAGAAAGCTTTGCAGGCTAATTTGGATTCGATTTGTTGTGGAGAGACAAGATATGGTTGGGAGAGTGAATTTTAGGGAAGTAGAATGATATGTAAAAAGTGATGGGGGGGGTGCCTGGATGGCACAGTCAGTTAAACATCCAACTCTGGATTTCGGCTCAGGTCATGATCTCAGGGTCGTGAGCTCGAGTCCGTGTCTGGCTCCGCACTCAGCATGGAATCTTCTTGAGTTTCTCTCTCCCTCTGACCCACTTGCTTGCTCTCTCCCTCTCTCTCTTTTTCAAATAAATTTTTAAAAAATGATGAGGGGGGGTACAGATAACTTTTAGGGCAGCGAAAGTATTCTTTATGATACTATAATGATGGATACATGTCATTATACGTCTGTTATAACTCATAAAATGTTCATCACCAAGATGAATCCTAATATAAATTATGGACTTTGAGTGACAATGATGTGCCAATGTAGGTTCATCAGTTGTAAGAAATGCACTGCTCTGGTGGGGTATGTTGATAACGGGAGGTGTTGTGTATGTGTGTAGGGGTGAGAGGTGTAAAGGAACCTTCTGTACCTTTTCCTCCTTTATACTCTAAAAAATAAAGTCTATTAAAAAATGATGGTGGGAAAGCACTAGGCATTGATGAGAGGACAGAAGAATTGAAAGCATTCCAGGCAAAGAATTAAAAAAAAGAATAAATGAGAGAAGAAGGCAAAGTTGCAGGAAATGAAAGGATTTCAGGACAGCCCTATCCAATAAAACTTTCTGCAATTACAGAAATATTTTATAATCTGTGCTATCCAATATGGTAGCCACTAGCCTCATGTGGCTACTGAGCACATGAAATGTGGCTACTATGACTGAAGAAATGGCTATTTTGTTTTTTTTATTTACTTTTAATTAAATTAGATCCAAATAGCCACATGTAGATAGCAGATACCATTCTGGATAGTGCAGGATAGAGCATGGGTAGGGATCTGGTGAGAGAGATGGAGAGTTACATAGCATATAGCATGACACTGGAGGATCTTCAGCTATGTTAAGGAGCATTAAATTTATCCCAAGAAACATGAGAAGCCAATGAAAAGATTTAAGAGGGGGAGTAACTAACATAATCAATTTATTTGCTTTTTGGCAGCAGGCTATAATAAAAAGGATGGGTTAGGACAATGGTTTGCATAGAGGCAAGGGTGCCATAGAAAAGGCTATTGGATAATCCAGACAACAGATGCTATGATCCAAAAGGATGGAAATAGAGGAACCTGCGGGGTATTTGGGAAGTGAAGAAAAGGACAGACTGGGTGTGGGGAATTAGGGAGGAAGAGGGAGAGATATATGAAGCCTGAGCATGGTGGATGCTGGTACGATGCACTGAAGAACAGGCCTGAGGAGATGACGAGTCCAGTTAAAGACATGTTGAATGTGAGAATATGAGAGGCCTGCAAGGCATCCAAGTGGGATGATACACATTTGTGAGCTACACACATGCGGATTGTCTCTGAAGCCATGGGAGCGAATGACACCATCCAGGGTGAGTCTGAAAGTAAGACGAGGGACTAGGACAAAACCCCCATGAATACCAATACACTGACAGGATGCTTCTGCTTTTAAGTCAATTTTATATTCATTCTTGTATATTGTAGCAAACCATATTAATCTGCATGTGTTGTCTTTTAAATAAAAACCCCAAGCTCACAGTCTCAGCACCCCATGCCATCCCACAGTATTTGGTAATCTCTCCCCACCCCAGCCCCATTTTTAGGACACACTGACACATGAAAAATGTTATTTTACATTTAGGCTTTTTCATTCAGGACACAATTTCAGATACCATAGAGTGAACTCTAATGCAAACAAGAAAAATTACTGGTAAGAGACTGAGGGAATATACTGATTTTTCTTAAGTGGAAGCATAATACAAACTGTCCTAGCTAAACATAAATGATGGTGATACCATTCCAGGAAACTGCAGTTTTCTTTACCAACAGTTTTTACTATGCAAATCAGAGCCTTCATGGAGGATGCCATTGCTCCTACTTGTGATCCAGAACTTGGGATCATGCAGGTAAAGGTAAGCAAGTACTAGCCTCAATTCTTTAGGTATATCAGACTGTCAAATGCTCTTATTTGAGGAAGCACAGCTAACAGACTAACTGAGATATTACTTAGTGCACTTTAAATAATCATAAAAACCAGCAGGCAATGCAAGTATAAGTCTGGAAACCACAGGGTCCTTCTCCTTTCTAGAACCCAATAGATACTTCCCCATAAACAGATTATGATAGACCCTGTATTGGGTCATTCTTTCATTTAACAGCCTCTTATCAAGCATTTACTAAGTATCAAAATAGGGTTTTCAGCTTTCTGCTGACCTTATAGGTATGAAAAAGAAGGTTTCAAAGTGTTGGGAGATGAGATCTGGTGAGGGTAGTGACAGGATCTCATCTGTGTTTTCAGAGAGAGAACACTGGCAGCAGAACTACAATGCAGAGAGACCGAATTCATGAGCCCAGTTAGAAGACTTTTCCAGTAACATAGATGAGAACAGATTAGTGGGTGAAATTGGGAAGTGGTGCTAGGGATGGAGAGAGAGGGATTAAAGATATTTAGAAGTTGACTGGGAATTGAGAAATAATCCAGAGATTATTACCTGGGGGGAACTGAGTAGATATTTTTGATCCCAGGAGGTAGCTCTAAAAATATTATTTCTTAGTCTCTTTTTATAGTACTCTCCTAGAAGTATCCTGGAAGTGTTAAAAACTCATTAGTGGCTTATTTTCGAATTATAGTCATTTCTTTACTGAACAGCCCTGTCAAGTAGTTAATGATCTGTAAAACTCTGAACTGGGAAGAGCTCTTCAAATTAAATCAAAGATCCTTAAATCAAGGATCCTTTTATTGTATTTTGTAAATTCTGATTTGATTTTCTAAATGAATCATACCTATCTTTCAGTGTGTGTTTTCTAGTCCCAGAACTGTGAGGAAAATATTATTAGTTTTCAATATGATCAAAGGGAAACCAATTGCAACCTGTTAGCTTTCTAAAAATCAACACACTATACTGTACTGTTGATTTTAAAAGCTCTAGTAAAACTAAATCAGCAGCTGTCATGAAGCTCTACTCTATTCCTAAGATATTTCTTCTATTACTGCTATTATTGCTTCTACTAATAATAATTCCACTATAATTCCACTCTTACTACAACTATTACTATCATCACCACTACTATTAAACTGGCTTACTTTATTAACTGCTTTTATGTATTAGAAACTGTTGCACATTTTATGTGTATTAATTCATTAATTCCTTGCTGATGATCATATTCAGAACAGCCACATTTTCCCTACTTTATTAATGAGAAGACTGAGGCACAGGGAGGAGAAATCAGTTGCCCAAGGTCCCACAATTATTAAGAAGCAAGAGTTGGGATCCAACCCTGTTGCAGAGTGTTACTTTGATGGTCACCAATAAACCATCTCTCTCAGTATTCCTGTCCCAGTGGAATGCTCTTTCACAGTGACTCTAAGCTTGGCCATATGACTTATTTTGGACAATGAGACATTAGTACGTGTTAGGTAAGCAGAGGCTTGGTAAGTCCTTTCCACATTGGTGTTTGCTATTTGGTATTTTTGGGACCCAGCTGCCATGTGCTAAAAGGCCTAAGCCACCTGGAGAGGCCACTTGAAGGAGAACTGAGGCCCTCCAGTCTCAGCCATGAGCCTGCACCAACAGCTAGCCACATGAGGGGGTCATCTCCACCATTGCAGCCCCAGCCACTATTGGACTGTGACTGCAGGAAAGACTCCAATCAAGGCCAGCAGAAGAACTGCCCATGTGAATCCAAGCAACCCACAGAATCATGAGAGATGATAAAAATTTTGTTGAGATGACTTGTTATACACTAGTGAAAAAAACACAAAACAAAACACAATTAGATTATGCTCTTAGCTACTTTGCTAAAGTTAGGAATCTTATTCTAAACAATCATTGTAGATAGAAAGATGGATAGATAGATAGATAGATAGATAGATATTCATCTATACCTATACATATATCCTATTGAGTATTTCTTTGCTGTGTGCTTATTGTAGCTTTTTATGATTTTAAATCGCTGTGTGGTATACTACATTACTTATTATTATAAATTTCTACCTTAAATCCAAAATATATCCTGGGAATTAAAAACTAACAAACTACTTATCTATTGCCAAGGAAGTTCAGTTTTTTACCACAAGAACCAATTTGTAGAAAGGATTAGACCTATTTCACTAACTCTGCTAAGGATTTATAACAGCAGTGTTCACTCACTTACTCAATCATTCAACAAATAGTTAACATTTATTGCACAAATACTATGTGCCAGTAACCATGTTAAGCAGTCTACATATATTTGCTCCTCACAACCACAAGGTTGTACGAGGGATGGGGATATATCAGAAACCATGCCAGAGGCCACAGCTGGTAAGCAGCAGAGCCTGGCCAGGCTCAAGTTCATCTAACTTGAGTCCAGGATCTTCCCCCACATTCTGATGCACTTGGTGTCACCATACAAACAGCAGGTACTAGTCAAATCCTAGTGGATTATGGCATTTAAGGCCCTAGAATCTGACTGAAAGCATTAGTGAATGAATATATAGTCTCATTAAAAAGGCATTAAAAATGTCTATTTCTAGGTTCAATTTGAATTGATATAGTCTATAATTTAAGATAAATCTATAGATTATTTTTAAATTAATATACAAACACAGATTAATGTTTAGTGCAGAAAATTCTTTTTTTGCAGGTGAAAGTTTGCCTACACGTTAAGTTGCAAAGATTTTAAACCTCTGCTTAGCTAAAGTTAATGCTTAAATTGTTAGATTAAATTGTTAGGAGTCCCCCTTGGACTATCCTAGTCAAGTTGGGTGCACAGGTTTATTCTCACGTAATGTATCACAGTGAATTCTAATGTTCTATTCACCAATCTACCTCCTCATTCTCTTCCACTCACACTAGACTGTGCAGACTTTCAGAACAAGAACTATTTAAAAAAAAAGAAATCTATGCTGTCATATAGCATCTTTGGTGAAAGAATAAATCCTTGGGTAGAGGAAGGCCTCACTGCAATGTTTTCCCTTCCTCTCCCCAGCAGCCACCCGCTGGGTGAGAAAACCCATTCATTCTTTTGAGAGATAATAGTGATAATGTAACTTTAAGTAATAATGGAATTCTAAGTAATAATGAAACTTGAAGTTTTTGTTATCTTAAGTCACTTTTTTCCCTTTCCACTTCAAAAAATGTTTGACTTATACAATATGGGTTTAAGGACCACAAAATGATATAAAAAGAAAGAGAAATTCCTAACACAAAAGCTGCTATATAAGCCTCTGTATTGTTTCGATAGTTAATATCCAAAGCATATCTTGGGAAGAATAAACACCTCACAGCAGAAGCAGAAGTAGTGATGTCTGAACTCACTTATGAAAGATAAGAATGAACTGTTTGAGTAAATGTTTATAATCCTTTGCACTACTAATGGTAGAAAAATAGGGGTTAAGACATGTGAGTGCTTAACATCAAATGTTAAGTATTAATGATCTTATATACTAAGCTAAGTATTTAAACATGAATGAAAAGCACCACATGGGTATGTCTTTGATGGACAGGGAAATTCAGAATCAGATAGGTCAGAATATTCTGAATTATCACAATAAAGGAAAGCTTGAGGGGTAGTCTAAGAAGGACCAACAGACTCCAAGAAATATTAGGCTTTTATGATATATGACTATGCAGAATCCTGCTAAGTCACGTAATAAGAACTCACAATAATGTGGGACAGTTGTAATTATATAAAGATTTCCTTTAATAAGCAACCTTTCCAAGGCAGATCTTCTACCTAAAAGCTAAATGCTAAATACCTCGACATTGGCAGAAGGTGAACAAGAACAAATGAATGTAAACTTTCTAAAAGTCAGAAAGGGTTTAAGGAAAACTTCCAGCTTAGAATAAATACGTGTTTAATTTGCTTCCAGATTCCCTTATACTTGACTGGTTTTAATCACCATGACGAAAATTAATAAATGATTTGTCAGTGTTTAGGAGACAGTATCGTCTCCATCTGGTATATTCGAGGCTTGTGAAAACATTTTCCAGCACTACCCAGTGACAGAAAACACTGGTAAGGTAAGCTCTTGGAGCTGACATGCCCCAGTTGATTACCGATGGAAGCTACAGAAAAGAATGATTGATATAAACAGGCTTTGCCTGGGCTTCATGGCAACATTACATTAAGCAGTGCTATTTCAGGAGACTTTTATATTTTAATTTCCAAGAGTCCATAGGGTAATGGATTTTTTTTCTTCATCTTGTTTGATCTTTGATATTTAAGACCAACTTCTGTGTTTTGTTTATTTTTTCTTCGCATTGGAAAAAGAACATAAAGTGAGTGACAACACATAATCAGGGCTAATTGGTATTTTTCAGAGGGAAAAAAAAAAAGAAAACACCTTTTATGATGAGCCAAATGCAAACATTTTACAAATAGGGTATCTTGCACCAAATAATCACGTCAGGGAAAAAAATGCCTATGTTGCATGCATGGAAGTATTTGTTAGTTTCAAATTTAATCACAGCAAGTGGTTTTCATTTATATTTCCCTAAAATTTGGCTATTACACAAAGCAAGTACTTTAAAGGACTAAATGATTGTCTTCTCCCTGAAGGAAAGAAACTGAAAGTTGATTTCAAACTGAAAGGAATAATAGAGACAAAACATTTTAAATAAAAATAAATAAAGGGGGTAGGTAAACCATCCGGTGGCCAGCTTGTTTAATATAAGAAGATGATTTACATTCTCTTTTAAAAAAAACTTACTGTTTTTTTCACTCTAAAAATGATCACAATGATGCAAGCTAACTATTCCTCCTTAATATACTATCAAATACATAAGGGTCTCCTTGCTGCACTGTTGGTAAGGTCTGTGTTGCCGAAACAGGTGATGACAGCAGTACTATTTTGTGTTATTTTAGCCGTCACTAGCCTTCCTAGTATTTTTCACCACTCCCACTTGCTGGCAGTATATCATGGCACAGTTTCAACAGAATTCTACTATGAGCTGTGAGCTAACTGGGAAATGTCAACATGTAAAGCCATGTCTAGAATTAACCTGTCTTTACCAAGGGCAAACTCCCACACTCTCTACTCTCTCAAAACTTAATTACAGCAGAAGTTCAGCAAGAAGGGGTGGAGATGGTTGGATGATGAGATGCTATAGACAATTCTATAACCAAAAGATAAGATAAATCATGCCAACCCCACCATGAATATTTTCCTATGGAACTAGAAAATAATACGATTCATCTTGTCAGAGAACAAACTCTTCTAATTAAGAACCACATGGCCATCTGAGTAAGACTCTCTATCCCTCCAAAGTGAAAGGATCATGCCCTTCAGCTTATTGTAATGCATGCCATGTCCCTTCTTCCTTGGAACATCTGACTTTAATTGAACAGCTATTGAGATTCCTGCTGTGACATCCAAGAAGTATCATCACACTTTTAGGCATCAGCCTTGGCTGTGATCTGCCCCTTATCCCCCTTAATGACAAGAGGTCAACATTCTATCTCAAACCAAGTTACACACTATATGATGGCTTCTCTTAGCACTGCCCCATGCCTGTTGACCTTGAAAAATGACTGGTAAACACAAATCAGCAAAACCCCTGAAGGTCATGGCCCCTGTGTAACCTAATCAGCATCTCTAAATAATTTGTCAGAGTCAAGTTGAGAGTCACACACTCAAAAGACATTACTGCCTGCATACCTAAATCCTTTCTCGGATAAGCAATGGATCCATAAGGATATCTGTGGAAAGAATATGGAAATAAAAAAAGAAATGTTAAAAACTTTGGTAAGATCTGAGAAAACAAAGAAATAAAAGGTGGCTTTCAGATTTAAAACAATTGATGAAAGCATTTCCTGGATTCTCAGAAATAAGAGAAAATTTCTCCAAGAAAAGAACAGAGATTTAAAACTCTGGACTATTGTCAATACAAGTGGCATCTGACAATGCTAATAGCATCCTGGGGATCATAAAATGACATGAAAAAGAGCTCAGATGTTGTCTCATGAGATCACTTCTCATTCAAGCTGTTTATCCTTTGTCCTCTCATAAATTAATGTATTTTAGACCCCACCATCAGAGAGAATAAATATAAGAATTCCTCATTCTTTCTTGCACATGTACAGTTCAAAGCTCCTCATAATGTCCTAGCACAAAACCAACAAAACACAATGTATTTCCAACATAATTTTGATTGAGGCTTCATTTAAATTCACTATTTAACAACTGTGGATAATGTGACTATGTTAGTGCGGTCCACTAAAACACATAAAGAGATGCTATCTAATTGTAGACCGTAATGGCATAAACTGTGAGTTTTGTTTAAATGATATAAATTTAAAGTTCAGTTAATTTAGAAAGTATGGGCACAGACTCTGACAAAGTTAAGGTCATCACCTTATAACTACTACATCTGGACTGTTGAGTTCCAGATCTATTATACCTAGATTTGATCTCTCAATGGCTCAGAGTCAGCTTGTAAATTACCTCCTGGATAGTTCCACCTGAATGGCTCTTGGGCTGACCAGAACAGAATCTCTCATTTCTCTTCCCAGCCCCACCACCAACCTGCTCCTCCTCCAGCTCCCGCCATCCATCCTACATGCAATAATGCAGATCAGAAGACTCATTTTCAGCCTAGAAGCTCTCACTTCTAAGTAGTCTCTAAATCTTGGGATTCCTCCTTGATTTCTCTTAAATCTCTTCGCTTCTCTATTTTTACTGCCTTTATCAAATGTCAGGCCTTCCTTATTTCCTGACTGGACTTCAACAGTATCTTCTACTATGGCTCTTTCTGCCTCACATTTCTTTTCACTCTTCAGGCATATCTGATATTGATGGTCCACTGCCTCACTGGTTGCCCACTACCTAGAAAACAAAGGTTCATCTAAACCCTATCTTTTTGTTCAGGACTTCACCTCCAATCTTCAATTCTCTTTCCTTGGTGTACTGCCTTCTGACCCTAGAGAAGTTACGGCACAACCTGGCCATTGGACATCAGGGGTCTGGATGCCCTGCTTTCCTTATTTGCCTTTTGAATGCCACCTGGGCATCTCTAAACAGAGAAAAGGCTCTTTTCCACAGTTTCTTGTTTATATCTTGTTTCTTACAATAATTTTGCACATATATATTCCTTTTCCCACCAAAATGTAAGCTCCTCAAAAAATAATCCATGAACTGTTCATATCTCTCTCCTTAGCATCTATTATAATGCATGGTACATAGGAGGCAATTTAATAATGTTGAATAATAAATAAACAAATGAAGCAATACAGCACTGAAAGATGCTTCAATTCTCAGATTCAAAGCTATATAAATAAGACAGAAAATAGAGAGGAAACTAATGGCATTAAGTACAGTTCCTAGTGAAACATTAGTTAACTATTATTTATAAGGAAGAAAATTGGGGTGCCTGGGTGGCTCAGTTGGTTAAACTTCTGACTCTGGATTTTGTCTCAGGTTGTGATCTCAGGGTCATGAGACCAAGTCCTGGGTCAGTCTCCATGTTCAGTGGGGAGTCTACTGGAGATTCTCTTTCTCCCTCTCTCTCTGTCCCACCCTCTGCTCTCACTCTCTCTAAAATGAATAAATCTTAAAAAAAAAGAAGAAAATTGAGTCACTAGCAAACATAATGCAATTATAAAAAAGCCAGAGTTACCTTGTATTGCATCATTAGTAGAAAAAATTAAAAATACAGATAAAGGTAAAGCTTCAGGAAATGTAGATTTCATTTTCAGTAACAACCTGACTAAAAGCAAATCAAATGTTCTCACTAAAAAAACTGAAACTGGCATCATTATCCTATTACTTTTGCCATTTCATGACTATAAGTGTTTTTCAGGGTCTGAGGTATGTGGTTTGGCTTCACTTGTGTGTACGAACATCTACATCGTTCAAGGCACTAGACATTAGGGAAGAGACAAAGACTCCTTATGTGACTGTGATGCTGAAGTACATTCTCGAAAAAGGAATAAAATGCAAAGCTCCATAAGTTCCTTAGTTCAAGCCAGCTTTCTTATTGCATAAGATTTACTATAAAGATTGAGCTAAAAAAGTTGCAAAAAATCTTAACATCAGTATAGCAGATGTTAGACATACTTTGAGCTCCAGATGTCCACAAACAGCCTTGCTACACTTAGTCAGACCCTTGGGTCACCCACCCCAGAATCGCATGTATTTATAGAGATCAAGGGACGATTGTGGGATGCCATGGTTTTCCTCCAAAATGCCAAACTCAACACGATAAGCAACTATTTCTCAAACATCCCAAGTTTCCTAAATAACTTACTGAAAAGCTATCATCCTCAAGTTGATTTAAATCCTTCCTGAAAAACAAAATTTACTACAGACTCCTGATCTGGACCTAGGGAATTGGCTGGACTTGAATCAGAATTGTTTTCAGAATTGCAGGATGAGAAAGCCCAACACAGAGGACTTTAAAGGGATTTCACCAAGGGCAGGGAAATACTGTCCACAATAATTGTGTAAATATAGAGCCATTTTTGGAAATCACCTTCAATTTAATATAAATAAATTTCATATTTTCTCATTGTAAATGACCAGAAACCAACATAACTGTAAAAGTGGAAAAAAATGCAGAAGCTATAACTTTGTCACACATCTTTATTACCTTTAAAAATAACTAATGAAAAACATTCACAAAAAAAAAAAAAAGAAAAGAAAAGAAAGAAAAAAAAGAAACACCAAATGGTGGGGAAGAAAAAGAAGCTGTAAAGGGAAAAGCCAAAAGATCCTTTTAAGTGTAAGACACATAAATTTTTCTTTCTCTTTCTCTTTTTTTAACTACCCTCCTCTGTGAGAAAAGGTTTTATGTGATCAATCAGGACTTCTAGATAGTAACTAAAACAGAGGGAAAAGGATGGTAAAAAGAGGTAGAGTCCGACCTTTAGAGACCAAAACGGAGTTCATGTTCTTTGTATCACTCCTAGAAATATTTATCTCAAAAAGAAAAGAAGATACATTTATAAGTTATAAAACCTCAGATGCTAAAGTCCTTTCTAAATCTTCTTAAACCAAAATTCTTTACCAAAGAATTGGCATTAGATATAATAGATATAATATCTTACTTATATATAGATATAATATCTTACTTTAAACCCTTTCAGAGTGAGATTTAAACAGCTACTTCCATGTTAAAAAATAGTGAATTACTGATTAGGTTGTATCTTCATTAGTTTTCTTTATCCATGTTTAAACATGACATATTTATGGAGTCATTTTTTGAGGGGTAAAAATTTTAAACCATCTTTAGAAGTACTGAATTAATTCTAACTAAATTTTACTTCTGTATTAATACTTGCTAAGAGGTATATCAAACTGACATTGAAATAATATATTACTCCAGGGACAGGATCTCACAATGGCATTTCGTAAGTCCAAAGCAATTTCTAACTCCTGAAATTTTAAAATTCCTCCGTGATATTCCTGACATGAAATGGGAGAGATATACACATATATATACCCAAAGACTTGAAATATCTAAGTACTGAATTTTTGGTAATTATGCAGGAGGCCAAAGAACAGATAGTAGCAATTTTAATTGAATCAGAGATATACACGCGATTTGCAATCAGGATGTTTTCTTACTAAAGACCACAGAGCAAATTATTATATCACAGTCTTAGAGACAGACAAATAATAGTGATGAATGAAAGTAAAGATCTTGCCAATGAATTTTATTCTCTGTAAGTAAAATTACACTACTATAAATGCTGTTATTCTGTATAGATGTCCTGAAGATATTTTGTTTTGTCAATTCTGCAAACTTTTCTTTTCTGATTGCTAATTTCAACTTTGGAAATCAGTCAAATAAACACAAATACACAAAATGTGGCTAAAGAAGTGAATTTAGAAGTTTCGTTGTATTGGACAAGTAAACCAGTTAACATTTCTTCCCAGGACTGTTAATTTTAAGAACTTTATATTTTTGGATACATTACGGTAGGGCAAATGTTCTTTAAACAATATATCTCAGTGGGGAGCCTGCTTCTTCCTCTGCCTCTCTCTCTCATGAATAAATAAATAAAATCTTAAAAAAAAAAAGGTGGGGTGCCTGGGTAGCTCAGTCATTAAGCATCTGCCTTCGCCTCAGGTCATGATTCTAGGGTCCTGGAATCAAGCCCCACATTGGGCTCCCTGCTCAGCAGGAAGCCTGCTCCTCCCTCTTCCGCTCTCCTTGCTTGTATTCCCTCTCTCTCTATCTCTCTCTCTGTCAAATACATAAATAAAATCTAAAAAAAAAAAAGGGTGCCTGTGTGGCTCAGATGGTTAAGCATCTGCCTTCGGCTCAGGTCATGATCCTGGGGTCCTGAGATTGAGTCCTACATTGGGCTCCCTGCTCAATGTGTAGCCTGCTTCTCCCTCTGCCTCTCTCTTGCTCTCTCTTTCTCTGTCTCTCATGAATAAGTAAACAAAATATTTTAAAAAATAAACAACATATCTATCTTACTATAGAGATAATCCATGAAAAAACTATTGACTTAGATAAAATAATTCTTGGTATCAGTTAAAGTTTAATATTGATAGGAAATTTAGAATTATAAAGCAAGCTCCATTTACAATTTTATGTCCACACATAGGTGCCAGGAATGTGATATGATTTTTTTAAATATGGGAGGGAGATGATCCAGGACTGTGGCACAGAAGATCCTGAACTCACCTCCTCCCACAGACACACTGAATATACAGCTACATATGAAACAATCCCCATTGGAGAAGACCTGAAAACTAGGTGAACAGCTCCTTCACAACAAACAGTAAAAGGGCCACACTGAGAGGGTCAGAGAGGCAGAGATGTGTGTGGTCTTGCCAAAAATCTCACCCCTGATTCAGCGACCCACAATTGGGAGAGATCTCACAAATCCAGACCTTCTCCATGAGGAATGAGGGGTTCATGGCCCACACCAGGTACTCCAACTCTGGGACCTGCAACAAAAAGATGAGCCTCCAAAACACCTGACTTTGAAAACCAATGGGACTGTGGGACAAGATACTCCCTTAAAGGGCTTGCATACAGATTCACTCACCCAAGAGACCAGCACAAAGGCAGAAGTTTGAAAAGTGCCTAGATTATATGTGGAACAGATTCATTTGCTAATATTACAGGGTCTACTGCAGGGGCAAGGGCTTGTTGGAATGCTCTCTGGGGAACTGAGGTGCTGGAAGGTGCCATTTTTGCCCTCTCCCTCTCCCTTGATAGCACAGGTGGACCTTGCACAGGTGGGCCCAGGCCCTGTGCTTTTCTGCCACTGTGTGAAAGTAGGCAGGTATCCCCTGGCCCTGCACTCTCCCATGGCCCCATGAAAGCCAGTGGGAGATACACAAAATGAAAAGATGTAAAATGTAACATCAAAAACAAAACATAGCAGGTGGGTGGTTAAAATGTAGAGTTTTAGAATGTGTTCAAACTTAAGTTGGCTATCCACTTAAAAGAGACTGTTAATATATAGGATATTATATGTGATCCTCATGGTAACCACAGAGCAAAAACCTCTAGTAGATATACAAAAGATAATAAGAAAGGAACCTATACATAACACTAAAGAAAGTCATCAAATCAGAAGGAAAAAGACCAATAGAACAAGAAAGCAACAGAGAGGAACTATAAAACAGCCAGAAAACAATTAATAAAATAGTAAAAGTCTATATCTATCAATGATTACTTTAAATGTAAATGAACTAAATTCTCCAATCAAAAGACAGAGTGGCTGAATGGACAAGAAAATTGAAACCCATCTATATGCTGCTTACAAGAGACTTACTTTAGATGCAAATACGCACACAGACTGAAATTGTAGAGATTGAAAAAATATTACAAGTGAACAGAAACCCTAACAAAGCTTGTGTATCTATACTTATATAAAACAAAATAGACTTTAAAACAAAGACTGTAAATAAAAGACAAAGAAGGGCATTACATAATGATAAAGGGGGCCTATCCAACAAGAAAATATAATATTTATAAAATATTGATGCACCTAACATACAAGCACCTATCTATATAATAGCAAATATTAGTAGACCTAAGGGGAGAAATTGATAGCAATACAATAACAGCAACTTTAATATCCCTCTTATATCAATAGATAGATCATCCAGACAGAAAATCGATATGGAAATATTGGCCTTAAAGACCATTAGACCAGGGCTCCTGAGTGGCTCAGTGGGTTAAAGCCCCTGCTTTTGGCTCAGGTCATGATCCCAGGGTCCTGGGATCGAGGCCTGCATCGGGCTCCCTGCTTAGCAGGGAGCCTGCTCCTCCCCTCTCTGCCTACTTGTGATCTCTCTCTCTCTGTCAAGTAAATAAATTAAATAAATAAATAAATAAATAAAAGACCATTAGACCACCTAGACTTAACAGATATGTATAGAACATTTCATGCAAAAGTAGCAGAATACAGATTCTTCTTAAGTGCACATGAAACATTCTCCAGGATAGATCAAATGTTAGGCTACAAAACAAGTCTTAATAAATTTAAGAATATTGAAATGATATCAAACATCTTTTCTGACCACAATGGTGTGAAACTAAAAATCAGTTACAAGATGAAAGCTTAAAAAAAAATCACAAACATGTGGAGATTAAATATGATGCTACTGAACAACCAATGGGTCAGTGAAGAAATCAAAAGGCAAAAAAAGTGCTTTGAGACAAATGGAAGTGGGAATACAACTATAATCTATGGCACACCACAAAAGCAGTTCTAAGAAAGAAGTTCAGAGTGATATAGGCCTACCTCAAAAAACAAAACAAAACAAAACAAAAAACAAGAAAAATCTCATATAAATAATTTAACTTTACAATTAAAGAACTTAGGAAAAAAACTTAGGGGAAAAAAAAAGAACAAATCCCAAAGTTAGTAGAAGGAAGTAGATAATGAAGATCAGAGCAGAAATAAATGAAATAGAGACTAGGAAGACAATAGGAAAGATCAGTGAACCTAAAAGCTGGTTCTTTGAAAAGATCAGCAAAACTGACAAATGTTTATCTAAACTCACCAAGACAGAAAGAGAGAGGGCTAAAAAAATAAAGTAGGAAATGAAAAACAAGTTACAACTTACACCACAGAAATACAAAAAGCATTATAAGAGACTAATAATTACATGTCAACAAATTGGACAATCTAGAAGAAATGGATAAATTCCTAGAAACACATCGTTTTCCAAGACTAAATCATGAAAAAAAAACAACAGAAAATCTGAATAAACTAATCACTAATAAGGAGATTTAATTAGAATAAAAAACTCCCAATAAATAAAAGTCCAGGTACAAACAGCTTCACTGGTGAATTCCACCAAACATTTAAGGAAGATTTAATATCCTTCCCATGCTCTTCCAAAAAACTGAAAAGGAGGTAATGCTTCCACACTCATTTTACATGGTCAGCGTTATCCTGATACCAAAATCAGAAAAAGACACCACACACACACACACACACACACACACACACACACACACACACGAATACAAAATCACAGACCATGACCCTGATGAACACAGATGCAAAACTCTTCAAGACAATATTAGTAAACTGAATTCAACACACTGAAAAGACCATACACCATAACCAAGCAGGACTGATTCCAGGGATACAGGATGATTCAACATCTGCCAATCCATCAACATGATACACCACATTAACAAAAATGAATGATACAAGTCATATGATCATTTCAATAGATGTAGAAGATGCATTTGACAAAATTCAACATCCACTTATGATAAAAACTCTCAAAAAAGTAGGTGAAAAGGAACATAACTCAACATAATAAAGGCCACGTATGACAAGCCCATAGCTAACATCATATGCTATAGTGAAACAAAAAGCTTTTCTTCTAAGATCAGGAATAAGACAAGGATTCCCACTCTCACCATTTTTATTCAACATGGTATTGGAAATCCTTGCCAAGCAATTAGGCAAGAAAAAGAAATAAAATGTACCCTTTATTATTTATTATTTGTCTGATTTTGGTATCAGGGTAATGTTGGCCTATTTGCAGATGACATAATTGTATATATAGGAAACCTTTAAGATTCTACCAAAAAACTATTATAACCAATAAATTCGTAAAGTTTCAGGGTACATAACTTTTATACATTTTTATACACTCAGTGAATAATCAGAAAGAGAAATTAAGAATCCCACTTATAATTACATCAAAAAGAAAAAAATACTTGGGAATAAATTTAACCAAGGAGGTGAAAGACCAGTACACTGAAAACTATTAGACAATAATGAAAGAAACTGAATACACCAATAAATGGAAAGATATCCCATGTTCATAGATTGGAAGAATTAGTATTATTAAAATATCCATATTATCCAACATAATCCACAGATTCAATGCAATCTCTATCAAAATCCCAAAGGCATTTTTCCCAGAAATAGAACAAACAGCCCTAACATTTGTATGGAACCACAAAAGACACAGAATTGTCAAAGCAGTCTTTAGAAAAAAGAACAAAGCTGGAAGCATCACACAATGTGACTTCAAAATATGTTTCATAGTTACACTAATGACAACAGTACGGTACTGGCATAAAGATAAACATACTGACCAATGAAACAGAAGAAAGAGCCCAGAAGTAAATCCATTAATATATGGTCAATTAATTTATAGTAAAGTAAAGGTCAATTTATAGTAAAGTAAATTTACTATACAATAGGGAAAGGATAGTCTCTTCAATAAATAGTGCTGGGAAAGCTGAATCATCACACACAAAAGATTGGAAAAGGCTACTGTATTATACCATACAAAAAAATTAACTCAAAATGGGTTAAAACTTGAATGTAAGATCTGAAATCATAAACACTACTAGAAGAAAACACAGATGATCAGCCCCCTGACATTGATCTTGGAAATGGGTTTTTGGATCTGACTCCAAAAGCAAAGACAACAAAAGCAAAAATAAGTAAGTGGGACTACATCAAACTAAAAAGTTTCTGCACAGTAAGAGACCATCAACAAAATGAAAAGTCAACTTTTGAATGGAAAAAAAGTATCTGTAAATCATACATATGATAGTGGGTTAATGTCCAAAATATATGAAGAACCCATACACTCATTAATTGAAAAAAAATCATTCTGATTTTTTTTTTAAAAAAAGGGGGCAGAGAACCTCAATAGACATTTTCCCAAAGAAGACATACAGATGGCCAACAGGCACATGAAATGAAGCTCAACATCACTAATTATTAGGGAAATGCAAATCAAAACCACATTACCACAAAGACAAGAAATAACAAGTGTTGGGGCACCTGGCTGGGTCAGTCTGTACAATATACAACCCTTGATCTCGGGGTAGTAGGTTTGAGCCCCACACCAGGTGTGGAGCTTACTTACAAATAACATCTTTAAAAGAAAAAAAAATGAGTGTTGTCAGGGATGTGGAGAAAAGGGGGTTCTCATGTCTGTTGGTGGGAATATAAATGGTGCATCCAGTATGGAAAAAGTATGAAAGTCCCTCAAAAAATTAAAAGTAGAACTACATATGATCCAGCAATTCTACTTCTGGGTATTTATCAAAGAAAATAAAAACACTAATTCAAAAAGATAGATACACTCTTATGTTTATTGCAGCATTATTTATAATAGTCAAGATAAGAAAACATCCTAAGTGTTCATCAGTGGATGAATGGATACTCTGTGGTATGTGATATATATATTTATACTATATTTTACTATACTCTGTATACTATATAATATATATAATGGGATACTATGTAATAAAAAGAAAGGGATGAAATCCTTCCATCTGTGACAACAAGAATGGACTTTGAAGGTGTTACACTAAGTGAGATAAGTCAGAGAAAGACAAATACCTCACTTACATGTGCAATATAAAAAACAAAACAAATGAAACAAAACAAAACTCATAGATACAGAGAACAGAATGGTGATTGCCAAGGGGGTGGGGGGTTGGGGGGTGAGTGAAATGGGTGATGGGAGTCAAGAGGTACAAACTTCCAATTATAAAATAAATATGCCATGGGGATGTAATATATAGCATGGTGACTATAGTCAATAATACTGTACTACATACTTGAAAGTTGCCAAAAGAGTAAATCTTATAAGTTTTCATCACAACAGAAATATTTTTGTGACTTTGTATGGTGTTGGATGGTAACTAGCCTTATTGTGGTGATCATTTTACAGTGAATAAAATACTGAATCACTATGGTGTACAATGGAAACTAATATAATGTTAACTGTCAGTTATACCTCAATAAAATTTTTTAAGTATAAATTCAAGTCACTTTAACTATTTATATATTTACATCATTTTGAAGTTATTGGCAAGTTAAATATTCTTTATAAACAGGATAGCTACCCTAACAGAATCTCTAAACAAACTCATATAAATATTATTTGATAGACTCTACATGTTGAGAAGGTACCAAGCATCTGTATTTATTTGTTTGTTTGTTTATTATTTATTTATTTATTTATTAGCAAGAGAGAGAGTGCACAAGTAGGAAAAGCAGCAGAGGGAAAGAGACAAGCAGACTCCGCACTGAGCACAGAGCCCGACCTGGGGCTCGACCTTATGACCCTGAGATCATGCCCTGAGCCAAAATCAAGAGTCAGATGCTTAATTGACTGAGCCACCCACATGCCCCAAGGTAACAAGTGTCTTAAACAAACAAACAAACAAACAAACAAACAAAAAACTGAACCATTCCCAAGCAGAGGCTTTCCATCACACTTCTTTTATAAGTGTCTCTGGGACAAATGCCACAAGGTGGTGCATAAACAATGAAACTTGGACCACTGAAAAAATTTAATTAATTAATTAATTAAATAGAAGGGGAAGGCAAATATGTTTTCTATAGTGATGCTACAAAGAATGACAATTTTAATTATTTTACCTCCATTCTTGCAGTTTGTGTTTCATAGATAATTACAGTAGAGAAAAGCTACAAAAGTATAAAAGGAGCACTAGCACTTCTACAGATCACAGGGAAATATTATGACAATCCAAAAGAATTTCTAATATTAACCAAATTTAACTCACCCATCATTTCTTTTTGTTCCATAAATATTGATCACATACTACCCATGTATGAGGAAAAGAAATTTATTGATAATTACTGATTTGTGACTTACAATCAGTCATACGGGAAAGTGGATATGTTTGTTTTAACTGCTCCATAAAGCAACTTTCAGATTTTTAGGTCTAATGGATTCTTAAAAATTGAGTCCTCCGGGCGCCTGGGTGGCTCAGTGGGTTAAAGCCTCTGCTTTTGGCTCAGGTCATGATCTCAGGGTCCTGGGATCGAGGCCCGCATCAGGTTCCCTGCTCAGCGGGGAGCCTGCTTCCTCCTCTCTCTCTCTGCCTGCCTCTCTGCCTCCTTGTGATCTCTCTCCCTCTGTGAAATAAATAAATAAAATCTTAAAAAAAAAATAAAGAGAACCTTTAAAAAAAATTGAGTCCTCCCTTAAGGTTATTTAGCAACCTCTTCTTCTAACATACAAGCTAGAAATTGTGACCCAATGAATTTGCCCCACACTGATAGTAAATTAACCTTGTTTCTATATGATGTTCAGACAGTCATATTCTGGATCATACTCAATGAAGAAAATGGTAGAACTAAAATTTTTTCCATTTAAGTGTATAAGATTTCATTTATTTATTCTGAAAACATATACTGAGCATTTTCTACATGCAAGGCAGATACTGGATCCTACAGATGCAAAAACAAAGAGTCCTTTACCCTCAATGAAATTACATTAAATTAGAAAAAAATCACAACATGTTTATAGAATGACAAACTAATTCTTGTCATGAAAATGCAAAATTTAGGGGCGCCTGGGTGGCTCAGTGGGTTAAGCCTCTGCCTTCGGCTCAGGTCATGATCTCAGGGTCCTGGGATCGAGCCCCGCATCGGGCTCCCTGCTCAGTGGGGGCCTGCTTCTCCCTCTCCCTCTGCCTGCCTCTCTGCCTACTTGTGATCTCTCTCTCTGTCAAATAAATAAAAAAAATCCTAAAAAAAAAAATGAAAGAAAATGCAAAATTTACATAGAAATGCAAAAGCCAAGAATAGTTAAGGCAATTCTAATAAGGAAAAAAGTTAGAGGACTTCATAACAAGATGTTACATACAGCTATAGTAATTAAGACAATATGATATTGGCATAAAAATGAAATGGACTCAATGGAACAGAATTTAAAAATTCACAAATAAATTTATGCATATAGAACCATGTGATTTCTAACTAATATTTCACTGAAGAACAGTCTTTTCAATCAATGGTACCGGGACAATTGGATACACACACACACACACAAATTGAATCTTGACCCACATCACACTATATACAAAAATCAAGTCCAGATGGATTGTACATCTAAACATCAAAAGTAAAACAATAAAACTTTAAAGAAAAACCGTAAAGACAATCTTCAGAAATTTGAGGTAGACAAAGACTGATTAAATGGGTCACAGAAAGTGTTACAAAAAGGAAAGAAAAGATAAATTAGGTTGCATTAAGTTTTTTTAAAAATTCTATGAAAAGAACAATTTAGTGAGAGGGAAAGCCACAGGGTGGGAGAAGATATTTGAAATATGTATATTGACAAATGACTCTTCTCCTGAACATGTAAATGACTCCAAATCAATAAGGAAAAATCAGGGCAGGGAAGAAGGGCAGAAGACTTAGCAGTCATTTCACATACGTAAACCTAGGAAAACATTCTCCAACTCATTGAAATTAAACTCACAATGCAATTCCACAATACATCCATCCGAATGGCTAAAATGGAAACATGTATACACTACCAAGTGTCCTGAGGATATGGAACAACTGTTCCATTCTAGGAATACACCCAACAGGAAGAGGTATAGAGAGTCACCAAAAGACATGTGTAAGAATGTTCAGAAGCATAATATCCTCAAACCAGACCATTAGAAGTAGAATGAATAAATATTTATACTGTAATACTATATACAATACTGCAATGAAAATGAATGAACTATAGCCACATAATACAAAATGGATGGATATAATATTGAACTAAAGAAGACAGCTTCAGAAGAGCACCTATTGTATGATTCCATTTCAATTAACTTCAGAAGAAGGCAAAATTCATCTAGGGTAGTAGATATTGGGTTAGTGGTTATGCTTCCCGGGGAGAAAGTGATAACTTGAAGGGGACAAAAGGGGACTTCTGGCTGCTGATTATATTCTGGATGATGGATTAGATAGGTGTATTTATGTGAAAATTTTGTTAGTCTGAACATTTATATTTGTTCATTTTTCTCTATGTATACTATACTTTGATTAAAAGTCACTTTAAAAATTATAGTATGGAATTTCCAATTCTGGCCATGATTTGATCTCCCACTATAAACAACTAAACTTGCCCTCCCACCAGAAAAAACTAGAAAACTGGGTAAAATATGGAGCAGCTGTTTTCAGAAAATGGATAACCAGCAGTGCAGGACTGTTTTCCCTAAAAGAAAGGAAACAAATGAAGTTATCTTTATGATCACCACTGCATTCCTCCTGGAAACAATTTCTAGACCCCATGCAGGAAGGAGCAATCCAACCGAGGTATAGTGGTCTCGTTGAATTAAGGACACAAAGATTAGAGTTTAGGAAGGCCAAGGCAGCTCTAATTTAGAAGACAAAATACCAGAGAGAAATCAGCTATGCAGAGAAGGAGTTCCAGAAATCTTTATGGGGCCCTCCTGGGTTTGTTTGTTTGTTTGTTTGTTTGTTTGTTTGTTTTATAAACTGTAGGATGTACTTATGTATAATAAAATTCTACAAGACCAGGCAAAGAACTATAGGGGAACTGGAGCTAATACATTCTCAAAGCTCACATAGGGCTGGGAGATTTTTATTTTATTTATTTTTATTTTTTACTGAATTATAGCTGACATATAATGTTACATTATTTTCAGAAGTAAAACATAAGTGATTTAACAACTCTATACATTATGTTATGCTTACCATAAATGTAGCTACCTTCTATCACCATACAATGCTATTACAACACCACTGCCTATATTCTCATGCTGTAACTTTTATCCCCATGACTTATTCACTCCATAACTGGAAGCCTGTACTTCTCATTCCCCTTCACCCATTTTTGCCAATTTCACCCTTCCCTCCACCTCCTGGTAATCATCAATTTGTTCTCTGTATTTGTGGATCTGTTTCTGCTTTTTTGGTTTTGTGTGTTTGTTCATTTGTTTTGTTTTTTAGATTCCACATATAAGTAAAATCATACACTATTTTTCTTTCTCTGTTCGACTTATTTTACTTAGCATAATACCCTCTACATCCATCCACATTGTCACAAATGGCAAGATCTCATTTTTTTTCTTTATTTCTGAGTATACCACATCTTCTTTATCCATTCATTTATTGATGAACACCTGAGTTGCTTCTATATCTTAGCTATTGTAAATAATGCTACAATAAACACAGGGGTGCATATATCTTCAAATTAGTGTTTTTGTTTGTTTTGGGTAAATACCTAATAGTGGTATTAATGGGTCATACAGCATTTCTACTTTCAATTTTTCGAGGAACCCCATACTGTTTTCCACAGTGACTGCACTAATCGACATTCCTACCAACAATGCACAAGAGTTCCTTTTTTTCCACATTCTTGCCAACACTTGTTATTTTTTTTTTTGTCTATTTCATTCTAGTCATTCTGAGAGATGTATGGTGATATTTCATTGTGGTTTTGAATTGCATTTCCCTGATGATTAGTGATGCTGAGCATCTTTTCATGTGTTATTTTAAATAGCCAGAGTAGAAAGATGTCATTGAAAACATGGAGCATTCAGTAAAGACTCCAGAAGGGTCATACTTGTTAGTAGGACTAAACTAGCTCTAGAATAAGAGATACACTAGATCCATTTAAAAAAAATTTAAAACAAGCTTTGAAACAATGAAGATGACCCATAAGAAACATAACTGCCTGAAAAACAAACTAAAAATACTTTTTTAGGGGTGCCTACATGGCTCAGTTTGTTAAGCATCTGACTTGTGATTTTGGTGCAGGTCATGATCTCATGGGTCATGAGATCAAGCCTTGTGTTGGGCTCTGTGCTCAGCAGGGAGTCTGCTTGAGATTCTCTCTCTCCATCTCCCTCTGCCCCTCTCCCCACTCACAGGCCCTCTCTCTCTCTCTCTCTCTCTCTCTTTCTCTCTCAAATAAATAAATAAATCTTTTAAAATATTACTTTTTCAAAGGAGAACACTGAAATCTAACCATTCAACAATGTAACATTTACAATGTCTAGCATCCAATCAAAAATAATAAAGATGCTGGAAAACATGACCCATATCCAGGAGAAAAATCAGGCCACAGAAACAGACCCAGAAATGAGAGATGATGAAATTAGCAAACACTTTAAAGCAGCAATAGTAAATATGATCGAGGATTTATTTATTTATTTATTTATTTAAAGATTTTATTTATTTATCTGACAGAGAGAGAGAGATTACAAGTAGACAGAGAGGCAGGCAGAGAGAGAGGAGGAAGCAGGCTCCCTGCCGAGCAGAGAGCCTGATGTGGGACTCCATCCCAGGACCCTGAGATCATGACCTGAAACGAAGGCAGAGGCTTTAACCCACTGAGCCACCCAGGCGCACAGAGCCACACAGGTGCACTATGATCAAGGATTTAAAGGAAAACTATAAAGCATATATTTAGTAAGCACAAAAAATCCCAAGTAGAATAAAGAAAATGAAATCCACTGAAAGACAAATTATATCCAAATTGCTATAAAGGAATGACAAAGAGGAAATCTTACTTGCAGTCCTTCCCAAAAGACATATGTACAGAAGAAGAAAGATGAAAATGACAATAGAATTCTTATCAGAAATTTATAAGCCAAAATCAATAGACCAGTATCTTTAAAGTACTGATAGAAAAAACAACAACAACCTAGATTTCCATTTCCAAAGAAGTGTATTTTATTTACAAAAGCAAAATAAAGATTTTTTTTCCCACAGAAAATTTGAGGGCATTCATTGCCTGCATCCCTATGTATAATAATAAATATTAAAGGAAGGAATATGGAAGGCATAAGGAAAATGACATCAGATGGAAATTTATAACTATACAAGGGAGAATATCAGAAATGATCAATGTGTGAGGAAATGTACAAGAATTTTTCTTATTTTAAAATTTTACTTAATAGCCTGCTTCAAACAAAAAATAGTACAATGCAGGGTTTATAACATATGCGGAAGTAAGGATCATGACAGTACTAGCACAAAGGAATGGATGCAAAAAAAAAGAAACATTCTGTGGTAAGGTTCTTACATAATATGGAATGTGGTACACTATTAGTTGAAGGCAGAATAAATTAAGGCAAAAATACATATCATGAATTCTTAAGCAAGAACTTAAAAATAAAGCCAATTCATGAACATGGGATGCCTTTCCATTTATTTGTGTCTTCATTAATTATTTTATTAATGTACTATAATTTTCAGTGTGTAAGTCTTCCACCTCCTTGGTTAAGTTTAGTCTTAACTATTTTATTCTTTTTGATGGTATTGTAAATGGAATTAGTTTTTTAATTTCCTTTTCAGGTCGTTCATTGTTATTGTACAGAAATGCACTGATTTTTGTACGTTGATTTTGTATCCTGTAGTCTTACAGAATTTGTTAGTTCTAATGGCTTTTTGGTAAAGTCTTTAGGGTTTTCCATATATAAGATTATGTCAACTGCAAAAACAGATCATTTTATTTCATCCTTTCAGATTTGGATGTCTTTTATTTCTTTTTCTTGCCTAATTGCTCTATTTAGGACTTCCAACACTATGTGGAATAGAAGTGGTAAGAGTAAATGTCCTTTCTTGTTCCTGATTTTGAAGAAAAGCTTTCAGTTTTCACCACTGAATATGATATTATCTGTGTGGGTTTGTCCTATATGACCTGCATTATGTTAAGTTCTTTCTGAATGTTTTCTCAGAATTTTTATCCAGAAAATGTACTGAATTCTGTCAAATGCTTTTACTGCATCTATTGAGATAACTGTATGATTTTTATTCTTCATCTTGTTAATGTGGTGTATCACATTTACTGATTTACATATATTGAACCATTCACGCATCCCAGGGATAAATCCTTCCTGATTGTGGTGTATGATGCTTTTAATGTACTGTTGATTTTGGTTTGTGAGTATTTTGTTAAAAAATTTTGCATCTATGTTCATCAGGATATTGGCTGATAGTTTTTGTTGTGGTTGCTGTGCCATCTCTGACCAGCTCTGGACTGAAGAAACAAATTAAAGAAGAAACAAATAAATGGAAAAACATCCCATGTTCTATGAATTGGAACACTCAATATTGTTAAAATGTCCATACTACTCAGAGCAACCCACAGATTCAATATTATTATTATTCAATGTATAAATAAGCCCATACACCTAATCTTGAACAAGGATATAAAGAATACACAGTGGAGAAAGGACAGTCTCTATAATAAATGGTGTTTGGAAAACTGAATATCCAAATGCAAAAGAATGAAATGGAACATTTATCTTATACCATATATAAAAATCAACTTGAAATGGATTAAGGAGTTATACGTAAGACTCGAAACCATAAAATTCCTAGAAGAAAACAGTGGGAAAGCTTCATGACACTGCTCTTGGCAATGGTTTCGTGGATATGACACCAAAAATACAAAGAGCAAAAGCAAAACAAGGCAACTGGGATGACATAAAATTAAAAAGCTTCTGCACAATGAAAGAAACCATCAACACAGTGAAAAGGCAACCTAAGAATGGGAGAAAATGTTTGTAAACCACACATCTGATAGGGGCTTAATTTTCAAAATATATATGGAACATTTACAATTCAATACCAAAACAGCCAAACAAAAACCAAACCAAACCAAGCCAAACAAACAAACAAAAAACATAAATAACCCAATTGAAAAATGACGGAAGGACTTTGGATAGACATTTCTCCAAAGAAGACATAAAAATGGCCAACAGATATATAAAAAGGTGCCCAACATCACTAATTGTCAGGGTAATACAATTCAAATCAACAATGAGGTACCACCTCCTATTTGTTAGGATGGCTATTATCAAACCAAACCAAACCAAAACAAAAGATAACAAGTGTTGGTGAGGTTGTGGACAAACTGGATCTCTTGTACACTATTGGTAGGAATGCAAAATTGTGTTGTTACAGCTACGGAAAGTAGTATGGAGGTTCCTCAAAACATTTATAATACAATTACCATATGATCTACCAATCCCACTTCTGATTATGCATCCAAAAGAACTGAAATCAAGACCTTAAAGACATACCTGCACTCCCATATTCATTGCACCATTATTAACAAGAGCTAAGATATGAAAACAAACCAAATGTCCACCAACAGACAAATGAATAAAGAAAATGTTATTATTTTCTGAATCTGAATATTATTCAGATTTAAAAAAGAAAGAAATCCTACCATTTGTAAGAACATGTGTGGACCTGGAAGACATTATGTTAAGTGAAGTAAGTCAGTCACAGACAAACAAATATTTCTAAAATGGTCAAACTTACAGGAGCAGAAAATAGATTGGGGGTTGCCAGGAGATGGGGGCAAGAGGAAATGGAGAGTTGTTCAGTGGATATAAAGTTTCAGTTATGCTAGATAAATAAATTCTACTAGAGATCTGTCATACAACATTGTACCTATAGTTAACAATGTGGTATTGTGCACTTAGCAATTTGTTGAGTGTACATTTCATGTTAAGTGTTCTTAACACACACACATTCACACACACACACACACACACACACACACAGGCAAAAGAAAATAGGGAAATTTTTGGAGGTATTTACCTTGATTGTAATGAAGGTATCATGGGTGTATGCATATGTTCAAGCTCATCAAATTGTATACATTAAATGTGTGTGGTTTTTTGTACATCAGTTAAAATTGAATAAAATTATAAGAAATAAAACAAAGATGTATAGCTAATGAAGTAATAAAGACAATAAAATAAAATAGTAAAAAACACACAGTCCAAAAGAATGCAAGAATAGAGAAATAAGGAACAAATAAAAGTAGGACAGAGAGAAAAATAGAAGAATAATAAGTCTTAATCTAACTATATCAATAATTAAATTAAATGTAAAAGATTTAAACCACTACATAGCAGACATTGTTTAATTAGAATAAATAAAAAGGTAAGCCCCAATTATATGCTATCTAGTGGAAATCCACTCTAACTATAAAAACACTGATAAGCTAAAAGGACAAAAAAGATACATTGTGCAAACACTATTTAAAATAAAACCACAAATGGCTATATTACTAATAGACAATGTAGACTTTTGAATAAGAAATATTATCTGATATAGAGATATTTTATAATGATAGAAGGATCAATTCATCAAAAAAGCACCACAATTATTCTAAATGTGCATTCACCTAATAACAGAGATTAAAAATACATGAAGAAATAGCAGCTAGAACTGAAGATAGACTCACAAACATACTTAATTCAAACAGAAAATCAGCAACTATATAGAAGAGTAGAACATCATCAACCAACTTGACCATATTAACATTTATAAAACCCTCCACTCAACAACAGTAGAATACATATTCTTTCAAGTATACATGAAACATTTACCAAAACAGACCATATGCTGGGCCATAAGATTAATTTTAGTAAATTCAATAAAATTGAAATCAAAGAAAATATGTTCTCTAAATATAATTGAATTAAGTTAAAAAACAATAATATTGGAAAATCCCTAATTATCTATAAATTAAAGAACACAATTCAAAATAACTCACATCACAAAGAAGAGGTTGTTAACAGAAGTTGGAAAGTATTTTTATCTGAATGAAAATGATATGGCAGCCTAGCAAAATTTGACCTTGGTTAGGCAAAAATTTCTTAGTTAACACACAAAAAATATTAAGGATACAAGAAAAAAACGGTAATTAATTTAAACAAAGACATCTGAGAGCAGAGGAAGAAAACCTTTGGAAGAGGAAGAAGAAAGATAAATCAGTAAAGGTGGGTGGGACAGGAGGAGGGGCCTTCTAAGAACTAACCAAGGATACAGATAGAGTACATTTACCTTGAATTGCCAAATAAAACTAAGAGGTCAGATAAAAGAGCAAGTAGACAGGGTAGGCAACAAAGATAATGAAGCTCACTAAAATTAGTATGTGAAAGAGTACTAGGATGAGGACCAGCTCAGTGGATTTGGAAGCGATAATTAGAACACTGGTCCTACAGTAGTTTGGATATTTACATTGGCACTTGCAGAAATATTTGGAATACATTCTGAATCTTTGTATGCTGCCCACCCCCGCCCCCAGCCAAAAGAACTATCTTCTCTGCTTTCAACTAAATCTAAAGAGGGCATTTATGTAGTCATTCTCTATCACTGAAAAGTAATAATCATCAAGTCCTTGTAGAATATGTCTCATTCCTTCAAATTGGCACATTAGAAGTATTTCCTAGGTTGTACTGATGCCGCTGTGATAAAAGATAAGTCAAATTATTGAATTCATGAAAAGATATTTTAGACATTTGAACAAAACCGAACATTTTCAATACATCTTTAGTTATTTCAATTCAGAGATAGCCTGAATCCCTTATTTATCACCTATTTCTTCTAAGACTCACATCTATGTTTGGAGTTTTAAAGACTAAAAGATGAGTGGACAAATGGGCTTCTTTCCTATTTTGTTTTCCAGGCAGACAAGGGTATTGACAGGTCTGCAACCAGGGCTAGGTATTTCCCATGGGAATTTACAGCAACAGCATGAGTGTGAAACTTTTTACTGCATCCCTATTTTACTTAATATAAATTCTTATCGTTATTATTTTTTTTTAGAGAGGGAGAGAGAGCATGATGGGGGGTGGTAGGAAGAGGCAGGGGGACAGGGAGAGAGAGAATGTTAAGCAGGCTTCACACCCAGTGCAGAGTGCCACCATGGGACTCCATCTCATGACCCTGAGATTGTGACCTGAGCCGAAATCAAGAGTCAGACGCTTAACCGACTGAGATACCCAGGTGCCCTTTAATATAGATTCTCCTCCTACCTCTGTCTGCATGACGAGGAAATAGGCAATTCTACTAATATGGAGAGTCAGCCCAGTATACAGTTGGTAGAGTATGTAGTTTGCGTGGATTCATTATATCCACCGTGCTCTCACCTAATCCAAGCATGGAGATAGCAACTGACGCTGACTGGAATCCAGCTTTGTACATGTCCCCCAAAATATGAATAATGAACTATTAGCTCTGTGGTGTCTATAATCACAGTACCAACAGCTAACAGCCTCTGCAGTCGAGAATGAACAACTGCTTGAAAAAAAATCTTCTTATTCCCTTTATTCTATGTAAAACAGCCTTCATTAGGTATTCTTGGTACCTAGCAACAACCTGAGGCATTGGAAGCTAGGGCCCCCAAACAGTCATTTCTTAATGATACCTTAGAGGCCCAGAAGCATTACTGCTGACTTCCTAAGGCATCTAATCTTTCCCAGGGAGAGGTTTTCCCTCCTGATAAAGTCTGGCTCATTATGACAACACCAGCTGATGCCCTTCTCTTTAAAACAACTAAGAATAATTCATAAGTCCTGATAATAGTCACAACAGGAGAATTTATAATAGTCACATGTAAAAAATACACAGGTACTCCGAAGAGTACTAATTTACTTAAGGAGTAATGCCGGAAACATTAAACGTGATAGTTTTGCTTCCAAATAAAATGTGGTTAATTTGATTACTATTTATTTTGGTTTTTGCCAGATTTCAATCAATTTTTATGGCAGGATTAAGCTTCGAAGTAGAGTGTTGTTTCTGTGTGTGTGTGTGTCTTTAAATAATGGAAGCACTTTTCCAACCTTTACCATGGTTAACTAATGGGAGGTTAGTGTTGTACATTACAGATCTGTGTTGATCCTCAGATGTATTTATCCAAAATGCGTGCACATTTAGGTCTGGGTTAGAATGACTAGGTATGTGTATTGCAGACTCTCATTAATTCATAACAGCTTAAATTGTGATTTTTATTTGGCATCCTACTGTGGAACCCAGTAGAGAATGCCGAAATGCTCAGCTAAACATTTTCAAATCCGTGACTCTCCATCTGGTTATTCAATCAGAAGAAAATCCCAGCAAAGAAAATCCTCTTCCTAAAGGTACCCCATTTTCCTGGCTAAGAATCATTCTGGAGAAATGTGAACAGTTTGCCTAGTTGTTCAAAAAGTTTATTTGCAGGAAAAACTAACACTATAAATATCAACAGCACTTAAAGGGAAGTGAAGAAAGAATTCCCTCATTCTGCATAATGGTAGGCTTGTTAGAAATGATTACACATAGAAAATGGAACTGTTGCCTTTATTATTCTGGAGAGCATTCTTTGAGAACTTTGAGTCACATAGAACAACCTCACATAACTCTATTGACACAGAAGGAATAGCCACATTAATTCTGTTATGTTTTAAAGGAAAGTTCAAAGTAATGGTAATTTAGTACCTAACACCACGTAAGGCCTCATAAAAAAAAATTGAAAAAGAAATCTGTTCTAAACAAGAAAGCATATACTGAGTTTCCTGGAAAAGAATAAACTACCTGCGTGATACTTGGGACGTAGTAGTCTGTAATAAATAGTTGTCAAGTGAGTATTGGAATAGCCCACTCATAGTTCATGGGACTTCTGTTCCCAACAAAAAGGTAGAGAATTAGCTTCCCACCTTAAGTAGTTTTTAACAAGGCCTTTTATGGATATACTTTATTTGGGTTAATAATATTTTAATGTGTTTTTCATTGCTTTAGTTCATTGGCTATTCCTGACTTAGAGAAGAATGGGAAAAGTAAACATTGCAATTATTTTTTTTTTCTTAAAAAGTAAGTCTGTTTCCAATTAGGGAATATTGGATAAAAGAAGATTTCATGTGTATGATAATGAAAACATGATAGGAATTGTATGGGTTAGAAGTCACTAATTAGGCTATAATATTAAATAGAATAAACATCATGTAAATATGGGATATTGGAAACCATCCTGTGCATTTAAATAAAAAGTGGTTCTATAATTCTTTTATCATTAAGATATGGAAAAACTTGTTTTTGAGAAACTCACTTTGATTCACTTAAAAGGAACTGTGACATGAGGTTGTAATATAGCTCTTCCACCATCAATTCTTTCCTCCTGCATATGTACAGTCATCCCTCCTTCGAGAGCTGCAGTCTATTCTTTCATGTTCTTGAATCTAGGCTGGTCTATGACTGCTTTGATCAACAGAACATGATACCTTTTGACTTCTGAGATTAGGTTATAAGAAGATGTGTAACTTCCACCTGGTCTCTTGGAACATTCTCTGGTCGAAGCCAACCACCATGTGAGAAGTCCAACTACTCTGAGAATGTCATGCTGTGAGGAAACCTAAGACAGCCATGTGAAGAGGCCTCCTGAGAGAGAAATATCAACCAGTCATGATAGCCTGGGACCAGGCATGTGAGTTAAGATATCTTCTGATGGCTCTAGCCTCAATTGCATTCAGCTGCCCTTCAAGTGAGACTTGCTTCGCCTATCAATCTCCAAGAAAAGGAGATATATTAATAAATGGTTATTTTAAGCCACTAATTCTGGCCAGCTAAAGGACACCAAACAACACCAATATTAGTGAGCTTTCAGAATAATATTTAACATTCTTCTATTACTGAATGTTTTGAAACCTAGTGAGATTTTAGAATAAAATAAGGTAGGAAGCTAACTAATGTATATTATTCCACAAGTTGCTAAAATTAGAAAACTGAGGGTCACATTAAATTTTCCCCTTTCATTCAGTCCCCTCATCTAACCAATCCTCAAGTTCTCTATAGTCCACCTTCCTAACATTGCTTAATTCTATCCACTCCTCCTCATCCACATTGCCACTGCCTTATATCAGATTTGAACTCCTTCTTCTTCTTCTTCTTCTTCTTCTTCTTCTTCTTCTTCTTCTTCTTCTTCTTCTTCTTTTTTAGATTTTATTTACTTGTCAGAAAGAGAGAAAGAGTACAAGCAGAGTGTGAAGAAGAATCCCCGTGGAGCAAGAAGCCCGCTGTAGGACTTGATTCCAGGACCCTGGGATCATGACCCGAGCTGAAGGCAGATGCTTAAATGACTGAACCACCCAGTCATCCCAGATTTGAACTTCTTGTTTAAATTGCACAACTGGTATTCCTTTCTCAGATCATCTAAACCTCCTTCAAACCCTCACTCTATCATCTATAACCCAACCCTGTATCTGTCCTGCACACCACCACCATAATGACATTTCCACACCAAATTCAAGACTCTCATCTTTCTTCCTAAAATCCTTCAATAGCCCTCAATAACTGTTACAATGAAGTTTAACCTCCTCAGTCTAACACATGAGGACCTTCACGATCAGGCATTCTCCTACCTTTCAAGTCTCATCTTCTGTTTTTCAAAATTAAGCTTAAAAAAAAAAAAATTACCTCTACCAGGAAAATTTCCCCGAACTGGTCTATCTAATTTTGACATCTCTTCTCTGGGTTCCAATGTACTCATTTGTTTTTCTGCTTGTTAGTTCAGTGAACCTTGAGTTAATTTCCTTCTCCTCCTATTTAAAGTAAGGGAGGTTAGGGGAGCCTGGGTAGCTCAGTCAGTTAAAAGTCCAACTCTTGATTTCAGCCAAGGTTGTGATCTCAGGGTGGTGAGATGGAGCCCCCTCATCAGGCTCGCTCTCTTGCTAAAAAAAAAAAAAAAGAAGAAGCGAGGGAAACTAATATTAGGTCCCTCAATAAATATTCCCTGAAAGAATAAATGGGTTATTGAAAGACATGATATTCTCAATTATGCAAGGAAAAAGTCATAAATATCAACTTTTAATTGTGAGTAAGAAATTGGTTCTCTGAGGAGGGACATGTAATTCAAATTAAAGTTAAATGAGACCACTTGTCAGAAGTGGTCACCTTAGCAAGGATGAGATAGCTTGCCAGGTGGAGTGGAGAGCAGAGATGTGCTTGCTAGAAGGGAAGCCTCTGCAAAGGTGTAGAGATGAGAGAGAAACAGAGATTTCAGGAAGCATAAATAGACCAGAATGGCAAATGCTTCATATTCCAAAGAGCAATATGTGAGGTTGGTATGATGGGCAGAAGCCAGAAGCTGGGAGGCTCTGAGGACATACTTTATTGCGTAGGCAACTGGGAGCCAGTAAAAGATTTTAAGCAGAAGAGAAACACTGGGGTTACATGTTAGAAAGCAGAAATATGGAAAATTGATTAAAGGAGGGACAGAAAGCAGAGAGGGGCCCTCAGGAGTCTAATTCGGTAAATCAGGTAAATACAAAAGACATGGTATGAGAATTGACAGGATTTGTTAACTGACTGGATATAAGGGATGGGCAACTAAAATGCCTCTCAGAATTTTGCTCTGAGTCCTTTTTTGGATGGCAATGCCAAATTAAAATAAAGTTAAATTAATTTCCAAGGATTTCTGAGAATTTAATCATGCATTTTGAGCTAATTAGAAACATTTTGTAATACAAGGGGCATGATGTTTTCAAAGAGATGATTCTGACACTGGTGTCCATTTGCCATTAAATAATCATGAAATTTGATTTTGGGGGGTTATGCCATGAATTCTCCATTGATCCCAAAGAGTCATTTAAACTTTCCATGGTTTGGTCTTGCAAATTCTTACATACAAATAAAAAATATGTGCCTCCTAGATAATTCAATGAAGCAATTTAGAAGTCAATTTGTCTGTGTGGCAATTTCTGTTTCTTAAAGGTAAAATGAAATATGACCTTAATTTCTTCCTCTGTTAAAATTTTTTTTAAAGCAGAAGGTTTAAATGATTTCGAATGGCCCTTTCAGCTCTAAAGATCAATAACTCCATAAGTCAGAACACTTGGTTGGAGCTACAGTCAACCAACATCAGTGGTTGATCCTCAACAAGAACCAAGGGATTTATGGTGGAGGTAGGTTGTCCTATTTAAGCACTTCCTGCTAAGTGAAATAGTACTTCCTTTTATTTGTCTTCATAGTCCTCTGTTCTTTATTGTGCTACTTCTTAACGAGGTGTTTTCATTTGTTTAACAAATATTTATTGAGTGCCTACTATGTGCCAGGCACCACATTAGGTGCTAGAGGAAAAAAAAGATAAAATGAGACATGCTTCCTTTTGTTGCATTTTTTTAAAACTGTAAACCATATTCAAGCCAAAATACATCATCTTATAAAGTAATATTTATCATGTACATGATCCTGCTCTAGGAACCATGCCAGGCTACCCCATTAAACTTGATGGGCCTGAGAATAGTAAAACTATACTCTGTATAATGTATTTATAGTATATAGCAAGGCAACAAGGTCCCCGGAGAAGGGGAGGCAGGAAAACTGAAAAATCATCATGAGTGCACTTGGAACTCATAGAACATTCATAAGCTCCCTGACTACTTTGTGACTCCATTTCTTTACCCATAAAATGGAGATAATAAGGCCTACTTCTAATATTCCTTACAGGATATTATAAGGATTAAATCAGTAAAAGCACATGAAATACTTTGAGCTTAAAAAAAAGCACTAAATAAATATTAGCTATTGTTGTTTGGTAGCATTACATAAAATCATGTTAAAGTCAAAAGCCTAGTGTAGCTATTCTAATGGAAATTTAAATCCCAAGATGAAAGCAGCAGGAGCTGAATAACTAAAATCAGGATACACCTCTAATTAGATCTAATTAGAAACTAAAATTAAAACTGGAATTAGCTGCATGACTGAACAATGGTTTCTCACACAGGACAGAACTTACAAAATATCTGGTTTGTGTCTATAAAGTTAGGAAGGTGAGCAAGAGCCCCACCTGGGTTGACCACTCTTGGATTCTAAAAAAATGATTCTTCATCTGGTTTACAGCTTTCTGGGAGAAACTCCTAATTGGTGGGAATCATGGCTTCATTGAATGTTCTACTGCCAACTCTCCAGTGTCAAAGCAGGGACATTTTCAATACCAGGATATTTGATGCATGTCAGCCTCAACAGCAGAACCATTTGTTAATCTTCAGAGGTCAACTGTAATGAAATCCCTTTGTCTCTTTTTAAAAAATTTTTTTATTTATTTTTAGATGGGGGCAGCGGTGGAGAGGGAGAGAGAGAATCTTAAGCAGGATCCATGCCCAGCTCAGAGCTCAACGCAGGGCTTGATCTCATGACCCCAAGATCACGACCTGAGCTGAAATCAAAAGTCAGAGGCTTAACCGACTGAGCCACCCAGGTGCCCCGAAATCCCTTTGTCTTTTCTCAAAAACTCTGCATAGGTTTTTTTTCAAAAGTTCTGTTATAAAATATCCAGATATTTTTATCGTATTTATTTTTATATTTTTTATTTTTTATTATTGAAGATAATTCCTCACAAAATGTTCTTGCTAAGATACTCAAAGTTAAAGCAGATGCTATCACCAAGCAGAGAAACTAAACTATTAAAACCTCCACCTGCCACCACATTAGAACTATCTCTAAGCTCAGCAAGAAGAATCAGGAAACTGTTCAGTCCCTTACTCTAGGTCCCAGGATGGAAAGCTTCCTGACTAGGGAACTAACAGACAGCAATATCACAGATTTGCTTTCTCTTTCTGCGTCAGCACTGCAGATAAGAGGATAAAGGAGAACAGAGTGAGGTTTCCTTTTACTTTTCACCTTACTCACAACAATTCTTTTGGTTACCGAAAGAGGGAATGAATGGTAAGGATGGGTGCAGAGATTTTTGGATCCAATAATCTATCTACTACCAGAAGGTTCTCTGATGCTAAGCATAGCTGAAAGTTGAAAGCAAGCCTTCAGGAACCACTTTTAACAGCAAGCCAGCATTCAGGGAGAGTGGATAAAGGAAAAAGATTAGTTAGAAAAATACCAAACTTTAACTAGATTTTTAAGTTCCAAAATAGTGTTTTTAAAATCCATATGTGGTTAAACCCAAATTGTTTTAAAAAAAAGGCTTCTTTGGATAACAAGTAGAAATTACATTATTATTAATCTTTTAGGACTGGCGTAGAGAACTGCTGTCTGACTCTCAGGCAAAGCAAATGCTTTTTACTATTGATTATAATCCAGGAGACCTCACATACTTTTGTTGAAAGGTGAATAAGGCTCTTTAGGCAGGTGAATCTCTCTATAATTAAAGTATCTAAGCAAAAGCAAGCCCACAAATTCTAGTAAGTTACACAACTTTCTGAACAATACCTTCCAGTGTCTTAAAATTCTTAGACTCAAATTCTCCCTTACACCAAGTCTGTATCTATTTTATCTTGGGAGATAAAAAAAAATTTAAAGTATGTCATCCCTTGGGAATTAACTCTTCATTTATATTAAAGCTATAAATCACCAACCACCAACCACTGACTGAAATTAATGATCCTAGTTCCTATGCCATTTCCACTTAACTTCCAATTCTCCCAGACTTACAGAGTGAAAAGAAGGTGGTAGAACTCTCTGCTTTCAGTTTATAAAATATACTTACTAAAAATCCTCACTCTTGCTCTCTAATTAGATTTTACACACACACACACACACACACACACACACACACACACACACACACCCCTCAGTTGAGATTTTGAAACTTTTTATAAGCTTAGTGTCATTTATTTCCAACACTTTGTTCAAGATACATTAAGATTTGTTAAGCACCTACTATGCTTTCTATGAACTATTTCCATTTCAGTAGCTTTGGTTTTTCATTTTTATGACATTCATTCCACAAAATATTTCAAACAGCCAACCCAGCACTACCCCCTGCAAAAGCAAGAAAGTGAGAAAGCAAGCAAGCAAGCCAGACCCAGCGGCTAAAACCTTATAGTTCCTCATCTTTCTCCTGAGGGCTGTCACCAGGACTCTCAGTAATTCTATCAGTATATTTCAAATGAGGAAGATGATTTAAGAGATTTCAGAATGCTCTCAATCCAGTCTTAATTCCTTCTTTTACCACTGCCACCTCCAAAAGACTATTTAGGATCCTAAACCCTTGGGCTGGTGTAGATTTTCTAACTGCCCGTACAATATCCAGAACACTGTTCTGGCTAAGCCTTGTAATGTTTCACAGGAATCTCCTAAGAGTATAATTCCGAGTCATAATTAAATTTCTCTATCCCTCACATCTTTCTATTTCAACTTATTCTGGCATGGAGCAAGCTGTGACCAGGCAGGGGACTACCTCAGAGCTTGACTTGAGAGGTCTCCTTGTCCTCCCGTCCTGACTTGAATATGGTAACCATTTTGGAGGGGTTCTCTTGCCTGGACTATGTGAAAGGTGATGTTATGGTGCACACTCTAATTCTCTTTCTAGGTTAGTCCTGAGAACTAAATTATTTTTTAGGAGTAAACAGGTTCGTATGGGAGCCACTGAATATCTACATTCGCCATGATGTTTTAGTGGATAGATCCACATTATTTCATTGTCATGTTTAACATCTGATTGATTAGATGGTTTAAGTTTTCCTCACTGACATCTCGTTGAATATACCAGGCTGTAGCATATTTGAAACAGAATAAAACACTGTTTGCAAATCTAGCAAAGACACCTGGGGAGGGGGGAACCCTCCAGCACTCTCATGGTAAATGTTTTTTACATCTAATTTGGAGATTCTGCAAAAACAAAACAAAACGAAACAAAACAAAACAAAAAACACCCAAAAAACATGCACACAACAAAACAAAACAAAACAAAACAACAACAACAACAACAACAACAACAAAAAACAAGTATGTATGGTCACAGATTTTTCATCTTCTCAATTTTAAATTTTGTAGTGTCTGTAAAATACCATCATGTTAAATTTTCTTTTAAAAGACACATGTATTTGGATACTCAAGGGCCACCTTATAGAAACCTAAAAGTTTAAAGAGTAGAAATTCTGCATGGTTTCGATGTCAAGGAAGAAACAACTGGTTTCTAAATAATGGGATAGTCACTCCAGGTTAAGTTATTTCACATTTCCTTCAGCTACTGGTTCTGGGTTTTTATCTAACAGTACTATCAGTTCTGCAAACCACAGGCCTACAATCACAGAATTCGAGAAAACCCCATCAGAGAAAATCAATCCTACTCAGGCTAAAGAAACTCACATCTGCATTTCTTCCAAGCTGAATCACAAATAGTCCACACCCATCATGATCCCTCTTCAAATAATTTCTTCATTTACCTGTGTGGCACTTCCTGGACGTAAGGAATGGGCTTGACTGGATGAGCTATTATCTCATTAGGATTTGTGAAGGACCCAAACAGACTGGAATGCTTTTCATGAGCCCCCCCTCCCCGCCCCCCAACCCTTCTCCATTTCCCAACCCTGGCCACCTTTTGTACTGTTTGCCTTTTCTCAGTTTCTGTGTTGCTCAAGGCAGATAGATAAGCCCTTTAAATGATTACCACCACTCTGCATTAGCCTTCAAAGCCACTGACAATTTTTCCATGTTTGGTAACTGATTTGTGATAGAAGTGGTGACAACGTAAAGTGATAATTAAACCACAGAGCAGAACTTCTCAGAATAAACGGAAATCACCCAAAGGTTCTCTGGGAACCTTTTCCTGAGGATTTCACCCACAGATCTGTTCAGAGCATGGGTGAATTGTAAGACTAGATCTAGTTTCATTGTTCTTTAACCCACAGGAATACCAAGAACAGTTATATAGGTGTACATACTGGGTTTGTTTTCTATCTTTCTTTTTTTTTCAATTTCAATATGATAGCTTTGAAACAAATTTTATTTTTTCTAGTTTCTCCTTTTAGATTATCCATAAAAAATCATATAATTTCTCAATTTGATAGGCTAGAAGAATTACAAACTTTGATTTTCACTTAGAATCCTAATAAATGCTTATACAGGGCTAGACCAGAGTATAACGTTTTCTCTCTACCCTGCCGTGTGTATATTCATGCTTCTCGAGGTTCATTTATAATAGTGTTAACTGGAGGTATAAGGACACAGCCAGAACTCTTCCTATTGTACAACAAGGACAGACAGATACTACATTTCAGATCAAGAGACAAAAGTAAAAATAAAGCAAGAGAGTTTGCTAAATATTTGTTTCCGTTCAAAGCACTGCTAAGTCTTCTTTTGCCAGTTGATTGCCTGTCGCAGAACAAAACCCTATAGCTGCATTGTAGAAACTTCTGCCTAACTAAATTGGAATGATGCTGGAGGCATCACAATGCCCCACATTGTCTTGGGCGCCTAGAAGGAATATGGCCAATGAAAAGCCCCCAGAAGTGTTGTACCCACGGGTTAATTTGGAGTGGACAGGTGTTCCCTGACTGACCTTTTTTTCTTTCCAAAGGACACCAGACTGAAGTTAAGAATGCTGACACAAATAAAACAAAAGGATAAACAAAAATACGTTTGCTTACCAACACTAAAAAAAACAATTGTTGGGGCAGTGGAGTGGAGAGTGACACTGGTGTCCCTTGGTCATGGGCTGCCCACTGGCCATCACAGTGTGTCAGTGTTAAAGGACAGCACTCGGTCGGCCGATTCTTTCTATATCTACTAAGTATCTGGCACTGCTCAGGATGAAGGAAATACAGCCGTGGAGAGTAGGACAGAAAGGAAACCATGTCAATGTAATTTTGGATCATGAAGGAAACAAACGAAAATGACAGGATAGAGTAACAGGGCAGAGAGAGGACAGGCCTTTATAGATAAGATACTCCATCAAATGGAAAAAGAACTCGCTGAGCAACCAGCCAGCAGAGCAATCCAGGCACAGAGCACTGCAAACAGAAAGGCCACAAGGTAAGAAAAAATAGAAAATGCTCAAAAACTGAACTCATGGATCAGAGGAAAGGGTTTCTTTGTTGTTGTTGTTTTGATGACTGAGTTTCCAATGCATAGCTGAGAAATAAGGAAACAAAAGTATAATGATGATACTATACAGTAGCTAACTGAACATAAAAAAAAAGAAATAAAAGTATATAACAAAGTACAGGGTCACTAAATATGTTTGATTTTAAAAACCATCTATTATTTCAGACATTTTCTAAAAAGAACACTTCATTCTTATTGTTGTTTTACTTTATTATTATTGTTGTTATTATTTTGGTAAGGACTGAGTATAAGGTTTGGCTTGTTTGTCCTTTGAGTGCTCGGGAAAATAGTGTGATGAGGTCTACATAGTTATTCTTGATTTAGATTATTTTCTCAAACATCCCCACTGAAAGCATGTTGTTAGCTACATACCCACTATGGTACCCTTTCTTCCTTCATCTTTCTTAGAGAAGCCTTCTCCCAGGGACACCTGCACTGATTTAAATTGACCCATGGATGCCAACAAACCAAGCCCCTGTGGCCCAGGCTGGATGCCGCCCAGGTCTCTGCCTGTCTCCTGGTCTAGGACTCTCATTAGGTGGGTTTACTTGATGCCAGATGCTCTTCCCAAGGGAAAGATCACTGTGGGTTGGGATGAAGCGCTGTTGGAGACTGTCAAGCTCTGGACAGTGTTAGAGGGGCAGCGGGATGAGGATGCTTAGCATTTCTGTGTCACCTTCTTCTCAGCCTGCATCCCACTAAGCCTTTGTCTATACGTGGGATCAAATAGGCTTTCTTCTGCTTGATCGATTTTTTCTAATACATAATAACAAATGATTGCTAAACAATCAACTGGATCACTGCTCAGGCAATTCAGCTTGATCGCCAAGATCACATCTGGTTATTCTACTTATGTTAATGACCAAACAGGATCAACCATGAAAAATTTTTGGTTCCTTAGCAATCAGGTAATCTCATAAACTTCTAAACAAAAACCTGATGAAAAACAGTCAAGTTGGGATATTCATCATTACATGATGAATAAAACACAAATTTATAAAAAAACACATCAGAAATCTATTTTTTCCCATTACATCGTTGAAACAGAACCACCTGTAACATACTCAGATTTAACTTTCTTGTGCTTTAGATAATAGTTATTCACTACTTTCAGCTTGTTTCTAAAAAGTTTTATGTAGACCAAAATTTTACAAATCAAATCATATTTAAATACATTAACAGAACTTACTACTTAAATTATCAATCTGTAATCAATGAAGTACTCTCAAACACATCTCTGGTATAGAGTTGGAATTTCATACAACAGATTTTGCTTAAAGTGAGGTTTTGTTGCAAAATTCTGTGTTTCCCAGATAATTTGTAACAATTTTTAGTAAACCTAAATTTGTGGTCAGACTCATTTATGGAAAAACACAAGAAAGCAATGTTTCCCTATTTAAAAGAAGAGAGGGGGACATCTTGTTTTTTGTTTTTGTTTTTCTTTTAATCCAGTAAGTTGGAACCAGAGGGGGAAATGTAAATAGGAGTTCTTTTTCATGCATATTTCCTTTCATGAGGGGTTTGACTGCAATAGGACTGAAAAGAATATATTCATGAGCACTGCTTGTTAGGACAGCATTTCTGTCAAAGGGCTCTGTCAAGTAAACATAACTTATGACCCTCTTTCTCCCCCATAATTTTCTTGTTGTCCACCTAAATTTTTTTGACATAGCACCTCCAGGTTACCTGGAGGTCTGTCAAGTCTCCCAAACCCCCGTTCGGCTCCTTTCTCACACCTTCTTCCTAACACTCTGCCTCTTACTGTCCTATGTGAAGAAAAAGCCTTCTTTAAAAAGTGTATTTTATATTAAAAAAAGATCAATGAATTCTTTACGGGGAAAGCATTCAATGTTTATAAACATATGTAAATAAGTTGCATACATACAGTTCTACTTGTGCTTTATTAATCTCACAAAAGGGAAAAAAATGAATTCAAAAGACACGGGAAAAACTTTGAACAGGCACCATTAGCAACACTGAAGGAGCAAAATCTTCAAAGAATGAATAGAAAATATGGACAATTTTGCCCCTAATGTGAACTGTAAGAAATAAGGAAGTCTGATTATTTTGCGTTTCTTTTTTACATGCAGGGTCCTTTTTCACTTGAGACTTTCCTAAAACAGATCTGTGCTTCCTTTAGTTCTTACTGTGTACTGAAGTTGACTTTAAAAATCACCTTAGCTATGTACACATCTACTTTCCCACATAGTTTTAGAGAAAGGAAATTTAACAAGAAATTTTAAAATGTGTACTGTAAACTGTTTATTGCAAAAGTTTCATAATTACGCTTAAACTCAGTCAACTTCAAACACTCTCCGAAGTACCTTTGAATGGATATATTAAAACGTTATCTTCTCACACAGCTAAGCTAGTGTGGAGCTGAAAAAGAAGAAAAATATATTTGAAACCACTGACAATTTTTTTCATTCGGTTTCTTCCAAATTTGAAGGAGTGAAACTACATTGATTTTAGCTTTTTAGTCAAAATTTCTTTAGATTGAAAAAAGAAATTTACTAATCTGAGTGTTAGGTTGGGATTTTTAAAAAACGGTTGAGTTATAACCCAAAACTCCTCAAAACAGGAGTTTAGGGTGGAAACAACAGCATTTTAACTATAAATGCACGAGTGGTGTCCTTTTACAGACGTCTAAATCAAACACAGAAAAAAGTGATATGTTGCCAGGATATTCAGTGTACTTTCCTTTAATTGCCATATATAGTTAATAGCCTGATCTTTTTTTTTTAAGAAAATAAGTTTCAAAGTTGCAAGCAACTCAATTACATAATATCTTCCCATGCAACATATCAGAAACAATGAATTTAATCACTCTGTGGTCTGGGTTGAATTCAACACTAAAATCTTTTTATTGAACTTCACAGCAACAAAGAATTTCAAACTTACAGATGACCATCTTTGAAGTTGGATAGAAGCCTGACCATACTGTGATTGTCTGATACTGAAAATGGACAAAGTACAGAATACAGTATTCCAACCAGGATTTGGGCTGATCTGAGAAACTCGAGAAAAGTACTGTGAAGGAATTACAGATATAGAATGACTGGATAGGTTATTTGATCTTGCTTCTGAGACTGAACTTAAAAACCTCTGTTTCAGATTAAACAGCACTTCATTGCTTTCCTTTTTCTTTTTTTCTTAACACAAAAATACTTCTACAGATTAAAAGGGTGGAAATAATAGAATTATACAGTATGTATGATATCTACATAGGTCCAAAAAGTTACTGAAATTTGAGTAGTCCATGCTTTGCTGAAAATATTGACACTAAGTAGCATCAAACCAAATTCTGGGAGCACACAGTGATCTTTCCGATCATGTGTGTGATCGGAAAGAACAGCGATCCTACCCCATAATATGCCATAAAACAGAGGAAAGAAATTGTCTCACATTTTTAGAAATCAAGCTATCCCATTAGCCTAAACATACAGTTTAAACAGTCAACATTTTATGGCTTTCATCATTTTCAAACATTATGCTGCACAAAATTGTACAGAGAATGTTCTGACTATATATTGACATTTAAAATAATAGGAACCAACAGCAACAACAGTACTGACTGTAGCTTTAACTTACATTAAGATAACTACATCATATAAATTAGAAATTCATAGAATTTTGATATAAATTTGAATCATTCACTTCCCACAATTTAAATAAATACTTTCACCACATTAATATGGATTTTGCTGTTCTAGGTAGAAGATCTGTGGTATAAGTTGAGCTATGGCATGGAATATTTTTATTACGTTTTCTTGTACGGCTTAGGATTTATAAAATTAAATATAACACGCAAAATAATTTTACATGCTTTTCTTCATTAGTACTTAAAATAGTAACTGCTAATTATTAAAAAAATAAGTTTTATTTTAAGAAATAAACTGAAAAATGAAACCTTTATGAGTAGGTAAGCATTGAAGTACTTCAATGCATAATTTACATAGAATGCTACTGCTGGTAAAAGTGCAAAAGTGGTAGCATTATCTTCATTTTGAAATATACGAGTATTTTCAAATAAATCTTAAACACAATTAGATGAAACAAAACAAATGATATATCAAATCACACTTATAACACTGAATGAGAAATAATTATATCAGTTGAAAAATTAATTCCTGAATAACAAAACTGGTAAATATCTAAAATTTTGTTCTTATTTTTTAGAAACACACCACTCCACTTTAAATTTATTTGTATTATTTTGGCGGTTACTTCTTTTTTTTTTCACAATTAAACTGAGCTTATAAGCAAAAGTTTGGACTAAATATTAAAGGTCTTGCTTTCAGAAGGACTTAAATTCATCGTACCTTGAATAGTTTTTGAGATGGAAATTCTTAGCCTTAGAAAGCCAGTCTAATGAGAATATTTTTGGTCCAATTTAGTCAAAATTACCAAACCAAACCAAACAAACAAACAAAAATACACCATACATGCAAAGCCCATGTTATTGAGGCTGAGGAACTGGCTGATACAACCATCTCCAGGAATAAGCACAAGCAGGGAGCAGAGCTGTGCTGGCACCTAGTGGAGAAGGAGGTGGAAGAGTCCTTTACCTTGGTCTCAGAGACATGATGGAGAAAGAAACACATTTTAATTATTTTAATCTATGTTTTCTGCCACACACATCTGAAAATAAGATCAACGCAAAGTATTTTGGGTAATTCATCTTAAGTATCCAACCAAATTCTATGATTTTCATTTCCTGCAAGGACAAAAAGAAAATGTGGAGAGGTGGGGGGTGGTAGAGAAGAACAAGACCAGCTGTGGTGAAAAATATAACATAGTAAAAACAAGGATTGTGCAATTTTCTTTTCCCTTGATAATGTTCTGCCAAACCTGGTCACACTAGTCTATTCTCTGTCAAGCAAAGAATCTTTGTGAAATCAAGTGACAGGCTATTTGTTAAGTTCTGTCTGTATTTGGGATATAAATCACCATACACGACTCACATGTACCTCTTAACATTAAACTTGGAATTTTCAAATGTCAATATTATGTGCAGAGGTATGGTGTTTTTTTTTTTCTGCCTAGTATTTTTCAGTATCAGGGCAAATTTAAATTTGAGCCCTGCCTCCCTTATCTTTTGGGACTGGAGAAAGGTGTGGTTCTGGTGGAAAGCTTCTACTTTAGAAGGAATGAGTCCTCCATTTAAAATGATCAAGCAAAGGCAGAATTACTACTACTTTCCAGAAAGAGTCATTCATCAGTTAGGCTCCCCAAGTGACCTCTATGGTCCCTTCCAATTGTGAGATTCTATGATTTCCTAAATAATTTCCTACACTGGGAAATGGACTTTAGTTCACTGTCCCTATTAAGTGTTACAAAGACTACCTCTATACCTTTATTTCTTGGTATTGCTGGAATGAGAAGTAATTTTTTTTATGATGGAGACACAGAAGGGTCAAATCATACTAAGGTCAAACCAAGACTTATCTTGTGATGTTAGGAGTCAAGTTTTCTGTAACTGAATACTAAAATAGGTTACTAAAATACGAGTATACTCCATTATTTATTCCAGGTCTGCTCAAGCAGCTTCATTGTTTTCAATAGCAGGTTTAATTTTTTTTTAAAGATTTTATTTATTTATTTGAGAGAGATAAGATAATGGGAGGGAGCAGGAGCAGGGAGGAGAGAGAGAAGCAGGCTCCCCACTGAGCAGGGACCCCCCCCCCAATGCAGGGCTGGATCCCAGGACCCTGAGATCATGACTTGAGCCAAAGGTAGATACTTAATGACAGAGACACCCAGGCGCCCTGAAGGTTTAATTTTTAACTAGCACACGATGAAAGATGTTTATATATACATTCTTGTTTATTAATAACCTTTTTCTGATCTTTAATCATGGAGCATAATCTGTTTTCATCCTATCGTATTAATTTGATATATTATACCTAATCATGTGCCTAATGCTTATCCTATATACTATACTGTTGCTTAACTTTAAAAACCGATATTTTAGCTCAAATAATTTGGTTTGTTTCATTTTGTATTTTAGACATCTAGAAATTTCTGTCAGAGTGCATGAATGAACTCTTCCAAAGTATCACCCTGTTGGAGGGCTGTTTCTGTCCGTCGAGTTTCCTGCTTTGCTGCAATATAAGAACAAGCTGAAATTTTCCTTGTAACTTTGGTTTTTGGGAAGTTTTAGGGAACTGCTGGATAACCCAGTGACACAGTTCCCTTTGGGTTCCATGCAGCTCATGCAGTACCTAACCTAGGACTTAGAAGCAGGAATCAGAACTTGTGTCCTAGACTTCCTGATTCTGCTTTCTAGTTAGCAAGTATCCTTTGTTTAAAAAACCAGCTAGAAAACCTCTTGGTAATAAGCTTGACGAGTTGATAAAGAAAATATACAGTGACAGGCTTTTATATTAAACATGAAATCATCACTACTAAATTTATAAGAGACCGAATAAAAGGGGGAAAAAAGAAACTGATATGGCCTAGGTCACTGGCAAGAAAAGGCTTTCTTCAAAGGACACCCCAATTCCCTCTGAAACCCCAAATTCACATAAATACAACCTCTGTCCTAATGCCACTCCAGTCACATCACAGAGCCACAGTGTCTGTCTCTACTTTTTCAGATAATCTTGCTGAAAACTGACCAGAGGTTTAGGATTCCGTTCCCAGTGGGCCAAATGTCAGAATCATGTCCTGAACTCTGTCCACATATAGAACCCTGGCCCAATGTACTGTGGGACAAGGACAAGGATGAACCAGAGCAAGAGCCTGCCATTAGTGGAAGGGAAAACACGCAGATAAATAGCAGAAAAAAATCCATAGTCACAGCGCGCTCAGACGGTTATGAGACTTCAGAGGAAGGAAAATGCCTTCAAGCTTGGGATATGGATTTGGAGATGAAGGTGTGAGAAAGAATTCCTGAAGGAGGTAACTGTGCCTTAGGAGATAGGATGTGAGGTACCATGATGGGAGAAGAGCAAACTGTGTATGAGGACACACTGCAGATGGAGTCGGGATCTCTTCTCCAGCTCAAGCTAAGTAGCCTGAGGAGAAAGCCATCTGTCAGAAGGGTGGGGATCCAAGGGGTCCACTCCGTCACAGGCAGGAACAAGTGACGACAACTGCCTCATTTAATACACAGGAAAAGCACTGCACATTTCTAAGGCATTTCTAAGCGTACAGAATTTACCTGTGGCCTCACTAGCAATGATAAATGCCACATTTTTCTCTGTCCCAGCCCATTCCATCTCCCGCCATTTTTCAAGTACCATTAGCATTACTTCAGAAGTCAAACCAACAAAACACAGAACCAAGACTGAGTGCCCTCAAACTAGGTCCACAGCATGTAGCTGATTCACCCTACTTAAGTTTTTGTTGTGTGAATCAATTCTAATTTTCAAAGTAAAATATATTATCCCTTATCGCCATTTTTTTCTTTTCATACTATCCCTGGAATAGTTGCTAAGAACACTCAAATCATGTTTATTTCTCTAGAGTCATTTTTCTAGGAGTCCCTTTACCAGTTAACCTTCTCAGGACAACCAAAACCAACCTAAAACTAAACCAAACAAAAAATCTTATTTTCTCTGACCCAGATTACTATTTTTTAGGTTCTTCAGGACTACCTGTGACTGTAAGCAGAGGTAGTGACTCATTCCCCCTGTAAAATGATCCCATAATGATTTCAAAACTGCTGAGTAGTGGGGAAAGTTCTCTTCATTTAATGAAGAAAGTGAGCAACACTGGAGTTAGGAGTACGCCTACAAAAGGAGATAGGAATGTGAATTGATACCATGTACCAAGTGATAGATCTCATTTTTAGCCTGTTTAAAACAAATTTCAGTGATATGATCCATCAAATCCACTTCTGGGCATCTACCCAAAAGAACTGAAAGCAGGGACTAGAAGAGAGGAAGCAACCCAAGTGTTCACTGACAGATGAACAGATAAGCAAAATGTGGTCTATCTATACAATGGAATATTATGCAGCCTTAAAAAGGAAGGCGATTCTGATATATGCTATAACACAGATAAATCTTGAGGATATTATGCTAAATGAAACAAGCCAGTCACAGCAGGACAAATACTGTATGATTCTATCTATAAGAGGTACTCAAAGTAATTGAATTCATAGACACAGAAAGTACAATGGTGGTTGCCAAAGTCTGGGAGGAGAGGAAATGGAGAGTGATTGTTTAATGGGGACAGAGTTTCAGTTTTACATGATGAAAAGATATAGATATGGATGGTGGTGATGGCTGCACGATACTGTGAATATACCGAATGTCACTGAACTTCACACTTATATATGGGTAAGATGGTAAATTTTATGTTGCATGGATTTGTCACAATAAAAAACATGTCACATATTATTCAATAAGAGAAAATGTTTGAAAAAACCCCAAATTTCACCATTCAAAATCTAGACGAGGAGTTTGAACATATGATTACATGCAAAATAGCAACATAGCCTCTAGATCTATGATGTACCTATAATATGAATAATATTCATGCTTCTATTAGTGCCAGATAAAGGCATCCACCAGTCAATACCTCCAGGATGTTGTGAATATAAAAATAATATTAGATTCAGAACAAGAAACAAGCAGAGTAATGTCATCGGTTATAAATAATAATACATGAAATGAGTTTACAAATGTAAATTTACTTCTTTATTTTCACACTATACGAATATAATAAAAAGTTTCTTATTAAAACGCCCAGCTAAATGCTTTCAACAGTGTCTAGGATCTTACAAATTATAGGTGCATTCAAAAATCAAGTCCTCTTGCTTCTAAGTAATATCTGTATTTACTAGCCACTAGCCATTATTAATGTAGGAGGAAGAAAGTGTGTGTGGTTACTTTAAACATAATTCATTAAGTTTAATTAAGTGTACCATAAATAAATTCGTATTTTATCAGCTATTAAAGCCAATCAATATATAACCACAGAGGTAAATAACAGCAATAATAACTCCAGCAAAAACTCAGCATTTGTGTTTTTATTTTTTTATTTTATNATCTGTATTTACTAGCCACTAGCCATTATTAATGTAGGAGGAAGAAAGTGTGTGTGGTTACTTTAAACATAATTCATTAAGTTTAATTAAGTGTACCATAAATAAATTCGTATTTTATCAGCTATTAAAGCCAATCAATGTATAACCACAGAGGTAAATAACAGCAATAATAACTCCAGCAAAAACTCAGCATTTGTGTTTTTAAATCTTTCAATGACATTAACATGTGCCCCCTAAAACTTCTATTTTATTCATGGATCTGCCTGCCTGACATAATCGGCATTAAGAAAAAGACCTGTTAAATACTGAATAGGTGACATTTTTCTTCCATAAATCATTATTTCACATGTGTTGTCACAATTCTCAAATGTCTAATTAATTAAAATCCAAGTAACAGTTGGTTTTGCTCAACAACTGTCCAGCCTAGCAGCGCAGTGAAAGATGGCCACCCTTGTAATCTTAATAATACCTCTAGGCTGTCAGCATGTCATGGCCAGAGCATGAAATCTAACTTGACAGATAATGGAAATGAGCTATTAACACAAACCAACCTGTGCGTGGGCCATGTTTTAATATTTTATATGTGTTTATTTGGCAGAATATTGCAACTTTTTTTCAGTCTGTCTTGTTACAAACCTATTTTAAAAATCATTTTTCTTTTGTAATATGTATATAATATACATATTATATATTTATATACATATATATATATTTTTAAATGCTGACAACTTACTTATTGCACACCCTTCAACCCTACCCACTCCACCCCACATGCTCCACAAATGTTTCTAAAAGTTACTTAGTATTTTAGTCTTAGGCTGTTTCAACTCTCACCTTTTGAAACAGCCCAGAAGTGATAATGAAATGCATAAAGGAATGGGAAAGAGAATCCAATTACATTTACCTGCATAGCTCAGCTGCACACCAAGTAACAATAAACAGGCATTCTTAAGTCACAGCATTTCACTGGAAATGGGGCAGAACTTGTGTATTTTAACAACTTTTTACAACTAGTAACCACTACAGCATTTATTTTACTTTCTCAGAGAAAACCAGAGAAGGTTCATAATTTAAACTAAAGGGTCTTTCAGCCTTGAAGACAAAAGGCACTTCTGCTTAGCACCTGAGTAATAATGTGGGATGTGTACAGGTGAATTAAGAAGACTGGATTCAAAGATAGCTTGTCTTTGGCCTGAAACATATGACTCCTTTCCAGTCTTGCAATCATTTATTATCCAGCAAAGAAAGGCTAGGTTTTTGCTCCACAAACACAGTGGTGGTCCTCAGCTTATGATGATTTACCATGTCTGCTCCGAAATGCATGACATAGACTGTTCCAAAATGGTCTCTCTCATATACAGACACACACATCTGATGATATTTTAGGTCTGATTTACTCTTGTGCCACTAAAACCAGAGAGCTTTGGTCACCTGCACATATTTTCCCTCTCAAATATGACACTGAAAACACATTTTAGGGGGTACTTTATTTTAAACGATATATATCTGAACATATACAGCAAAAGCATCTCAGGTTTTATTGGGTTAGTAACCTGATATTCATTTTTCCTCTTAGAAGGGACTGTTTTTAAAACTTAGAGGAGTACTGCACCCAAAACACATTTTAGGGATTACTCTATTTTAAATAATATGTCGTGGAAATAAATAGTGAAAGCTTCTCAGGGAATGTTGGATTACTAACTAGATATTTAGTTTTCCGCTAAGAAGGGACCATCATTATGAAAAAAGTATGAATATTTTATAAGAGCACAGAAAAATATATAGTATTAATGAGAAAGAGCTTTAACTCTGTTGGAAGTTTGAACACATCAGTCTAGGAATCACAGTTGTGAGGTGTGCAAGTATAACTTACAATCTATATCATTCACATATTTAATTCTATACCCAGCCATAAGTACTGCCTTATGTATGACATACATAAGGTGTGAAGAATACATATTGAAGTCAAAGGCTCCAATTTTTAAAATTTGCCATCCTATTTAACTGGGATGCTACCAGTCAGAAAACAATAAAATTTTAAAGTTATCTGGTATATAGACATATACTTCCCTCAGATTTACACGGTAGCGTGAGTTCCAACACTAACCGAGAATACAAGTGGATTCAGTTAAGCTTGCCATTCTCAGGGAGGATAGTTACAAATCCATCACAGCTAGTTTGGAATAACTAATAAATCTGCACTCAAGTAAAACTATTCTGTAGTCATAAAAGAAAAAGAGGTAGGAAAAAACTAATAAAGAATCATTTCATAAAAACCTGCTTGAAGATAATAGAAGTAAATGGACATACAGTAGAGCATAATTTAATAACCAACACTGAAATGTAAAGTTACTCCAAGGTATCCAATAGTGATGAAAAGCTTGCCTTTCTAATGCTATAGGTCTAAAGCTGTGCAGCCAATATGATAGCCACTAGCCCAAAGTGGCAATTGAACGCCTGCAATATAGGTAGTCTGAATTGAGATGCACTGTAGGTATAACATAAACACCAATATTATAAACTTGGTTTTAAAAAACAGACCATAAATATCTCATTAATATTTTTAATTGGCTACATGTTTATAAGTTAATATTTTGAATTAATTACATTAAATTAAAAAACATTATAATCAATTTCACTTTTTCCTTTCTACTTTTTTTAATGTGGCTACTTGAAAATTTGACATCACATATGTGGTTTGCATTATATATGTTTGACAACACTTGATCTGAAGGATAAAGTCTCAGAATGTGAAAACAGGTTGAGAACTGACAAATCATCTTGTCCAAACCCCCACATTTTATAAACGAGGAAGTTGAGGCTCACATGGATAAAGCAATGGGTTCTGATTAAGCCCAGAATTAGATGTAGATTCTATCAGAGGCCAGTGTCCATCAATTCAGCTCTCTTTCCATAAGACTATCATGAAAGAGAGACAGGGACTTGTCTCAATCACCACCCCCAATCAGAAGTACTTTACTCTCAGTTTCAAAACCCTTTTCTCATCTTTGAGATGTAATGTAAAAAACTTTGATCTTCACCAAAGTCATCTATGTAACTATCTTCACTCTCTTGATTCTGGTGGTGGACACTTACCCCAAGACATGCCTTTTATCTAGTTAAAATTATATGTACATATTTCAAGGATGATTTTTATTTATTTTTTTAAAGATTTTATGTATTGATTTGACACAGAGAGATATCACAAGTAGGCAGAGAGCAGGCAGAGAGAGAGGGGGAAGCAGGCTCCCCAATGAGCAGAGAGCCCGATGTGGGGCTCGATCCCAGGACCCTGAGATCATGACCTGAGCCGAAGACAGAGGCTTAACCCACTGAGCCACCCAGGTGCCCCCTCAAGGAAGATTTTTAAATTCATGTCATGCAAGAAGATAACTCAGTTAGAAAGTGAACAAGTGTGTAAACCAAACCAATTTAAAACAAGTTTTAGGGGCACCTGGGTGGCTTAGTCCACAGGCATATGACTCTTGATGTCAGGGTTATGAGTTCAAGCCCCATGTTGGCTTAAACATAAAAGAATAGAATAGAATAGAATAGAATAAAAAAAATAGAATAGAATAGAATAAAACAAGATTTAAGCTTGTCTTTAGAGCATAATAGAGGTTAAATCACCTTTCACATGAGCTCCAGTATTCTTTCTCAGGAATGTCACCCCTTCCCCTTCCCCCTCTACCATCTCTCATTTCCATAATCCATGGGATCCACTTTTTTCCTTAACAAAATTTTACTTATTGTTAGTGCCATGACAACAAGTTTAAATTTATATATTACTGCTTATTTCTAGATTCCTATGTTCTGAGAGTCTGAGTTGAGTTGAGATGTTAAAAGGGAAACAGGATAAACTAGAGATCTACCCCACCAGCCCTGAGGATGTTACCCTTCACCACGGGTTGAAGCATCTTCCAAAGTGGGCAAATAGACAGTGACAGTTTTCTTAAAAAGAAAAAAAAAAAAAGAAAGAAGGAAAAAAAAAAGAGGGAAGGTTCTGTATCCAATACGTGGGAGAAAATTTCAGGTTAAATATAGTTAAATAGCTTTTTTTTTTCTGTAGTACATCTCAGAAACTTTAATATGCTAATGGATAATCTCACTCTCCATGAAACAGATGTAGTATGTAGAGTTCTCCAAACCTATTTAAAACCACGTAAATTCTGTTCTCACAGAATATTCTGAGAGACTAGTATCCCATAAAATATGTTGCGGAAACCTGGGACCAAGGAATTTGCCAAGAGATGCCTTTATAAAATCACATATGGCCCTTCACTTTTGTGTTATTACTGAATAACACCATCTATTATTCAGTCACTTACCCAATAAAATTTATTAGCTTGTTATAGACTGAACTGTGTCTCCCAAAATTCATGCTGTAACCCCCAATGTGACTCTATTTGGAGACAGGGCCTTTAAGGAGGTGGTTAGGGTTAAATGGGGTGGGGCTCTAATCTGATAGGACTGATAACCTTGTAAGAAGAAGAAGAGACACCAGAGATTTCTCTCTCTCCAAAGGCCCTGTGAGGTCATAGTGAGAAGTTAGCTCTCTATAAGCAGGAAAGAGAGGTGCCACGAAAAACCAGCTGTGGACTTGATCTTGGGCTTCTGCCTCTAGAACTGCAGAAAATAAATTTCTAGAGATCCCTGTGTGACTCAGTTGGTTAATTGTCTGACTCTTGATTTCAGCTCAGGTCATGATCTCAGAGTCCTGAGATCCAGCCCCATGACAGGCTCTATGCTGGGCATAGAGCCTGCCTAAGATTCTCCCTTTCTCTTGGGCACCTCCCCCAGCCAGTCTCTTTCTCTCTTAAAAAAAGAAAAAAGAAAAAGAAATTTCTCTTATTTAAGCCACCAGGTCTATGGTGTTTTGTAACTGCCACCCCAGCAGACTAACACATGGATCCTGTCATATTTTCGGGGATGCAAATAGTGAACAAACAGACACAGTCCCTGGCCACTAGGAGTTTGCATTCTAGTTCAGCGTAATGTAGCAAATACTTTCTGCTGTTAGACTAATCAATTGCTTGACTTAAGGTCAGCAACAACTTACCCTACAACCTAAACTCCAATTTACCTTCTTATTGTAGGGAAAATCAGATTTATTTGTTTTGTAAATTTTTAACTTGAAGAAATGGGCCAATTGGACCTCCTGCCTTTCTCTCATTTTCTGGAAAAACCCAGAATTCCAGGAATCAGAGCTTGAGTCCGTTCACCACTGTCATACAGCATGGAAAGATATTCCAACTAGGCAGCAAGGAAAGAACATTCCACCATAACAGTTCTCTAGGAGCCCAAACACAAGGCTCCACAATCTAAACTTAAGATTTCCTCAGGTTTGGTTGTTTAAACCACACTGTGAGCATTTTCTACTCCTGAACTGTCCAGAAAGAAAAAGGTGGCAATCCGAAGTCAACCCCATCTACCCACACACTACATAGGCAGCCTTCTCTTAGTCTCAGAGACAATGTTCTGGTGGCAATGCTGCAGACCCTCTCCTTTCAAATTGCACAAATAGAGCAATAATTTGTTTTATCTCTTGCCATTACCAAAAAAACAACAACAATAACAACAACAACAACAAAAAAACCCAGCTAATTGTTACCAAGACAGATAGCCTATTTTTAGGCAATCAGTAATTGTGTTCAGAAATAGGGTTTAACCAACATAACTTAAAATAGAGTGAGAACACATAAAAATAATTTAGGGAATTTGGGAACTGCTGACTAGTTGCATTATTTCTAATACTCTTTCCATGGTACTGTCTCTGAATCATTGCAACTGTCTGCATCTCAGATGTCAAGCTGTCTACTAATGTGTAGACCCTATGAATTACTTGAGCTATGTTAGTGGAGCAAATAAAAGAAATGGGACTTTCCTTATCCACAAACCTGTCCATTAAACAATCATTTATTTTGTCTGAATATTTGTGCAAGAAAGAAACTTTTTTTTGCAAAGAATTGTTCTGCAAAAGCATCAACAAACAATTAAAATGTAGTAATATTAAAACAATTCAATTGCTATTAAAATGATACAGTCTATGGGGTGCTGGGATGGTTCATCAGTTGAGCATCCAACTCTTGATTTCGGCCAGGTCATGATCTCAGGGCCATGAGGTAAGGCTCAGTGCTCAGCAGGGAGTCTGTTCCAGATTCTCTCTTACCCACTCCCTACCCACACCCTACAAGCACTCTTTCTCTCCCAAAGTAAATAAATAAACTGTAAAAAAAAAAAAAGATGATATAGTCTAGACCTGGTTATACCTTATTGAAAAAATCACTTACCTTCTCTAGGCCTCAATTTCCTCAAACTCAAAATGAAAGGAAAAGTTTATTTGATCTCTAAGATATCCCAAAATGCCATGACTGAATGAAAAATTATTTCTTGAAACTTAAATTAACTGTAAAGCTACCTTTAAAAATCCCATTCCCTCTTAACAATATTTTGTAATTTTAAATTTTAGGCAAATCATTATACACTAAGAAAACAGGTTAGTTCTACTTAAAATTTAGCTATTGCAAAACTATCCAGTTGAGCTATGGGTTTTATTTGAAGCAAGAAAAAGCAAAACAATGCCAACTGTGTGCTACTATTTTTAGAGACAAGGCCAGTCTCTTGGAAGGAATGAGTCTGAGATTTATACAAATAAACTATGTGTGTGCTTGCATAAAACAGTTAAATATTTTTTAATATTACTGTACATGCTCACATTGTTTTAAAATACTCTGTCTTGTAATTGTGTTAAAATGGGCATTTTGGTACCAATGCAGAGTAAAATTATCCCATTCATGATACACTTATTGCTCTTAATTCCAGTCTGTACTGGACATGCCTAGGACCTATTGTCAGTGGGGAAGTGGGGCCTAGCCTTTTTGTTTGGATATTTCCTGCCTGTGTACACTACAATCCTGGATGTGAGACTTGTAATCAACTGATGACATCTTCAGAGTTCCACTGTGGGTACAGATCACAGTGAGGAATGATGAGTGGTAGATGTTAGGAAACCTCCCTAGGCCAACGGTTTTTTATCAATGAGGCAGATGAATTTGGAGTTGTTTTTTTTTTTTTATGATTACGATAGAAGCATGAACAAATCTACTCATTGCAGAAATATATCTCACTAAGGCAGGAATTAGTCCATGCTGCAAAGTTTTCTGTTCCTGATACTGAACCAGGATCAATTCTGTGGCAAAGCACCACGTGTTGACAAAGAAGGTGAGTAAAGGAATGCTTGCCAAAAAGTCTGTTCAATGGTGACTTTGTGAAGGTACTTACCATTCTTTAAATCTAATTAGATTCTCAGATTGTCTTACTTCTTGGGAAAAAAAAGCTACCTGGATTTAGTAGTTTCTAACTGTTGCCAGAATCTGGAAAACATGAAAACTAAAGCAAAGGCCCAACTCAAATATTGTCCACATGGTTCCTAAACTATCAGATTTCACAGATGAGTAAATTTCTTTTTTAATCTTGAAGATTAACAAGAGTGCCTAGGTGGCTCAGTCGGTTGGGCGTCCTACTCTTGGTTTTGGCTCAGGTCATGAACTCAGGGTCAAGAGATCAAGCCCTGCATTGGGCTTCATGCTCAGCATGGAGTCTGCTTGAAATTCTTTCCTTCCTTCTCTCTCCCCCTCTACGCCTCCCCACCCTGGCTTGTGCATGCACACTCTCTCATAAATAAATTAAATAAATAAATAAATAAAACCTTTTAAAAAAAATTTTGAAGATTAACATAGAGTTGCTAACTTTTTATTGCCAAACAAGAAAATTCATTTATGTGTGTCCCAGTAGACAAGAATAAGAATTATCTTACTCATCTTAGGAGTCCTATCATAATAAATTCTGGATACCTTTTTATGAATGAGTAAAAGGATAAATGGGAGAATAAATCAGTGAAGGAATAAACAATTAATGAATGAAACCCAGGCGCTCTAAACACACTTACTCAATTCCATGTGTTAGCCTGTTTTGCCTACTACAGAAATAGATGGCTGAGGGAGCCTGATACTTCCTACAAATGCAGTACATGGCTGAGAGATCAATCTCAATCTGCCACTGTACATATCTAGCACAGTTTTACATGCAAAAATAGAATCAATTTGGAGCTTCTGATATGGGCTTTTGAGTTATCCAGATTTCACTACCTAAGACTACATTCTAGAATTCCACAAAATGCTTCACTGATTCCATACAGTGTAGTCAGGAGAACCTGCAATGGCTTCATTTTTGTCCAGGATTTAGGTAGTCTTACTGCGGGTACAATGTGAGCAGGGTAAACGTGGACCAATACTAGAGAACCACAATGGACTGAACAATTGTCTTCTTCCTTTCAGTTTCTGTCAGTATAGCTACAGAAGCAGGAAACAGAGTAACAATTGGGGGAGTCTATTATTTGATGTTCTTAAAGATTCCTAGATTTACATGTCTCTGTGCCTATCATTTCTATGGATACGTTGCTTAAAAGTTGGAATTCTTTCTTAATTTTACTCTTATATTATCACATGCAAATATTCACTAAATAAACGGCAGAATTTTCATCCTAAATAACCAGAAGTAACATCAGGCTTAGAAACTGTAGACTAAAGAAGTTTGGATTTTAGGAAATCCTACCATTTCCTAGATATTTGGAGTTCAAACTGACAATTCTTTAGAAATTCTATGCTACAATAATTAAGGGTAGAAACAAAACAAAACGAGAAACAGAGATTCCTTAACATCATAACAATAAATCCCAAAAAGACAAATTCCAAAAATACAACACAAATGAATCCCATTTTTATCCAGTCCACAAGTGCATGACCTTGGGCAAAAAGACTACACCTTCTATAGTTTGGACTCAGTCTCCAAGTTGTCATGTTTCAGGTATGAAGAACAGGATATTAAAAAAAAATCAACTTCTCTCAAATGACAGTATTTACAGAATGTTTAGATCTGGTTACTCATCTATCACCAAGCTGTGGCTACCCAGTGTTCTCTGGATCCTTCAGCAGTGTTGTGGAATTTGATTTTTATCATTTTGCTATTCTTTCTCTGCCTCTACCTATTTAGTTTTGAAGTGCCAATTTACTGTATTATGGTCCATGTCTAAACACTGCTCTTGGTTGTCAAGGGTTGAATGTCAGAAAATATTTGGTTAATGATAACAAGACATACTATAAGCTATTACTAATCAGCAATGTGCTTCAACTTTAAGATGTTTCTTAATCATCTCTTGAACTTCATATAAATACGGCAGGATACTTTTGGGCTACTTTGTATAAATAGCAACTGGACTAAATAATAAAGATTGTATTAATATCTCTATTTTGTAACCCATAAGATTCATATTGTTCATAACACAAATACGGTGCAAACAACTGATAAAATTGAGTCACAAACCTTAGAGCCTATGTAAAGTCAGAAATATAGAATACAAAAGAAAAGTCAAAACAGAACACAACAGGATATAAAAGTTTATAAGTGGTTAGCTCCAAACTGAAAAATGTGAATCCTTGTCTAATGAAAACTAATATTCAATAGATAACAAAGCTAACAGAGAAAAAAACTTTTAATTTTCTTTATTTTGTATTGCAAACAAATAACTAAATGCTAGTGTTCTTTACTATCAGAAATTAATTTTGACAAAGTTTTTCTTTTTTTTTAAAGATTTTTTATTTATTTCACAGAGGGAGAGAGATCACAAGGAGGCAGAGAGGCAGGCAGAGAGAGAGGGGGAAGCAGGCTCCCTGCTGAGCAGAGAGCCCAATGCGGGCCTCAATCCCAGGACCCTGAGATCATGACCTGAGCCGAAAGCAGAGGCTTTAACCCACTGAGCCACCCAGGCGCCCGACAAAGTTTTTTGGCATAAAAATTTTCTCAGCATAAGACCACACAATTCAAATGTTGTGTTCAGTACTGACTGAGAATAGAGCATATAAATCACTTTGAAAATTTTCATGATAGAGGAATTTATTAAGAAATATTTATTTAAAAAAAAAGAAATATTTGTTTAATGGGTGCCTGGGTGGCTCAGTCAGTTAAGCGGCTGCCTTCAGCTCAGGTCATGATCCCAGGGTCCTGGGACTGAGTCCTGCATCAGGCTCCCTGCTCTGTGGAGAGCCTGCTTCTCACCCTCTCCCTCTGCCTGCCGCTCTGTCTATTTATGCTCTCTATCTCTCTGTCAAATAAATAAATAAAATATTTTTTTAAAAAAGAAGTACTTATTTACCATTTAAGCATTTTAACTACTTTTGTGGTTAAGAATTAAAAGTTATTAGATATTTAATACATGCTTAAGTATCTCCTATGTACCAAACACTGTGAAGAGAGAAAACGGATTGTGCATTGGTCGATTTTCCAACTGCCTACTGAACATCTTCACTTGGGGTAATTTGCTAAATAATAGTCCAACTTTATTCAGCATCCACACTTTGTTAGAAATTAGGGATTCAAAGATGTATCAAAATGATTCTTGTAGAACCAGATTATCATACTGGTTTCCAGAACCGAATCTGTCGTTCCATCCCTACTAGATCTGCTCCCATTTTTAACTGACGGTTGCGCTCACTCAGCCGAAACCTGAAGCTCGATCTTGATGCGTCATCCCCAATAAAAATGTCTCTGATCCTCTGATTTGACCTATGTCTCATGTTTCTACTCACTGGCCTCCTCTTTCTCCATATTCTTTTAAGGAACTCTCCCCTCTCTCATCAAGGCTTCCCAACTGCACCTTTGGTCTCTTTATCCTCCACCCCATCCTAGAGAGCTTTTCCTTAGCACAGTTCTGATCAAGTCTGTTTCACATGGTACAGACTTTAAGTTCTCCCTTACCAATGAGGGAAGAAGGCTTCAAATCTTTAGCTAGACCTTTCAAGCTCCTTGTTGCTCTGGCCCCAACTTATGTTTCTGTTATTTTCTGATTCCTTCACTTCTCCCACCTTCATTTTCTTTATGCCTGCAATGGCTTTCCTCTACTTTATCCTGTTCTCTGGAGATACAAAATCCAGGTATCCTTTAAGAGCAGCCTCAAATACTGACCTTTCCAGGAAGTTTTTCCAGAGACCTCCAGCAACAACTAATGATCTTTCTGCATCCGCCCCTCCCAACACTATCTGTAAATTTCCAAGGATATGGACCACACTCTACCTTACACTTGTGGCATTTTTGCACCTGTTTTATCTACAGTACTACTTTTTAAGCCATTTCAAAGTTCCTTGTCTGATGCATCTTTGTATCTTCCTCAAAACTTGGCATAGTGTATGCATTCAAAAAATAATGAATGAATGAATAAAAATGAAAGAATGAACAAATGGGCAAACAAAAAGTAACTAAAGATGGACACAGTAAAATTAACTTGTAAGGTGTAACCATCAAGAAAGAAGTCTGTATAGCATGGCTCAAGAGGTTATAATAACTAGGTTTAATGGCTCACATTACGAAAGAAATAATTTACGCTAAGTACCTGGAAAAATTTCCCAAAGGGATTACTTTTGTATTGTGATAATTTCCTATTTAGTGATGAAAGGAAATTAACACTTGGATCTATAATACAAGTTTTTCCCATTTTTTCATTGTAATTCTGTTTTCTACATTCTGGAAAGGGCACAGTGGGGCAAGTCTATGCTGTCATTCAGATGGCCTGGCTGACTTGTTAGTTGCTTACATTTCTGGATTTTGTGATTTTTATCTACAGGCACTCTCTGTAGCAACTCACCATTAATCATGGGAATTTTAAGAGTAGACACATTAGAGATGACAAACCAAGATTAAAGATGTATGATAAATGTGGTTAAAAAAACCCTCTTCTGCTTAATTTTTCATATTTACCCATCAAAAATTGCACCTCTGGTAATGAATACTTAGGCTTAAGATTCTTTTTTCTTTTCTTTTTTTTTTAAAGAGAGTAATCCATCTTGTGGAGTGATATCTGTGAAACAACTTAAGAACTGTTGCCTGTAAGGGGGTGGGACATAGAAAACAGTTTCCACACCAAAAAAAAAAAAAAAAAAGGTAGAGACTGTTCAAATCCCATCTCATTTCTACCCTTTGGTGCTGGTCAATAAACTTGGTACCAGATATAAACAAAACATTCCATTCAACATTATGTCAACCTTCAGTGAAAAGGTCATCCATCACTGTACATTAATGTTCTGAGCACCTGTAAAATCTGATTGCGTTCTTTCAGGCCATTTTTTTTCAACTTTGTGTCTGTCAGAGATACCCCCCACCATATATATATTATTTATGTTGGGAGTAGCTTTCTAAATGTCACCCAAATGAATTAGTATCACGCTGAGCCTTAGAGTTAAGAGAGTCGCCATGTGCATTTATGTGTTTTCTCTCCCTGAATACTGACACATTTATATCCTTTCCCCGTCTGCTCTGGCTTTGGCAGGGATGCATAGTACAAGCAGTTTATTTTACTATGACATGGTGACAAAATAGAACTTTATTTATGTGAAGCTGGTTAAAAATGCCCTGGCCAAAAAATATGACACCAGTTAAAGAAATCTAATAAAACCTCTTGTAGAAATGGTGTATAGAGTTTTATTTGGAACTTAATGAGGTTAGTAATGCATTCTGTACCTTACTGTGTCTACCAAATAACATCAGGCTAATGTTGCCAAATGCTTTTTTTTTCCCAAAGCAACCCAATCTCTGTTAATTTAGTCAGACAGTTTTAACTCCTGAGCATTCCCTCATTCTCCTGTTCATTCATTCATTCATTTACTCTTTTTTTTTTAAAGATTTTATTTATTCATTTGACACACAGAGAGAGATTACAAGTAGGCAGAGAGGCAGGCAGAGAGAGAGGAGAGAGGAGGAAGCAGGCTCCCTGCCGAGCAGAGAGCCCGATGTGGGCCTCGATCCCAGGACCCTGGGATCATGACCTGAGCCGAAGGCAGCGGCTTTAACCCACTGAGCCACCCAGGTGCCCATTTATTTGCTCTTTTAACAAATAGACTAATTATCACATATCTACTTCACATGGCTGGAGAGGAATTATGTTAGTTTTAGATATATGGAAACTCAAAACGTTTTTATCAACATTTATGAGTTCCCCGGAAGGTCTCAGTGGAAACAACTCACTAATCAGAGGAATATCCACCAAACCTGAAAGAAAATTAAAAACCTGAAATTTGATTTTATGAAACCTTTGTGTTAAATGCCTTATCATCGGGCGCCTGGGTGGCTCAGTGGGTTAATGCCTCTGCTTTCGGCTCAGGTCATGATCTCAGGGTCCTGGGATCGAGGCCCGCATCGGGCTCCCTGCTCGGCGGGGAGCCTGCTTCCCCCTCTCTCTCTCTGCCTGCCTCTCTGCCTCCTTGTGATCTCTCTCCCTCTGTGAAATAAATAAATAAAATCTTTAAAAAAAAATGCCTTATCATCTAACAATTATTTTCTAGAATGACAAAACAGATCTCTTCATTTATATATTATGCTATGTGGCTTGGCCATGGTGACATAGGCAGCAAGTATATATAATACCAAAAAAAAAAGGTCACAATTCTTAAGCACCCTCAAATTCATGTCTCTGATGCATACAAACAGAAATGAAGTAAGAGTTTTTCATCCAAATTTGCATTGTTTTTCAAAGGCACCACAGTGAAAGGCTGTATGTATATTTAAGTGATGCCGTCTGCTGCTCAAAGCGTTTCTGACCCTTGCTTTTGAAATGGCCATCAGAGAGCCTCTGTAGGTCACAAAAGTCTATCTCATTGCTTTAGAGGCACAGGACACTTTTCTGTGGTCATCATTCCCCTCCCCTTCTTTCTCATCTTACTTCCTTGCTTCCCTCTTGCCCCAGGGCCCCCTACTGATGGCAAAGATCCAGAGACCCAAGGAAGGGGCATGAGAAGCCTGAAGAGGCCCTAGAGAGCAAGAGGTACCTTCCTCAGCATTCACTAGGATGCCTGTGGGCAGTGTTCAAAGCTGGTGCCGGGGTGGGGTGGGGGGGGACTGGCTGACCTTGGGCTGGAACCCTGAGTTCCTGTCTAGGTTCACTCACTAACATGTTATGTGACCATGGATAAAGGAATCTACCTCTCTGAATTTTAATCTCCTCACCTATAACATGAATTGTTTGGATAGGGGATTGGGTAGCAGAGGTGATCTCTACCCGCCCTTTCTGCTCCACGCCTCTATGACCTGATAGTCCCCTCCCCAGACAAGCACCAATAGTTAGAACAAATCTTCCATCAACCACAACTAAAATGACATAAAACCCCCAAATCTGAAAACCCAATCACGTTGCCTGAACAAAATTTACCTTTGATTAGGATTTCAAATGCAACTGCCAGCATAAATATCATATTAAAACAGCTATATTTCAGGGTATCTGGGTGGCTCAGTCAGTTAAGCATCTGACTCTTGATCTCAGCTTTGGTCTTGATATCAGGGTTGTTTTTTGTTTTTTTGTTTTTAAATTTTTTTGGTTTGTTTTTGTTTGGGTTTCCCCCCCGCTTTTTTTTTTAAAAAGCAAAGCATTTCTCTTTCAACATATTAATTATGCTCACTTTAACAATTAGCATTAGTATAAATTTGTGGCAAAGTCATGAAAACAGTTTTATTATACAGAACTTGTTCTCCTAATGATATTCATTTATATTGAAGCCTGTTTATGTTTCATATATATATATATATATGTTTACTTATATATTCTGTGTAACTCTAAGCTAAAGTCTAATCTTTCCATTGGAAGTGATAAAATTGCTGATCAACCTTAACATATATAACATAGGACATGGCTGGGTTACATGGTAGCAGAGAACAAAGGAAGAACGTCTTCAGAAATTAAGGCTCATTTTCTACTAAGCCATTAGGCCTTTATTATATGCACAAACAGCTACTGAGGATCATTCAACTAGGCTGTTTCCAGGTGTGTTTGCCCAGATAGCCAAACTATTAAAACACCTCCATCACCCCACATTACCTAACTGCCACATGGCACAAGCAAGAAACCATGCCCAGCTCTCTAGGACAGACAATATTCACTTAGAAACACAGACAATGACAGCTCCGGCAACATTCAATTTTACATTTTGTCTTATAGTCAGGGCAAACATTTATCTCACATGATGAATAGAAAAGGGAGTATTAACAAAATTTCAAACTAAAAAACCATTTAAGAATGTGTCCTTTTAGGAATTTCAAAGATTAAGCTCTTTTGAAGTCTTCCTTCAGGTATTTGTTTTATTATGATCCTTTATGCAATGAATACAAAGCACTAGTCCAGAGGCAAGCTTCCTGACATCACCGAGATATTAAGAGTTATTAACTTTGTCTTGTGGAAACTAGCCTTGTCACTGGGTATTGAGGTTTTACCCAGATATGGGAGACTGGCAATCTCCTCCTACCTAACACTGTCAAGCTCACACACATATGTGCAGACACATACATAGACATGCCACGGAGCCAGAGGGAAGAGGACACTGAGTGAGGCCACCTGGTTTTCAAGAGCTTCTGAGGCTACCATACAGATGAATCAGAACAGAGTGGACAGAGCCAAACCACGGGAAAGAAGCCCCTGGAAACAAAAGCATGCTCCAAAATGTCTTCAGCAACCTGCTTCTTATTAGATTGACACACTTCTTCAGGCTTGTTTGTTTAAACTGTCTTGCTAAACTCTGCATGTTGACCCCACAAACTCTCGGCCTTTTCGTTGCCCAGTAAATAAATGATTCTACCAAACACAAACACGGAGTGAGGGAAACACTACCATGTGCTTCTGGTGGTTGCTTTGACTATCAATTGAAAATGTCTTATGACTGAGCCCAGAGTGTGAGCCATGAATTCAAGGTTTCATTTTGCTTTCAGTGGGTATTGCTGCCACAACAATCACCCCCCACTTTTCCATGGTACACTTACTGAGGGCAGCCAAACAATGCTTCCTCTTCCAACCGCCCTCCACCCTTTCCCCTTCCTTCCCACCACCAGAAACCTATGATGGAGTGAAGGCCAGTAGAGTTGACTGGCTTGACTTCCAGGTTCCAAGTCCTTTGTATTAGCTCTCACTCCCTCCAATCTGGACATCCTCCTCTCCATTGTTTCTAAAAACAAACTTCAAGAACTGTCTTTAAATATTCTAATCCCTCTAATCCCCCACTGACTGCAAGTGGAGGAGGTGATGCTTCATCTGCTTTTATAACCTGAGAAAATAAGTTCTCTAAACATGGCCGGGCCCAGTCTTTGCCTGTGTTTCCCAAGGCCTAAGGGCCTGGTAAAGCAAACTCTCCACAAAGCTGAAGAGATGGAGAATAAAAGGTGTATTCCCCCAACTGACCTGAGACACCTATAGAAAAAAAAGGAAGGAAGGGCAACCCATTTTTTTGCTCATTTTCATCTTTTGATCTTTGTTTGAATTTTCTGAATCTAGATTCAACAATTTAGACCACAATTCCTCAGTGAAGTACTGGTAGACCAATACATGATGGATGTTCCATTTCCTAACATAATCAGTGAAGAAGCAGTACAAATGTTTATCTTCTCCTGGAATAGTAAGACCCCAAAAAGGCACATTGGAGAAAAGATCCTGGACTCAGAGCCAGAAGAAATGGGCTGGAATCCTTCTACCATTTGCTGATCATAAAATGTCTAGCAGATCATTTAACTTCTCTGGCCATTAGGTTTCCTATCTGTCCAGTTAGGACAAGAGTATTCTCCCTGTTTCCCTGCAGGACCATCTAAGCATCATATGAGATGAGGTGTGTATGAAACCTACAAAAATTCTAAAGCGGAGAGGTCCACAGGTATGCCTTTTTTGTTTTTATTTTCTTTTGTTTTTAAAGATTGATTGATTTGAGAGAGAGAGAGAAAGCATGCACCCAAGGGAGGGGCAGGGGCAAAGGGAGAGGGAGGGTAGGCCCAAGCAGGCTCTGCACTGAAAACGGAGCCTGATGTCAGGCTCAATCTCAGGATTGGGAGATCATGACCTGAGCTGAGACTAAGAGTTGGACACTTAACCAACAGAGCCACCCAGGTGAGCCCTGGTTTTTTTGTATTCTTTTGTTTTGGTTTTTTTTTTAGAAGAAAATATTGGAAACTAATCATTTAATCCAAAATATGGTTAGGTGTTTATATGACCATAATCTATTTTTATTGGCCAATTTATGTCATTCCCATTTTTAGACTTTTTTTAAATTTATTTTTATTATTATTATTCTTTGCCCCAGGGTTACAGGTCTGTGAATCATCAGGCTTATGCCTTTCACAGCACTCAGCATAGCACAAACCCTCCCCAATGTCCATAACCCCTCCACCCTATCCCTACCCTCCCACCCCCAGTACCATTTTCAGACTTTTGAGTCCTATTCCTATGTAATTATACCTTGTTCATTTTAGTAATTTGACCTTTTAACCACACACAGATATGTGTTTGTGACTGAGAAAGCTCTCTAGTATAACATCTAGTATAACAATGAAGAACAAACCAGGATCGAGAAAATTTGCTTTCATAAAACAGAACTAGACTTTTATGTTTGGGGCTAGTGATGAGGAGTGGAGAGAGAAGAGGAGGAAAAGTAGAGATAATGCTCAATAAATTCCTGTTTTTCAAATCATTGTAATAATTATTTCTGTTTCTCAAGAGTGCCTTTGGGGGGGGATATAAATTTCCTATCTTATCATACAGACTCTGGGCTGATGCCATTCTCTTACCGTCTCTTTTCTTTTGTGCTTGATTGTCATTGCCCCAACCTGCACCTCAGACCTTTCCATCCCTCCCTTCCCTGACCCACTCTCCTCGAAGATGGCCTCACCATTATTCTCTGGTTTCTCTTCTGGCCTGAACCATTATAGCAAATCCCTCTAGAGTGAGAAATGTAAAGCCATGGGCTGTAGTTTTCTGCACAACCCTGCTCAGCAGCACCAGCACAGTTATGGCCAAAATAAGCAAGAAAGTCTGTGGGAACACCTATCCAAACAGCAGTGGTGATTCTACTCTCCAGGCCACCTGAGCACTGAGCTGCTCTCATTATATGTAACCCCTGTTCTTTGCCAGTAATCAGAAAAAAGGAAGGTTCACACAGTCTAGAACACAACACCTGACTGCTCATGTGGACTTCTGACAGCAGTAACGCTGTCATCCCTGTACTGGTTTTTAAACTCATCACAATCTGTGAAGGTGAGTAGGTGTAAGAGGATGGTTCTTAAACTTTCATGTGCAGAATTACCTGTGCGAGCCTGTAGAAGCCCACCACCAGAGGATCTGATCCTGAAGGTTTGGGGTAAAACCTGGGCACCTACAGATTTAGCAAGCCTTCTGTTTCTTATAAGAGAAGTCTAAGGGCCACACTTTGGAAAACACTGCTCTGAGGCTTTGCTGAGAAAGTGGCAGCTCCTATGTAAGGGCTGGGAGATCTTCAAAGACAGGACAGTTCTAAGAGAGTCACTTTGGGTCCAGGCCTGGTGCTGACCCTCAGTCCTATCCCACAAGCTCATAGGCCATACCCCTTCCTGCCATTCATGTTCCATTGCTGGTGAGGAGTAGATGACAGACAGCCTGCCAGTTGACACCCAAAGCTACAGTCTATGTAGGGAGGACCTGGGAAATATATGCCCTTCCAGGGTGCTGAAACAGTGCCTTCCAAATGCCCTTTGCACATCAACGCTGTACCAGAAGGGGACAGGCACAACACCTCTCTACAGTTGAAGATCTAAGTATTCCCTGAACTCCTCCAACCAACCAGATGCCAAAGCAGTGGTGAGAGCTATTTCCAGGACAGACTTTCTCTCTCCTTCCTGTATGTCTCACAACATAATTTCCCATAGAAACAATAATGGAAGGAGAATTAGAGCCTCAGGCTAGTGTACAGATGATGCCATCACTTAGAAGTATTTCAACTCTTGGGGCGCCTGGGTGGCTCAGTTGGTTAAGCGTCTGACTCTTGATTTCGGCTCAGGTCATGACCTCATGGTGGTAAGACCAAGCCCCACGGCAAGCTCCATGCTCAGCAGGGAGTCTTCTTGAGATTCTCCCTCCCCTCTGCCCCTCTCCTCACTCACACATGCTCTCTTTCTCTCCAAAATAAATAAATCTTTATTTTAAAGATTTTGTTTATTTATCTGATGGTGAGGGGAGCACAAGCAGGGGGAGCAGCAGAGGGAGATGGAGAAACAAACTCCCTGCAGGGCAGGGAGCCTGACTCAGGGCTCAATCCCAGGACCCTGGGGCCATGACCTGAGACAAAGGCAGACACTTAACCAAATGAGCCACCCAGGCACCCTCTAAAAGAGAAGTATTTCAACTCCATCTCCACAGCCCCAGTCTGAGATCTCATCTTTTGTCTGGACAATTGCCTCTACTCCTGCTACCACTCATTCTTTCTCTAGCCTCTTAGCAAAGTTAACTTTTCTCACATATTAATTGTTTATTAGTGTCAATATCCTTGTTTCTGTCTACTTGGCTCCACGCTATTCTTTAGCATAATGTTTTTAAAACACAATCAAGGGGTGCCTGGGTGGCTCAGGGGGTTAAGCCTCTGCCTTCGGCTCAGGTCATGATCTCAGGGTCCTGGGATCGAGCCCCGCATTGGGCTCTCTGCTCAGCGGGGAGCCTGCTTCCCCCTCTCCCTCTGCCTGCCTCTCTGCCTACCTGTGATCTCTCTCCGCCAAAAAAATAAATAAAATCTCTTTAAAAAAGAAATAAAAAACAATCAAATAGCATCACATTTAAATCAGTAACTGAAATATCTGGATAATAACCAAAAAAGTAGTAATTGTGTATGTTTTATCCAGAAAGGAATCTGGAAATTATTCGCCAGTTTATGAAAGGTAACAGTATGACTGATATGCACCCATTCTGCCTATCTTGCTTCTAAAGATAACAGTGTTTTTTAAGAGTCAGCCATACCAAACACAAATTTGCTTTTATTTAACAATTTATCATTTTACTGTTTCCCTTGATTCTAGAATTTTGGGTGGAGGTAGTAGATATGTTGTTTTGACGGAGCCAGAAATTTTCTTTTTGGTGGTAGGACAGAACTATTAATACAAATAGCAGTAATTCTAGTTTCTGGCAGAAAAATTATTGTGAGATCTGCGTTGGCAGCCTTCAAGTTTTTATTTTATTATTCCATACTTTTTAAAAGTTATTTAAGAGGTTGAAAGAAAGTCAAAATGTTCCAGAAATATTTTCCACTTTCTTTTGGTTACAAAATAGGCCCCCTTTTCCATCAAAGGTTAGTACATATCCCCTCATAGTATATTAAATTAGTTAAAGAAACTATAAGTGAAAAAGCCATTAAGCTTATTCTATTTTAAAAATTTCCCCCTTTTTCCTGTTTTATTCCCCAAAGTCATGAAAATGCTGCTTAGATCATGTGAACAGAGGATATAAAATGGCCCTCCCCAGATGACGGTGATTCTAAACAGCATGCTAGTGAAGAAGGTATTTATGGCTGACAGAGTAATGGGATAATTTACATTTTAAAATAATAGAATATTCATGCAGGAACCGTAATCGCTCTGTCTTCCTTCAGCACAGAGAAATAGAAGACCACGCATGGGTTTGTGATAAAAATAGACAGCAGAAGCATCATGCATGATCATGCAGGCTGGGATTCTGCAACCTCTTGGTAGAAGGCATGCTTTGACTCTTTGTTAATGGAAAATGAGGTTGTCACAACCTTTAACCCTGACTGCAAAATGAGCTGCCAAAGATTCATGCAGAGAAGTGCATCTACCCTCATTGCAAGCCTAGCCAGGTTTGTTCCAACCTCATGAGTCTGCTCAGAGAGTGCCAGGAGCCCCCAATGATTCCCTGTTACATGGTGCAATCCAAAGGGACCATAGATGGAACATCATTGCATTCAGTCTGTGAAGAAAGTAGCTAACTGAAGTGAAGGAACGCTCAAAAGGCTCGGTGAATAACGGCTTCTCTTGTTGCGTGGGTTTGCTGCCTTCAGAATTCCACAATACTTTTTTCCATCTCTCCATTGAAGCCTCTTTTTGAAATTACACTTTTGCTATATATGCAAAGGCTACTTAGTGCTTTCATTTCTCAGAGCTTCTTACACACATGTATAATTTCCTAGTCTAAATCCATGAAAAATCAAAATGGGTAAATATATTTTTAAACAAATATAGTTTCACTGCTTTCTCATAAATACTAATTATCATGGACTCAAACCAAACACCAATAAAATGTTTCTAAATATATGCATCCTAATTTGTGCATCAATAGCTTGTTTATAATCAGCATATTGGGTAGAAGCCAATGCAGATGAAATGTTTGGCAACCTTTCCAAGTAGAAAGTCCTATATATTTGTATTACTTTATTTGCTCAGCAAACTCTTTCTGTATGGAGTCTACAAAGTGGATCTCTCATGTACGTTCACAGATTCTTAATTTAATGGGGTTCACATGACCATTCTCTGGGTGAGAGCCATCACAGAATGCCTCCTTCAAGTGTTAATCTTGAGGGTAGAACAGTCAAGCCCTGGAATCAGGAGCGGCTTTGTAGCCACATTAGAGACTTGGTTTGCAGCCTTTGAACAAGTTACTTATATCCATGGGAAGCAGTTTCCTCAGTTGTAAAACAGGAAGAATAATCCTGGGAATAACAGACTAATGTGAGTTAAGCTCTTAAAGATCCTCTCATGAGAGGTGCAGTAAAAGGACAAAGTAATATTATTGGTACCTTGTCAACACTCAGACAATACGCGTAGGTATTAAGAAAAAGTGAATATATATGATCTAATATGAGGAATTTGAGAGGCAGGGTGGGGGGCCATGGGAGATAGGGAGGGAAAAAATGAAATAAGATGGGACCGGAGAGGGAGACAAACCATAAGAGACTCTTAATCTCAGGAAACAAACTGAGGGTTGCTGGGGGTAGGGAGGAGGGATGGGGTGGCTGGGGGATGGACATTGGGGAGGGTTTGTGCTATGGTGAGTGCTGTGAATTGTGTAAGACTGGTGATTCACAGACCTGTACCCCTGGGGCAAATAATACATTATATATTATTATAAATAAATAAACAAACATATATATGTATATATATATGTATATATATATACATATATACATATATATATATATATATATATATATACATATATATATATAAAGTAGAATCATTGCCTGCAGTATAATCACATAAGCCCACTCAGGGTGCTCACCCACAATTTTAATTTAATTATACATTTCAAGGTGGACATTCAACATGAGCATACATACCTCTTCAGCTTTATGGTATCAGAATTATAAACTTGCTTGTGATGGGGAGGGTAATGATCTCTTATATCCATCTCATCAGTTTGTTCTTATTTGTCTTATTAGTTTAGTTTGTTTTTTCTATCCACATGGATATTTCTGTAACTTGAGAAAAGGCTTTTCTAAGTTACTTAAAGGAATGAATGATCATGGTTGGCCTCTGACTTTGTCTTCCAATTGTCTACTCCATGTTCAATTTTAAATGTTTGTGGTTACTTTCAAAGGATATGGATCAATGCTAGCAGGTGTACTAATTTGGTTCTTTTTTGGCAAATATTTGTTAGCTCTGCTTCCCTTTTGGAATACCCAGAATAGATCACATCGATGATAAACTATGAAGGCTCCCTTTTGGTCCTGGCCTATGGAACAGAATTATGCTTTAATCAAAGGACATCATATTTCATATCACAATCACCACAACTTTCCCTATAAACATAGTAAATTCACAATTCCACAGTTATTGCCCATCTTTTCCACTCCACTAAATTTTAAATCTTAAGCTACATTCTTTTTAAAAATAAATTTCCTCTCAGCTAGATCAGCGTATCTTCATTATGATTTTTGATAGTTTAAAATTCAGATTTTTATTATTTTTAAGGATTGTCAATAGACATCTAAATTTCTCAATTTTTAACAAAAGACAAAGAACACATGAAATAGTGATATTTATAGAGTATCTTATAATCTCTAACATTCCAATGTTTAAATAATCTCGTTTTGATTTTGGTGTCCAAATACACACAAACTAAATATAGACATACTTTCCAAATAAGAACTATAGCATTCCTATTTATCACTATATCAGAAATAAAAGTAGAATATTCTGGATCAAGTCCAATATTTCTTGAAGCGCACTAGACCAGAAATAGTTTCCTCTGGGGTTTATTCTCTAATGTGTCACTTTGATAGACTCTCCCTAAATAATGACAATTAATTTTCATATTCTTATGAAATATTATATTTTAATAAGTGAAAATATATTTTCATATGATATTTAAAAATAAAAAGAAATCACAATCTATAAGAAAGCACTATCTGAAAACATTTGTAAATATGCTTTTGGCTCAAGATAAGAAATACATAGAACATAAGCAAGTGGATGGCTAAGGGATGTCAGTCATGAGGAACAAGCCAAATCACCATTCTCAAGGTGGCTTCTGTCTTCCCTCTGCTATTCTGCTTCATCTGCTACTCCAAAAAAACATTTCAAGAAAGTGCCCAAAAAAGAGGCAGGGGGTTGCCCGTCAATGTAGTGATCTATGACTTTACAGACATTCCAACAACTTCTCACTATTTCCACCACAGAGAATGGACCTCTAAGCAATGTGAAAGCAAACCAGAGAAAATTCCTGAGTTGATTAGAGAAATTTTTTAAGAGTCTTTTTTTTCTGCTTAACTAAGAAGAGACCTTGTATGTCCTAGAGTGGGTTCAGCATGACCTAATGTCTCAACTGATCAATAGATTAGTCAAAATCTTACCAATTCTTGCTTTCTTTTTTTTTTTTTAAAGATTTTTATTTATTCATTTGACACACAGAGAGATTACAAGTAGGCAGAGAGGCAGGCAGAGAGAGAGGAGAGAGGAGGAAGCAGGCTCCCCGCTGAGCAGAGAGCCCGATGTGGGCCTCGATCCCAGGACCCCGGGATCATGACCTGAGCCGAAGGCAGCGGCTCTAACCCACTGAGCCACCCAGGCGCCCCAATTCTTGCTTTCTTTATAGAAAATGTTACTGCTTCTCTTCTTGTCTCTACATTCTACTCACACTCCTATACTTACTAACATTCTGCTCCTCCAACATTCAAACAAACCAAGTATTGTCATTTGCCCTGAGCAAGAATTCTTGACATCTGCAGTTTAAAGAAAAGTTAGCAAATCACAGCAGCAGAACTCTTCCCTCAAATGAGATCCTGAAATTCTAAAATAAATGTTTCAACACGGAGTCCTTCTGTTTGGGGGATTGGCAGGACCAGAGCTTTATCCCTGAGTTCCTCCTTTCCTGCCATCTCCTTCAGAAGCCCTTATAGGGATTTCACGGGGAAGGAAAAATCTCTACATTCAGCAATAAGAGGAAACTCTAATGTGAATTTTTATTTCCCTAAATATTTAATTCCTTACCTCCATCTAAACACAACAGTCAATAAAATGCACCTACGGCTACTCCCAAATCTTGTAAAAAAAAAAAATCTGATTTTTTTCTTCCTTTTGAAGAGTGGGGTAATTTTAGAATGTAATCACAAAATTTAAGGGCTGTAGATCTATATAAATCACCACTAACTGAGGGTCAGTTCCATTTTTGTCCTTTGTGATTCCACAGATCTAACCCTCCTCTGAAATGAAGAGAATGAGACTTTCCTCTCCTCTGTGATTCTCCCACATTCCACAAGTGAACGCTTTCTTCTCTTGTTTTTACCTGATGTTCCCTCCGATGATAAGTGTCAGGAAGGCAGGGATCTTGTCTGTGTGAGTAATCTCTACGCAACAACAAATGACTGTCCTAAACACACACTGGCACCTTGTCACCACTGTTTGATGAGGTCAATAAGAGAGAACTTTATTTGAAACACATACACTCATTTGATCTGAAAATGCTGAGATTTTAAATATCCATTAATTATGAACAACCTCTCCCCACACACAAAAGGGAGGAGTTGCTATGCTTGTTACTAAGTAGGCAACTAGCCTTGCTCTTAAAAGGTATCTTACACTCTGAATGTTATATGTCTATTTATGCTTTTGAAAAGGATATAATAATAAGTTTCTGCTTTCCTAATGATATATAAATTAAATATCTACTGTCTCTAGCAGCAACAAATATGCATTAAGTGATGGGCACTGGAATTACAACGTGGAGGACTGACAGCCATTGTCCCTACCCTTGAGGAACATGCAGTTGGGGTGGGGAGGACAGTCATTTGTGTAATAGTGTGTATGTGTATACGAGTGTGTGTGTGACACAGTCCTTAATTATGTTGAGCATGAGAAAGGCATCCCTCAAATGGTCACTCAAACAAGTGCTATCAAGGGAGGGACACTGTCCTATGAGCACTTTGAGTTGGCAGCTTTGACCTAAGCTAGAAGGCTGAGGGGCTTCTTCAAAAATGGGGTAGCAGCTAAGAAGGCAAAGTAAGGAGGGTAGAGCATGCACAGCTGAGGGAAGAGTATATACAAAAGTTCTGTAGCAGGACGGAGCTTGGCAAGCACCAGGGCCTGAGAGAAGGCCAGGGAGGAATAATTTCTTAACATGAGGTAAAGTGAAAATGTTTCTGAAGGCAAAAAAGGTCAAGCAAACTTTGAAGCCACTTCTGCTCTTCGTCCATATGCAATCTGATTCTCTTCCCTCACAGCCCTTCTCCGGCACTGACAGCACAGCTAAGCCCCTGGTCTGAGGTGGGAGGTCCTGCTGATTGACAAGCAGTCACTGGTGAGACACAGTCAGTCATTCCTGACAAACCCAGGTTATTATTAAATGTAGTGGAGCAGTGAATTCAATGGTTAGAAACGGAACGGAGAGCGCCTGAGAAACACAGTGAGGCAGCCTAGAGGAAAACCACCTCCATGGAACAGGAAGTCTTTTCTCTTTTCAGAGCATCATCCATCATGCTGGGGGAAACGGCAGGAACGTAACCTACTACTTCTTAATAGGCTTCTGCACAGAGAGTGGCTTTGAAGCAGCAGCTGCCCACAGTAAATTTCACTGACCCTTAGAGCCTTTCCCCAAGTTTTCCAACTGTTTTGTCTCCTGAGCTACAGCTCAGTGTTGGGTCCAAGTCAGAGCACCTGACAAAACTAAGGAGCCTCCACTGTATGAGAATGGAAAGCGTTCAGCGATGTTGTCTTTTCTGTGCTACCCCAACAGTGAGACATGATGCCATTCCATCTGGCCATAAAGTGTATTCTTTCCCAGGGAGAAGAAACCCAGCAAGGGATTTTATTTTAGGGTCTGGTATTTGACTGTACATATATCAAGGGAAATACAGTGAAATACAACCCAAGCCCAAGATAATGCAGCCAAGGGGTCAAGTCTTCTCAATAAAGCAGAATTAATAAGTCTAATAAGAACAAAGCCCTTTAGAGTTCATTCAGACTTGCTTTTTTTTTTAAATTATGAAGTTGCAGAGACATAAAAATCAAAGGAAGGTTTCATAAAAAAGTGGTGTGGAAATAAGAATAAATCTAAAAATTCAGCTTTTTCCTCTATTGAATAATTTTCACAAGAGTTCCAATTAAAGTTTGGGCAATATGATTCTTGTGTATAAAACAGACAAATCAATTAGGTAAACAAATATGTGGCCTTTGATGCCTAAGCTTGATGTTTCAGGCCCTTGCTAATAGAGCTTATATGCTGAGCTGCTTTTCCAGGATGGGAATAGTTGTGCTTAGCTCTTACTATCCTATCTTACAATCTGGTTCTCACTGTGGGCTATGGAAGGCTTTTGTGAGGTTGTCCCCAACAGAGAATCTACTTGACACTTGGGGACCTGAAATCACACTCTGGCTTTTATTATCACCAACTGAGCTGAATACTAGGGACCAGGGAAGCCCTACACACTTTTATACATTGATTCTTCCATTCCCAAGCAGGCAACAGAGCCAGATGAAAGCAAGGGGGTTGGGTGGTACAAGTTTTAAGGCATGTTCTCAGAGGTGAAATGCTTCTCAGGTATTATAAAGGCTCAGGACAGAAGAAAAATAAGGGGCAAGGTTCTGGATTCCATTGTCTCTGATTACCTTGAGCAAAGGTCCACATAAATTTCTATACAGTCACACAATTGAGCATTTACTTAATGAAACCATCTCCTTTCAATTCCCATCACTGTTCTTAGGCATGAAAATCTCAGACAGATAAAAAAAAAAGATGTATCAATGACTTTTTTAATTTGAAGAGAAATTATTAAAATATAGCTAACTATCAGTAGGACTGTAACTATCATCATAATAATGATCATCACAGTGACCGTCAGTTGAGCAAAGATCATAATCAAACACTTTCACACCTTCTCTCCTTGAGGCCAAAAGCCCTATGTGGTTCAAGATGGTATGCCCAGAGCAGGTGCTCAAGAAACATTTGCTGGTGGAATCATGAATAAATGGACAAGCCTAGGAGCATAATTCCCTAACAAGCATAAAAGTTACTGAGTCAAGATCATGACACAGCATGTATATACCTTTAGGTCAACTTCAAAGTAAAGGACACACTCAATTAATTCTATGTTTTAATTATAGTATAATAAACCCAACTGATTAATGCACTAATATGAACCAATAACTATCAGGGAATTAAGCCAACAATTACTAGTAATGACTAAAGCATTACTACAGCATTACTAATTAGTACCCTATCTCCACAGGCTGAGTCAAAAGTAAAATAACAAACCACTTTAGGGTAAAGAAAGAACCAGATGAACGTAGATCCTAAGCACTAACATTAAGTTCTAGAGATTCAAGACAGAAACCACTCCATGTTATGTAGATTGAGCCACGTGAAAATGCTGTTTTTGTTAAAATGTTCAAACATTATCAGTTTCATATGGCTCAACCTAGTATTTTCATATAGGTATCCTTGTATTGAACTAAAAGTGAAGGTAATACATTAGAAAAGGTTAAGCATATTGCTAATATATCACTCTCTAAAGAGATTTAAAAGAAATTTTGTTAAGATTTCCAGCTTCTTTACATTTATACAGTCTGTATTTATATATTCATTTGTACTTTCGACATTCACACACAATATATTCAATCAGTTCCTACCCACAGGTACTCAAAGACATCTTTACAGAGGAGCTACATATATAAGAAAATAAAGTTCTTCAAGATTTTTAAGCCTCAGGTAAATATGTAAGCTCACTAGGCAAGGCAAACTGAAACGAAACTTCCCAGTTCTTTCAGCATTCTCCATTAATCCCTTTTTAAGGGATTCTTTCCCACTTTCTTTCTCAAAGTACAAGTCCTGATTGAAATAGGGAGGTCCTGAGTCTTGATGTATTGCAAAAGCAAAGAAACACTGGCTGTGCTTAAAAATGGAAACAAATATCGGTGGCTCAGTCAGTTAAGCGTCTGCCTTTGGCTTAGGTCATGATCTCAGAGTCCTGGGTTTGAGCCCCACGTTGGGCTCCCTGCTCAGTGGAAAGTCTGCTTCTCCCTCTCCCTATGCTCCTCCCCGACTCATGTTCCATCTCTCTCTAAAAAAATAGAATCTTTTAAAAAAATAAAACAGGAAACAAATAAATGGGGATATTGGAGATTAATTTTAATTATATATGTTTGTGTATGTGTATACACATATTTATCAAGTACCAAGCATATATAAGGCATTATTCTGGGCACCATGGAGAACCAAGAATAATTAAAGCAATGGTCCACATGGAAGGATCCCCATGGATCCATTATGAATCTTAAATTCTTCTCCCAAAAAAGAAAGAAACACAATAAGCTATAAGGGTAGGTAATAGCCCACAGACAAGAAAAAAGGAACAAGTAAAATGAAGGCTGGCCAGCAGCCACGGCAGGCAACACAGCCCAGAATCAAGGATGGCTTTACAGAGAAGTGGTATTCGAGTAGGCTTTGAAGAATGACCTGTGTCTTGGCAGGCAGAAATTGGGGAGAATTAAAGAGTCCTGAGCAAAAGGAACATGAAGAAGATGCATTGGAAAGAAATGTAAGGGCAGAGCAAGATCAGAGAAATCCAAAAATGCCTGGAGTACATGAGTATGGAAGGCATGGAGGAGAGGATGGGAGAATAAATGGAGCTAAAATGTGGAAGATCTTAACCATTAAAAAAAGGAGTCGAGTTAATTCTGTAGACTGTAGAGAGGCACTGAAAGGTTTGGGGCAAAAATAAACAACAAGAGCCACATTTTAAGAAGGAAAATCTGGTGGTCATGTGTAACATGGTTTGGATGTGGTAGGAGGCAGGGAAGCTGAGGGTGGTTGTGGTTCATATAGTGGGATGGTAACAGCAGGGAGGTGGGCTGTAAGTCAGGAACAGTAGAGGACAAGAGGAGCGGTGAGTGCAGCGACATGAACATGGAACTAAGCAAAGTGATAGAGGGAACACCCTGAGGCCAATGTAATGGGACGTGGTGACCACTTGAATGCGGGATAAGTGGAGGAGGCATAAGGTGAAGAAAATACCAAATTTGCAGGGTAGAATGACTGGGTGGTTCCACTACCAAACGTAGGAACATGATGAGTTTATAGTGTTGTAGGGAGAGCGATGTACAGCAGGGGATGAGGAAGACAGAGCTGGGTTCAGGAGAGAGGCCAGGGCCAATTTTGGAGTCTATCTCCTAGAGTTGAAAAGTGACTGATTTACTGATTCGGAAAATATTACATAACGAATAAGAAGAAAGGTTTTCACTAGAAGGATTAAAGTATGATAAATTATAACATAGAGTTAAATAGATCCAATTGGATTATAAAGTAAGTTTTAAAGATCAAAGAAACAAAGTGAATGGAGAAATAAACGGAGCTCATAGGGGAGGGGGAAAAGTAAATAGGCCAAGAGAACACATTTAAAGAATGAAGATCGGGACCCTAACTAGGGCAGAAGAAGGAAGTATGTCAAATCAAATTTTCAAGTCCAAATTTGCAAGGATGAAGGCAAATGTGTTGCTAAATTAAGAAAAAGTTAGTTAAGAAAGGGTAAGACTCTGTTTGGGACTGCTTTATACCTAAGGCTACATATGAGAGGGGAAAAAAAGCAACATTTCAATAAGAGAATTTGACAAATTCCAAAAGAGTTGAGTGGAAGTGAAATAAAAGGACACTGGGATGGGCTCACCAGAAATATTTGTCTGAAAGATGGAAGGAGATTTGTTTTTCCAGTGTTACGTAAACTAATCACCGGTATTTAAAGTTTACTGACTCTTGGTAATCCCAACTTCTAGAATGACTTAGATGTTAACAGACGTGCTCCTGCATTGTTTCCACACAAAGTGGGTGACTGCCTATTCTTGTTAGGAACATGAGTCACACTTTCTCTTAAATATCCCCTCTACTCCTCCCTTTTTATTTGGTAATATAATTCTGAAAGAGTGGCATGTACCAAGACCTTCATTTTGACAGCTCTTCTGCATTTGAGAAACTATCTTAAAAAACAGAAGGCACATGTAAAGAAGACGAAGTTTGAATAGTTTTTTCCATCCCTCTGCCTTTCCCTCTTCCGTGTGAAAGAAAAGGATGCTGGGGTTTTTACTCTGTTACCTGATCAATGACAGAGCCTTCTGAGGACATTCCAAGACAGTATACGGTCCTGTGGTCTACTTGGAAATTCATACAGATAACATTTCAAGGGAGATACCCTGTTGGTTTTGACTGGATATTCACATAAACTTTTCCCTTATCTGTAAGTTTTGAATTTATATTGTTTCTTACCATGTACAAAACAGTTTTTTCCCCTACAAATAGTTTTGTTTTTTGTTTTGTTTTATTTTGGTTTTTTTTGTGTTGACAGGTATAAAGAAAAGCAGAGTTGTTTTATTATGATTTTTGCTTCAGCCACTTTGGGACAAATTAAAAGTTCTAAACTCTGGTGCCAGAAAAAAGAAAGAAAGAAAGAAAAAAAAAACAGGAGGCACATGTATTATTTCTTTTTTTTCTAATCACTTTAGGTGGTTGTTGAATATTCTGAAAGGTTATATCTCCTGAGCTTCCAAATACCTTGCTACGAAAAATTACATTCCCTAAAAAATTGGGCCATTTTGAAGACTAATTTTGTGAGAATATAAACAGACATCAGTAGCTCCATAAAACTTAAATTCAGTGGAGCTACCACAGCCTAGCCATCCAATACACAGAAGCGATGCAGCATGCAGGCACACCGCCATTTTGCACCATTACAGGCTGTGCAGATCAGAGGGGGTGGAACTCTGACAAGAGAAGGAGCAGATTGGGAATATATGGAAAGGCATGGGACTCTGCAGCATGCTTCAGTGTATTTCTGTCTCTCTGTGAGAGTTTATAACATTTTGGCCTCTTGTTTGTTTTGCCAATAACCAAAGGCAAAGATTAGAATAAATCTCTAAATGTGATGATTCCTATACCATGTTCAAGTTACAAGTGTGAACCTAGGGATTTTTGAGCCAATAAGCTATAACATTTATACAAAGTAAAATGAACAAAGTTCAAGAACTATATCTGAGTATAGTTCTCTAGGGATATAAAAAACTAATGCAGAGTTTGAATACATAAAACAAGAAACCAAGTAGTATAATAAAAGGCAACCAAACCTGGACCTGCAGTAAGAAGAAATAGTAATAGTACGCAACCTTTCACCAAGAAAATGATCATTGACTACTGACTTGACTGATGATGAAGACAATGATGACTGCCATTTTAAAAGCACTTTCGAGGCACATATTATCTCATTTAATCCTCACAACAATCTTAGAAGGAAAATAGTTATGCCATTTTACAGATGAAGAGATTGAAGCTTCCTGGGACTCCTGACAGGATATACGAGACTAGGCAGAAGAAGTAAAGACATACATAAAGAACTTAACTAATGAATCGGAGAAGAAGCACCTACCGGAGAAAGATGCTAGAGAATGAGGAAGCACAGCAGATAACTAAAGCTTATACTACAATGACATATACATTAGAAATCAAACATAAATCAAGGAGAAATGTAAAGAAGAATTTTTTTCTTTCAACATACTAACACTCCACATAGAAAACAAAGTCGAAGAAATGTCTTTTGTATATTTGCACTGTTTATAAAGACAGCAGCTGTTCAATCAGTACAAACTTAACACATCCATTACAGTTTTACACATGCAACTGTTAAAAATGTAATTTTGGTTTTGTTAGGCTAAGGAAACACCTAGAAAAAGCTTCATGGTCCAACTATTTTCTAGATAACCTTGTTTAGTGCATGGCACACACACAGCCCGTGCCCAAGTCACGGACAGCTTTACTGCCTCCTTTCCGGCAATGCCAGCAGAACCCCAACAGGTGACAAATGGGAGGAAATCTGGGGAGACCGTGCCTGATGGCAGTGAAGCGATCAAGCGATAGTCACAGGAGGAAGAATCAAAGTTCAAGACACCCTGCAGAAGTACAGTCACAGGAAGAAACAAACTAAAAACATGAGTTGCAGAGAAAACATCTGTAAGCAGTGCTACTGTTGGGGGAGGCAGCCCCTCAGGCAGCCCCTTGCCAGGCAGCATCAGTGTAAACCAACACCTCAGCCATGGGAATTTTTGCTCCAGATCAAAAGGACAGCAGCAATGCCATCTGCTGTTTGCTTAGAAAAATGGTAAGAGCAGATGTTTCCCTGTGCTGACCTGCCATCCGTTGACTAAGAGGCCACTTGAAAAATAATCATGAAATAGCACAGGAGAACATCTGCACAGTGTAGAGCAGACCACCAATCACGCAGCATAGAAGGGAAGGAACAGGCAGTGAGCCTATGAAATAACTGTAGGTAGGTCCCCAACAAGTGGTGGGGGTCCCCTCATGTGTACATGGCACATGAGAACACATAAAGTTTGAGATCAGTTTGGGGCAAGGAATGGTCAGAACGTCACGCAAGGACCCAAGTAAATTTGAGCAAACCCTAACCCATGTCAAATATCTTCACAAGGCTCATGGCTACACAGTCACTTCTCAGACTTCTGTTGTTGCAAAGAATATCATTTGATTTTGCATAGCCCGTATTTTAGGCATTACTGAAATTAAATAATTAGCAGTTCCTGAAGAACAAGCCATGGCTTGTAGATGGAAGAAAAAAAAAAAACCTTAAATGCAAAAGATCTGTGCAGTGTAGGGTCAGGACACAGTGAGACAATATGTATCTCACCCATCCTGCTACACCAAGCTCCTGGAGGCCCTCACCCCCAGGGTGAGGCTGAATCAAGCTCTTGGCTCTTGGAAATTGCTGAGTCACTCACCAGGCACCGGGTGGGCCAGCAGATGCTTGGGCTCAGGAGGAACCAAGCTTCCTTCAGGATTTGCACCTCATGTACGCTCCCTATACTTTGTTGCCACACCTGCTGCCCTATGAGAGTTGATCCTCTTGCTCTGAGAGACTTGTGTGAAAAGCACTAGTCATCTCTTCTTGCTTTCCTGCTGGATGCAAGTCCTTGGGCTTCATCTCCCACTACCTAATCATCATCGCAGCCTCTCAAGTTATTTTCTCAGCCAGAACACATGTACTTGGGAGTAAATGTTATTCAGATTTTTTCAGATCATGTTTTCCCTTTCCTTACATGGAGGACAGAATGTTTACATGACCTGCATTTCCTCCTAAACATGTTATACTTTTCTGCTTAGGAGTTTGATTTCAAGGCATTATTTTTTTTTCTAACTTCATTTAATTATTTGTTCCATCCTCCTTCTTTAGTTTATTTTTCTGATCTAGTGATCCACTGACTAATACGTCCTCAACATTTTGGGTTACAAATCTGGAAGGAGGAGATTTGGCTCATTTTTAAATGAACACTTCCTTCCTTTTCCTGATGTAAAGGAGGCTTTTTTTTTTTTTTAATTGATCAGAGAGGGAGGACTCAGTCTTACTTTCTTTGCAGAGCCACTGGCACACAGTAAATGCTGAAGAGTTTTAATGAATTAGGGAAAAAAGTCTTCAGGAAAGGTCTTACTCAAAATGTCTGCAATATCACAACAGAAATAATATAGATTCTCCCTAAAAATGATACCCAAACACTGGTGGGGATCTCAAGTTCTATAACAGCCACCTTTGCCTCCTCCCAAACTTTTGGGGAAACAATTGTTGCTACCTCTCCTCTTTTAGAGAGAGACAACCTTTGAAGAAAAATGTTACAATGTAATTTTCTATATGTTCTGACTCACGAAGAGCCTTCTAAGAAAATTTGTTTTCTTAGATCCTATCGACTACATAGTACTTAACATATAAAGATATTGTTTAATTTAAAACATTGAAACATAGTTTGTTCCCTTCAAAGCTGTAGTCTTGTTAAGACAAATGCAAATCATTAGGATTCTCTTTGCACTTGGCACTCAAGGAATTATTTTGGATTTGCCCTCAGAGGTTCTTTTCTTCTCCTTTTCCTTTTATACTCTCCTCAGTGGTCAAAAAGTTTTTTCTTTTGAGAATGAATTCGAATTATGTAAATATTCAAATGTCATTTGGAGGCAGCCATGGGCAATAACGTGATCAAGCTAGATGTCATTTGGGTAAAATCAAGATGTGATTATAAAGTTCCTAAGCAAGTGATTAGTTGTTTTCTTCTGTGAGTCAAACCGGCTCTAAAAGTATAACAAAGATTTTCTGGGCAGTGGCAGAACTGCTGCAACAATTCTAAGATGGCAATTTTGATGGCTAAAACTGATCTGTATATAAATAATAAATGCATATAAATAATCAATGTATATAAATAAATTCTATTTCATAATGATACTCATACTTCAAAGGAGAGTATAAAATCTAATATGATGCAAAATTATAAACCCTAATGCCCACACACTTTTAGTGTGTTCTAGAATATTCCACTTATATGGCTTGGAAGTCTGAGTTTTGCATATTGTCCATCATTTCCTGTTTAGACTTAGGTATTCTCAACTGGATTGGAAGTGAACATCCTTTCCCGAGAGAGTCAGGCGATGTCAGCACTTGGGCCATTCATTGCCTGCAAATCAGGCACACTGGGAGGATCACCACATTGCTGGATAATTTACCGCAGTCATTACTATCAAGCAGCTATTCTTAACCTTTAAAAGACACTTGGCCATAAGACCACAATACACTGTAACAGTTTAGAAGTCATGATGCTGGTACTTGTAAAACCCAAGTATTTGCCAAGTACCTGGTTCCTTGAGGTACTCAACAAAGTAGAATATGAGGTCTTTTCCCTCAGAGTTTCTATTACTACATGAGAAAACAAGTCAACCAGAAATTTCGGTGAAAGTTAATGCAGAGGACTGTGAGGTAATCTAAACAACTAGCTGAGGTAGTACTTTTAAAAACTTGCTCATACTAAAGGTAAACAATCTTTTGATAGGTTAAATAAACAACAAATCATGGAGAAAAATCGAGGCCATAAAAACCCACTTTAAAAATTTTTGTGTGTAAGTTAAATATGGTGCTAACATCTTCACTTTTGATTTTCTGTACAGAGAGAGAAGAATTCTGTGCATGGCAAAGGATCTGCAGACCTATAATCCAGCGAATTCAAAGGCCACAGAGACACCAATTTAAAGGAAACATAAATTCCTTGCTTCCTGGAAGCTAATTCTTTCTCAATGAAACAATGAGATTTCCTAAAACAAAAAACAAACGAAATAGCTAACACTCAAATGCAGGGACAGTGTATCCTCTGAGTGTAATTCCAGACCTCGTCCAGTGCTCAGAGCTTTAACCTAACAGTAGTTAGTACACAGCGCTCTAATGTCACTGATATTTTTTCCTGGCTGAGACCATCATAGAAGAGGAGGTTGTTCTTTGTCTTCTGTTTTTTTAACTAAAGCATAAGCTGGGTATATACAATGACAAGGAACTATTTTAAAAAACACTGAACTGAATATTTGCTCTACTCAATACCCAACAGGCTGGTTTATTACCTGAATTTACTTCTGGCATTTTTACTGAACCGAATGACTGTTTTGGTGTCATGCAAACAACACTCTGTAAGTTTTCTATTGGCCATCCTTATGATTACGTGCCCTTTATAATATGAATGTAGTGATCCTAGATAATCACATATTCTGGAAAGTCCTTGTAAAACATGGAAAATATCTGTTACCATCAATACTATGTGATCTTAGTGCTTAGAAGCAACAGTAAAAGTTCGGCACCAAACTGAAACTTACAACTGATTTTAGAATCTTTTAAACTCCTTTTGAAAAAACGTATGCCACGAAAAGTTGTTTTAAAATATACTTTCACAGAAAGTGTGACTCATTTAATAATTAAAATTATTCACTGTGTATTATTCATAGTATCATCCTCAGTGTGGACACTCCTTAATGAATTGACTCAAGTGTACAAAAATAGAAAAACATTACTCAAATATCACAACACAGTAATCTTATTTTCATCCTGTTGGTCTGGCTTACATGACACAAAACAGAATTTTTAAAAACCACAGAATGTGTGAATAATAGCATTTTTAACCTTTAGAGATTCTAGTACATTTTAAGAGTTTTTTTACATTGGCTAACGCAAATATACTTTACTGAGTAATATTCACCTTATTTAAGGGAATATACTTGTGTTGCTTCACTTTTCCAAGTCTACATTAAAGATGCCAATTGCCTCTGAATTTTTTTTTCAAAATAGGCCAAAGGAATGGCTAATAACCATCATAAAGTATGACTGAATAATGCTCCAAAACAAACATTTGGCCTTTCATCTCATATTAAGTATTTGTGGATTTTGATACCTATCAAGTTTTTAAAAATAAAGTTATTTTTCTCTTCACTTGACATTCAAGAGTCTTGAGTATAAGACTCTGAAACATGGTATAAAGGTCTTCTAGACATCATATACTTATTGAGTGCATTTTCAGTGCATAGTCTATATGGCTGGGTACATTGTCATAGCTTTGCATCTTTCTCTTATTTTAATCTAAAATTAGATATGGGAGGGAAAAATCATAGCCTGGCTATTATAGTCTGATTTATTTATTTCACAAATTTAGGGGGATGTCTACTTTTGCCAACTATATTTTAGCCATATATTTATATACATATGAATTGGGATAGGGGTTAGTATATAGCAGTAAACAAGACAGACAAGAAAGCCTATCCTCATAGGTTAATATTATCTCTGCCTTTCTTACCCCATATTTTTTTTTAAAGATTTTATTTATTTATTTCACAGCGGGAGAGAGATCACAAGGAGGCAGAGAGGCAGGCAGAGGGGGGGGGGGAAGCAGGCTCCCTGCCGAGCAGAGAGCCCGATGCGGGCCTCGATCCCAGGACCCTGAGATCATGACCTGAGCCGAAAGCAGAGGCTTTAACCCACTGAGCCACCCAGGCGCCCTCTTACCCCATATTTAAGAGAAATACATTCCAGGTAACCCAAAAATAGTGGCAAAATCAATTGGATTCTATCTAATCTATTGTCTTTCCTTTCATTTGCCCCATCAAGGCCATTTAAGGGACAATGCTATAAACAAAGAATTGCAATGACTCTGGTATTATATTAAATTGCTTATGATACTGTTTGAAAGACAGAGACTAAGGGAAAGAGTATAAAATCATGTGCCCCCAAAAGGGGGGTATTACATTTCTGAATTTCCTTTCCTCTCTGGGATCCAATCAGGGCTGCCCAGACAATTTAACACCAACACAGGTAAGTGATGAATATATAGCTCAAACACAGATGAAGGTCCTTATATACTCAAAGAAACCACAGTTGCCTGCATCCAACTGGGACTTGTCCTGTGGAAATATTCCCGTTTACCTACATGTCAAGCTTAAGAGAGGTGAAAGAATAAAGCCTGGCATAGCTTAATGTTCCCTTAAAAAAAAAATGAAACGAGAACAATTTCCTATTTATTTTTGTTTATCAGCTCATGTCATTATAACTTTAGATAAAGCTGATCAAGTCTAAAATTGACATACTGTTGAAGAGTATAATGGAAAAACTAGATTCACTCAAGAAAATCAAACCAAATCCTCCAAGGTTCACAACAAAGAGGGACTTTTCCCTTGGGGAGGAGCATCTGACTCACCCCCTGAATGGTCCTGACTTGAGTGACTTGTTAAATAGCACCACCAACATTACATTGGCTGTGGAGTTACTGTAGTCCCCTTAGTACTCAGAGAAAACAACCCAGAAATATCCTTAACACTCTGCATTGCAGCAAAGGTAGACCAGATAGACAAGGAAATAAAAGGGCAACAAGTAGAGAATCTGGTTTTCAAGTCATGGGTTTGCCAATCCTGGTGTTAGAACCCATTCCTACTATTATTTTATACAATGTTTATTTAAATATTTACCAATTTTTTTGCTCATCATTCTTTCTTTCATCTCTAACCTTTCTGATGAGGTCATTTTCTTCTTCGAAGTATAAATTATTTTTCTTAAAGTTCTTTTGGTAAATGGAAAGACATACTTATATTAGTTTGCTAGAGTTGCCATAACAAAATATCCAAGAATGGGTAGCTTAAACAACAGAATTTTATTTTGTCCCAGGTCTGGAGGCTGGCAGTTCAAAATCAAAGTACTGGCAGGGTTGATTTCTCCTGAGGTCTCTCCTTGACTTGCAGATGATGACTTTCTGATTGTTTCATCCTCAAATGGTTACACTTCTGTGCACACAAGCATCTCCTGGTGTCTTTCCTTATATGTCTTAATCTCTTCTTCTTAGCAGGATACCAGACGGTTTGGAGTAGGGCTCACCCTAATGGCCTCATTTTAACTTAACTACCTCTTTAAAGGTCCCATCTCCAAATATAGTTACATTCTGAAGTACTGCGGTTAGGGCTTCAATATATAAATTTTGGGAGTGCACAAGTCAGCTGCAACACTACCAGAAATAAGCCCTGCTTTCATCTGAAAATATCTTTATTTTGTGCTCATTATTAAAATATAGTTTGGTGGTTACAAATTTCTAGGTTGACAACACTGTAAAAAATGTTCTCCATGATTTTCTGGCCTCCCCTACTGCCGTTGAGAAATCTGTTGTTATCCAATTATTATTTCTTTTTAGATGATTCATCTTTTCTCTTTTTGGCTGATTTTAGGTTCTTCTCTTTGTCTTTTTAAATTATTTATTTATTTACTTATTTATTTACTCATTTATAATTCCAGTAAGGTTAACATGTATTGTTATATTGATTTTAGGGGTACAATATAATGATTCCACAATTCTATATATTACGCAGTGTTCATCAAAATAAGTGTACCCTTAATCACCTCCACCTTTTTCACCCATTCCCCTCTCCCAATTCAAGTCCCTTCTGATAATCCTCTGTTTGTTCTCTTTGGATAAGAGTTTGTTTTTTGGTTTGTTTTTTCACTTTTTCTTTGGTGGTATTTTTTCTTAAATTCTACATTTAAGTAAAATCGTATGGTATTTGTCTTTCTCTGACTGAGCTATTTCACTTAGCATAATACTCTGTTGATCCATCCATGTTGTTGCAAATGGCAAGATTTCATTCTTTCTTATGGTGGGATAAATTCCATTGTTTATGTGTGTGTATCACATCTTTATCCATTCATCTATAAACAGACACTTGGGCTGCTTCCATAATTTGGCTGTTGTAAATAATGCTGCAATAAATATAGTGGTGCATATATCTTTTCAAATTTGTGTTTTCATATTCCTTGGGTAAATACCCTGTAGTGCAATTACTGGATCATATGGTAATGTGCTGTTAGTAGGAATGCAAACTGGTGCAGCCACTGTGGAAAACAGTATGGAGGTTCCTCAAAAAATTAAAAATAGAATTACAATGTGATCTTCTCTTTGTCTTTGGTGTTCTGCAGTTTTATTATGGTATGTCTATGTATAGACTTTTAAAAATTTTCCACTTGGGTTGTGGTAGTGCTACCTTCACTCATGGAATTTTTTTAAAAAGATTTTATTTATTTACTTTATTTTATTTTTAAAGATTTTATTTATTTATTTGACAGAGAGATAGAGCCAGACAGCACAAACAGGCAGAAGGGCAGAGGGTTAGGGAGAAGCACGCTTCCCGCTAAGCAGGGAGCCCCAGTGCAGGCTTAATCCCAGGCCCCTGGGATCATGACCTGAGCCGAAAGCAGACATTTAACTGACTGAGCCACCCAGGCACTCCAAAATTTTATTTATTTGAGAGAGAGAGAGCATGAGAGAGAGCAAAGAGCACAAGCGGGGAGGAGGGGAGATTGGCAAAGGGAGAAGGGGAAGCAGTACTCCCCACTGAGCAGGGAGCCCAATACAGGGCTCTATCCCAGGATCCCAAGATCATGACCTGAGCTGAAGGCAGATGCTTAACTGACTGAGCCATCCAGGCACCCTACTTGTGGAATTTTATATTTCATTTGTTTTAAACATCAGTTATTTTTTTGAAATATTGATGCTCCTCTATTCTCCTTGGTGTATCATCTGGACATTGTATTAGATGTATAGTGGATCTTTGCATTGCATTTTTGATGTCTCCTAACTTCTCAATTCTATTTTCAATCCTTTTTGTCTCTTTGAGCCACATTCTGATCATTTCTTTAGCTCTTTCTTCTAGTTCACTATGTACTTTTCAATTTTTTGACCTTCTGTTTGGCTTGTACTTTGGATTTTTAACATCAACTTTTTTTTTTCACTTTTACAAGTTAAATTTAGTTCTTTTTCTAACCTGAATAGTAGTTTTTAAAAGTCTCTTGTTCCTTGTATACTTCTTAAGTTCTATCTTTTATTTCATTAAAAATTGTATAACAGTATTTTTAAATTTTTTCTTATTATTCAAATATCTAAAATCTTTGTAGGTTTAAGTCTTTTTTGTTTGTTTCTACTGACTCCCATTACTTATTTGGGGAGTTTCTAAAATTATACAATAATTTTTTAAATGTTTTATTTTGAAATAAATGCAAACTTAGAGAAGAACTGCAAGAATAATACAAAGAATTTCCTTAAACCCTTCAGTCCAAATTCCAAGAGTTTCTTCAAGTGTTCTAATTATGTACTTTATAGCAAAGAATACAATCAAGGATCACACAATGCACTTAGTTCTTATGTTTCTTCAGGTCCTTCAATCTCAAGTAGTTCTTCAGTCCTTTCTTAACCTTCATGATATTATCATTTTTTAAGATTATAGTGAGTGGTTTTGTAGAATGTGTCTCAATTTGGGTTTTTATGATGCTTCATCATGATAAGATTCAGATTCTAAAACAATTATATTATCACCTCAGGGCAATACCTCAGGAGGCACATGTCAAATGTTAGCATATACTGATATTTCTTGACTGAATTATTATTATAATGGTTACTATAATTTTCAAATTATGTTACTTCTACATTTAAGAGCATTCTACATAAAAACTTTTTTATTTCTATTTTTAAATTTATTATTTATTTATAAAGTGAGGACTCTGGAATCCTATTTTATTCAATGTGATATAAGCCATTAGTATTATTTTCATGCTCAAATTGTCCCAGATTTGGCCAATAAGAGTCCTTTCAGACTCTTTTACATGTCCTTTTCACATGTCCCCATCATTCTTTGAGTCCTTACTCTCTGGCATAAGACCTTCAAGCTTATTTTATACTATCCTTGCCCCAAACCTGAAATTAACCATTTCTCCAAGGAACTCTAGTTCCTTTTAGTGGAAAATGATATTTAGAAACCATGGTCTCAGTATTACATACTCTCTATTACAGAGATCTTTTGGGCACTCTCAAGTGGACAGAGCAACAAAATATATTCATGTACATACCTATACATAAATCTATATACACACATTTTTACTTTTATAGTTATATCTATATCTATCTATATATTGGAAGTCATGAGTTCACACCAATATCTGCAGTTCCAATCCAGTGCCAAAGTGTATGCTCCGTATTCTCCCTTTTCATCCATCTCCAAAGTGAGAAATTTTATTCCTATTTTCCCCAGTCCATTCATATATTTGCTCAATCCCCCTGTATGCAGCCAATGCTCTGACCCTGTTGGGCCTCTACCCAGTTGGCTGCTTGGCTGATCCTTATGAATTCATTTAACTGGACATTATCTGTGGGAATCCCAAACGGCTACCATGATGTTGCTTTCCTATAAAGAGGATTTCAGGGGCACCTGCGTGGCTCAGTGGGTTAAGCCTCTACCTTCGGCTCAGGTCATGATCTCAAGGTCCTGGGATCAAGTCCTGCATCAGACTCTCTGCTCAACAGGGAGCCTGCTTCCTCCTCTCTCTCTGCCTACTTGTGATCTCTCTGTCAATTAAATAAATAAAATCTTTAAAAAAAAAGAGGATTTAAGTTTCTTTCTATCGTGAGACTATGGCACAACCGGTGTGAGATCATGTAAACTCCCCTACAGAGGATCCTGGATAATCCAGAAAATTTAGGTTAGCAATCTGATATTATAGCAAGCCTCAGTCTAAGTCTCTTGATCCAATCATTTATTGTTCCATTTTCTGATGTCAGTTCTCAGGTGTTTGGGGGAGAGATTATTTGAAGGGCGGGGTGTTCTCTGTTTTATTGTTTTTGTTATTTTTTGTTTTGTATTGTTTTGTTTGTTTGGTGTTCTTTGTTTCCTTATTTCTTTGTTTTTGCCCTTAAAGACTCCCTTAAAGACTTAGCTTCTTTCAGTCCTGGGAATGGTCTGAGAGTTAGGCTTCTAATTTATCCAGATTTAGTTGTACTAAGTAATGGAGCCTTTCAGAGGATCTTATCAGCCATACTTTATGTGTCTATATGCTTATCTATATTGATCTTGTCCTATATACCAAAATTATTAATACTCTTGAAACACCATGGGAATCTCTGCTACAGTCTGGTTACTGTTTCAAAGCAGGAAAAAAAAGTGAGACTAGAGAAATTATTGGGTAACACTTCTATTTTGTTCTTATCAGAAAATATGGACTTTTTATAGCAAGGTTGTGATAAGAATGTCTTTTTTTAATCTTAAAGATAAAAAGGTCATTAACATTCCTTTGATCCTGTCCCCTAATGTGACACATGAGGAAAACACGGCTCAGAGAATATGGATTTCTACCAAAGTAAATGACATTCGATGGGCTTGCTTAAATTATTTAGAACTGGGGTCTCTGGTCTACTATTACTAATTTATTTCTATCCAATATTCTTTATATTTATTATTATTATATTTATTATTCTTTATATTTATTTATTCTTTTTCTAACCAAACTCTGTGATTCATTTTTTCACAAGTAGCTTTTAATGTTTCCCACTTCTTAAAATAATTCATGATCATTTCAGAAAAAATTTAAATGCATTGAAGTATAAAGAAAATGAACTGTATTTATAATCTTACTACTTGGAGATAACTACTGTTAACATTTTAGAGTTTTTAATGCTTACATTCTTTATTTTTATAGTTGAGATCATACCATATAGTTTTGTATCTTTTTTCATATAATAGCATTAATATTTCCACACCTCATTAAAATCTCTTCAGAAGCATTATTTTTGACGCTATACAATATTTCATCATATGGATGTACTTAAGTATAGTGAACTATTCACCTTTAGTAAATATTTAGATTTTTCCCTTTTTTCCTATTACACATAATGTTCTAAAGAACTTCTATTGTTTTTATTCAATGTTAGTCCACACCTATAATTATTCCCTAGAATATCTTCCTGGAATGAGATATACTAGGTCAAAGGATGTGAATGTAGTTAAAATTCTTGATATATACTGCCAAATTACTTTTTAGAAAGATAGTACCAATTTATGCTACTTCCAGCTGGGTTTAAGAGAGCTGGTCTCATCTTATCTTTACCATGGTTCTTCCATATAGATTTGACCATTCTCAAGTATTCCTTTTCATTATTTTCCTAAAGTTCCAAGTTAAAGGGCTCTTGAATTATGGAGTGGAGCCTGGGGCTATCAAAGCCAGGCCGCCAACTAGATAGACCTGTGTTAAGGATGACCATAGGAGCATCTGAAAAGCCCTGCTGTGCAGAATGGACCCCTTCCCTGTGGTAACATGGCCTTTTGCGGGATCATAGGCTTCCACATTAGACGTTATCTGTCCACCTATTACCGTGTAATCTTCGGTAAGAGAGGTAAGCCTCACTGAGACTTATTTTATCTGTAAAATGAAATATTGATGTCTCTCTGGTTGCAAGGATTAAATGTAAAATTGCCTGATACTTCTTTATCCTCTATAATTAGACCTTCCTATCAAGGAATCTCTATGCTTAAGATGGTTTCATGAGCTAGTTAAAATAGGAGCTGCTTCTTTCATAGGTCACAGTATTCACAGGTCATAGTGATTTAGCATGTGCACCTTCTACCATTTATCTGACGGGTGAGTTGATATATTGGATGCTTACATGTTTGTAAAGTGGCATCAAGAAAAGAATGGACTTCCAAGGACTGGCGTCCAGGATATAGAAGCCTAAATGGGAAGGTTTCATAAGATGTATTTTATCATGTTTCAGCTGATTAGATCAGACTCCTCTATCTAGGAACACAGAAGTACCCAGCCAGGAGTTAACTGTTTACTGCAATCTCACCTTTGGTTATACATCTACATAAAAAAAAAAAAAAAAAAAAAACCTTTTAAAAGCTTCACTCAGAAGCCGAGTGGAATTGGATATACTGAATTGGAACCTCTGTGGGATGGGGCCAAGGTATCTGTAATTTTTAAAGCTCCCTAGCTGATTCTGATTCACTGCCAAGGCTGAGGTTTAATGGATAACGTGGTTCATAGATTCTGGAATGTAAGAGCTGGAAATGGTCATCTAAACCTTTAATTAAACAACCTTGATTTATAGATTAGGAACCAAGGCCTACAGAGGTTTAATCACTTGCTAAATATCACATAGTTTGGTAATAACAGGATGAAAACCTAGAATTCTAGCACACTGCCAGAATGTCTTCAAGAAGCTTATTAGATAGAAGACAAACATCTCATAAAATGCAAAAATCAATTTTTTGAAAGAAATTACTGCCATGTGGCAAGGGGTCCTTACTGTTCTTGTTTCTAAATGATCATATTTCATACTGTGAGTATATGCAGGATGAAGAAATTAGATTTCAGTTCTCACCTGGATGAAGGGCCAAAAATGCTTGCTTTGCAATTTTCTTTCCCCCAGGAAGTGAGCAACTGTTGCAGCAATATATAATCTTTGTTCTCCTCGGCACATCAAGTCCTCTTAACTTTTTTGTTTTTTTTAAAAACTGTTTAAGTGTATAATGGTCAAGGCGTAGATGTCAAAAAGGTTCTCCAACGATCGCCACCTCCAAAATTTTTTTTGATTCCTAAAATGTAATTATCATTGCAATGTACTTTGTGAACATCCCTCTCTTAATATACAGTGCTTCTTCTTTAGATATCGGAGGGAGGAGTGTGAATTTAGAAGTTGCTTAGGCACACAACAGTGGAGGTATAATAGTCTTAAAGTCTTGGGTGGGAAAAGGGCTTAACCAAACCTACTTTTTACAGTTCAATTTTGACTATGACAGCCTGATAATGAACTTTTTAAATCATGTTAGTCATGAGATTTTAACTATGACTTTAACTTTGAAAGATTTCTTAAAAAAAAAAAAGCCCTAGCCATACAAAAATGCCTGGATAATTTTTATTCATTGGGGGCCATGTTGGGAAGCGTAGGGTCCCAAAATATCGCTTAAAGGCCCTGAGTTCACAGCTGACACGTTCTTAACATTTACAGTGATTCTAGAGACCCTCAGTATCTGTTGCTACAGTTCCTTCTCTCAGTGTTTTTCTTGGATTGGATTTACAGCCAACTGGTTGTAATTGACCCTCTATTGGGACAAGTTAGGATATGAACATATGACTTTTCTGTTAAAAAAAAAAAGAGAGTGACCAAGAAAAAAAAATCACCATTGATATTTATCTTAAACTTCCTTCATTTCCAGCTTCTCTGGCAGCAAGTCAAGCTGCTGTCATAAAGCAGAACTCTCAGTAAAAAGGGTTCCTAGGGAAAGACCACATTTCTGAATGTAAAAGCACATAAATAAGAGTTTAATAGAAAAGACAAGCATTTCTCTGTCCTTTAGGCACACAACACCTAAGTCCTGCCACAGAAGTGGAGTCTGCCATCTGAGATTCCAGGCTGGCATTTCCCTATAGGAAAATTGGTCATAAACAGTCTAAGGACAAATGGGGACAGGACATGTGGAAATCTCTATCAGTTCATCATGAAAAGCAAAGGCCTGTCAAGCTACATAACTCCCAGCCCCCAAAGCAATGCTTCCAGCTTTCTCCACAGAACTGATCTGAGGGTCCTCTTCCACTTCCTCATTTAGTAGACCACCTCCCCAGAGGCAGAAAAACGAACTCAGGTTTTACCCACTAAATAAGATCCTAAAATTCTTTCTCATTTAACCTACCACGGTTGGTTTTGAGGAGCCTGAAAAAGGAACTAGAAATAATTCTGTGTGGGGCACATGAAATGCTTATAAATTTATCTCCCAAAGAAACTTTTACTACCAAGTCTACTCTCCAAACTACAAAGTATTGATTTGTCACAGTCTAATTTTAAGAACCTAAACCCAGCCATCTCCCAAGCTCTTTAACTTTATGGTCATAGGCTTGGAGTTCCTAACCTGATGTGCTGGGAAACTAATTAGTGCAAATCATTCTATTCAACGGCTTCCAGTCTTCCCTTCAAATGGCCTCTAAAAAGTTAACAACAACTGAAGCCTGTTTTATGTTAAAATCCTAATAATGTAAATAGTCAAATGCAGGATTTTTAGTCATTAGTACTGAAAGAACATCATACACCCGACTGGGTCACCCGGGGATGAGCGAGGAGTGCTGCTTTCTGTACAAAGCCGCTGACCACAGTAAGAGATCGCCCATCTGTCTGACTGCTGGGTGACACTGGCCAGAAGTAGGAGGACTGTTAATGGGGACCCCCTGATGCAAGGTTACAGTTCATCCCAGTTTTGGCTCCTCAAACTTCACACTAGCTTTACGTTCTGGCAGACTGAAGCAGACCAGAGGTGGCCCTGACACCTCTTCAAAACTTTTGAACTTGGGCTGCTGGTTGGAGAAGAGGATGCAGAAGCACACCCTTGGCACACTGACTTCACAAAGCACTTCTTGGGGTGCCTGGGTGGCTCAGTCGTTGAGCGTTTGCCTCTGGCTCAGGTCACAATCCTGGGGTCCTGGGATCGAGCCCCGCATCAGGCTCCCTGCTCCATGGGAAGCCTGCTTCTCCCTCTCCCACTCCCTGTGCTTGTGTTCCATCTCTAGCTGTGTTTCTCTCTGTCAAATAAATAAATAAAATCTTTAAAAAAAAAAGCACTTCTTAAGCACTGTGCTCTATTATGAGAATTTGTACCCTCTAGTAATAATAGGAGCCAAGAATGTTTGAGTGCTTAATTGTGCTAAGGTCTAACCAGCATTATGTCATCAATTTCTCACATCAATTTCAGGGGGAAGGGAGTTTCTAAAATCCACGCTCTTAACCTTGGCCCAATACCAGGAAGTCAAGGGGCCTCCTTGCCAATGCTGCTGCCTCTGAACCTGGGCTGTTCTTCACATTGCTTCCCCTGTACAGCAGAGACACCAAGAGGGAAGGACATCAGAAAGAAAGAAGGAATCAACTGCTTTTTTGGGCTGTTTCAGTAGCATCAGTGCTGTAGCAGACCTTAAAGGGGACCTATGTCTGTCTTGACAAGATTCTTCCAAGATTTGGATGACATATCCTATTTCTACAGAGGTGGTATAGTAATTTGGTGTTCTATCAGCGGCTTCTCCCTTGCTCACTTAGCAAGAGTTCAAACTATTCTCTTTTTCATATAAAGCAATATTAAAGCAACATTAATGATTTACTGAGGGTCTATATGTGTGAGGCCTTGGGCTGGGCAATTTGCACCTTGCTGGGGGCCATGAAATGGCATCTATATTACATTATTCCCATGAATTTAACCACCCGTGGGTAGAACCATGTGCCCTTCCAATGGATAAAAGCCCAATGCTGACAGGTCAAAAGGGTCATATCACTAACTCAGCTCCCAAGACATTAAGCATAGTACTGTTCTTTGGACATTTATTCTCTGAAAGGAGCATTTTTACATCTGGCTCCAGCTCTGAGTCAGGAACTGGATACATACACTCAAGGTATGCTAAGGAGAAACTATTAACCATGCAAACTAGCCCCAAATGGCTTTTCTGATTATTTGCTAGCATGCAGGTGGCTTCATGAAGAGGCCTGCAATTCTAGAATGTTAGTTTTTATAGTATGAGAAAATCATAACTTTTTTTTCCAGGAACTTGTTTTGCCATAGATTTAAGGCAGTAATTTGTTACAGGCAAGACATTTATAGGGGCTGCGTTATCGAGGCTAGAATCATCAAGAAATTCTATCAGAAGACACAATGTTTAAGTATAGGTCTAATTACTGCAATCATTTCTTTTTTGTTTCCTTTGCAGAGATCCACTTAATCCCATCTCTTAGTGTGGGCACAAGCTGACAGTTGCATGACAAGGAATGTTTCCCTTTGTAAAAAACCCACTTCCTTTCTGTGTAGTTTTAGCCTAATTGAAATGTTTCCTATTAAGCTCAATCAAGGCAGCAATTATCTAATTACTCACTTATGCTTTTCCAGCCAAAAATTTGCCTAAGCTGGTATATTGGAATGAGGGAGAACATATTTATTATTGCTTTTACATTTTCCTGTTTGGCTTTAGACAATAATCATAAACATTTACTTTTAGCTCACCAGCATATATCTAATTAATACTGCTATTTTCTATAAAATTGTATCACTGTAAGCTACAGGCTGGTGCCAAATGTAGCCCTGTCTACAAAATGTGCTTTAAAAGACTTGTGGTTATGCTACATGAATGGTGTCATTGGAGAAGGGGAATAAGGAAGGAGGCTAGTGAAAACAAATCACAAGCATATATTCAATCATTTCAAAGCCACGAGTTTTATGGCTTTACAAAATAAAAAATGAATAACAGATTTAATCGAGAAAATAATTTTTATAGCATCACTTTAAAGAAACACGTATCCTGCACGTCTGGGTTTTCTCTGATACAAATCCCTTAGGTCTCGAGATGATCACAACCAGTCAACAACACAGGTGGTCCACACTTTTTAGGTATAAATTAGAGGCATATATCATTAAAACCAGAATTAATTTTAGAGTTAGTGACCCTATGAGGTCACTCCTGATTAACTCAATTTTGATTGAGGTTGTACCAAAGCACAACAGACAAATTGGGTATGAGGGATTGATATTTTCATTTCCAGACAATAAATTTTATCATTATTATTATCTTAAATGTTAGCTAAAGTGGGACTAATTCAGTCCTGTGCATGGAAAAACACCCCCAGAAAACTTGTGTACTTCTGGGTGAATATACAGGGAGGGAAAGGAACTCCTCATTAATCCCCCAAATGCAGCCACTTGACAATCTTTCACCTAAGCTTATCATAAACCCCAACAATGACTACATTCAATGAGAACTGCAACAACAACAAAATCAGTCTATAAGGAAAATATTCCATTTACTGGAAGGAGTTGAGAGTTTTTGCATTGTATTGGTAAGGGGAAGAGCTTTTTTTTTTTCTTATACATAATGATGAATGAACCACACACAATATTAGAAACCTCAAAGATAACGAGTTATCTACAATCCCCCCCCAAAACTCAACCCAAAAACCAAAAACCACTTCACTTTCTAATAACTGATTTACCTCAGGTATACTCTGAGTGATGGCTGATTAATAAATTAAGCCTGAGTGACTAGACATTGGGAGGGGGGAAGATATTCTCAAAACCCTGTTACGTTCTCTGCTTCACAGAATGGAAAGAAATCTTTTAAAAAAGTGCATTATCTCTTAAAGGTGGTCCCAAAGATTCTGCATTCTGTGCTGTTTGATCCTTTCAGGAGAGGAGGGCAAGAACAAAAAGTAGAGAAAAGGAGAGAAACCAATTTCTTTGCCAGAATGGGGAGAATAAGTAATCAGACATTTCCCTTTCACTGGTCCTAATTTAGGGACTTGGAAGTTTGTGAAGTGTATTAAGCAAAATGGCTAGAAAATGGATTTTGCTTCTTCACGTGAGCATTCACTGGAGAGGACAAGTAAGTCTCGAAATTCTGTCTGCAGTTTGACTCATCCCTGCAGTTCTGTCTCTAAGTAGCTTTACAGACCCTAGTGGGGGGCTAAATCCATTTTACATTAGGCAGAGTGGGAGCCTACAGTAGTAGGTGAACCCATCATCTGAGAATAGACATAGAGACCAGCTCTATCAACTGTCTGTCTAGATCTGCCCTCCGCAGCACCAGGATCAGTGAAAGGCAGGAACATGGTACCTACAAATACTGTTTCGCTACATGGGCCCACAAGCCCTCTAACACCCAGCAATAAACAAAAGGAAACAAGATGTTAAACCAACGTGGTCCTTATTTTCAACATTATTTATCTTTAGAAATTTTCAAGTTGAGTTCCCACTGCCTTTATTTCCCCTCCTACTTTGCACTAGGTCTCGTATTTCCATCCTTCCTCCGCTGCAATAATTCAATAGAACTAATTATGTCTTTAAAAATAGTTAAATAAGCAAATGACTGAAGTTCTCTTTCTGTTTTCCCTGATGCTGGGTCAAATGGCTCCTCAGGTTGTTCTGAAATGAGACCCTTGCAAGTCTGGCCAGAATCTTTTGAAATCACTTTTACGTTGTCCCATTATTCTTCCCAGTGTGTTGAAGTGGTGCTATTTTATCCAGTTTTAAGCAATACTGGCTGGCAAATTTTAGGATAATACAAATTTAACACTGGAATAGGTAAATATACCACAGTTTCTTAATTATAATTGTGGATCCTAGATATATGTTTATTCTAAGTTTTCCATTTGTGAGTTTTCTATTTTGTACATTTTTTAAAGATTTTATTTATTTATTTATTTGAGAGAGGGAGAGAGAGAACAAGTAGGGGGAGGGGCAGAAGGAGAGGGAGAAGCAGACTCCCTGCTGAACACTGAGCCCAACTCAGGGCTCCATCCCAAAACCCTGAGATCATGACCCGAGCCAAAGTCAGATGCTTAACCAACTGAGCCACCCAGAAGCCCCTATTTTGTGCATTTTAAATATCTGATTGGTTCATTAGTTATTTTGGTTCTAAGGCCTATAATAGTAATGCCTTTCAGGTTTTTATAATCATAAATAGGCTCTAGCAGAAAGAACATGAACAAAATCGTTTATCCTCTATTATTTTAAAAATACAAATAAATTATTTGTGCTTTGACATGGGTTGCCTGTGATAAATGAAACTATCTGTTTTTCATCAGCCTATTAAGATCTTACAAGTCCAAGTTATTCAATACAAAGACCACCTACTATGGAAAAGTCTAATGTTAAAAGCTCTTCACTTGTCATTGCCCAAGTTAAGAATATGTCACACAATTTAAGGCTTGTAAACATCTTAACTCTGGCTACATATTGGAATTACCTGGAAGACTTTTCAGGCCATCTATGGCCCCAGAGATCATCTGTATGTCACGTGCCTGGGTATCAGGACTTTACAACACCCTTAGATGATTCTGATATAAGTCCAAGGTTGCAATTGCTGCACTGGAACAAAAGTTTACAAACACATACACCTAAACAGTTAATGGATTTGTAATTTGTTCTTTAAGAGTCCCACCATTAGTTTGAGGTGAAACAGAGTGCTGCCGTTGTTCATTCAGTCATTACATACAGAATGACACCTTTTTCATTACCTAACTCTCCACAAAATCCAAATGCCCCTTGCAAAAAAGAGAGAGAAATTTGTGAAGAAAAACTAGTTTAAAGAGAAAAAATAATGTGGTAGGCAAAATAATAGCTCCTCAAGAGGTCCCATCCTAACCCCTGAAGTCTGAATATATTTCTTTACATGAAAAAAGCAATTTTTGCAGATATAATTAAGTGAAAGACCTTGGGATGGGGATCGTATCCTGGATCATGCAGGTGGGCCCAATCTAATCACATGGATTCTTAAAATCAGAGAACACTCTGTAGTTGTGGTCAGAGGAAGTCCTGACTACAGAATAAAGGCCCAGAGAGATGTAACATCGCTTCCTCTGAAGATAGAGGAACGAGGCCATGAGCCAAGGACTGCAGGAGGCATCTAGAAAGTGAAAAAAGATAAGGAAACAATCTTCCCTAGAAGCTACCAGAAAGACAGCGTTGGTGACATCCGGAGTTTGGCCCAATGGGACCCATGTTAGACTTCCGATCTACAGAACTGTAAGAAAAAAAAATTGTGTTGTTTTAAATCACCAAGTTTGTGGCAATTTGTTAGGGCAGCAATAGGGAAGTGCAGATACGGATGCTAATTTTGAATCTTCCAGAGGCCTCAGGGAGAGGTAGTGGGGAACAGGGAACGTTATGTGGCGTCCTGAGATTGCATCTTGCAGGGAGTATAAACGACCCAGGGCCCCAGCTGCTGCTCTGAACTCCCGTTGCTGTTTGTGCAGAGACCATGCCTCCCACAGCTGCTCTCTGTCAACGACTGAGCAGCAATGCCGAGGCAGCCAGGTTCCCGGGAGACCCAGAGCTCCTCTGACTTTACCAGTTTGGTGAGGACTCCATGGCCTTGCTGTGATGGCCTTGCTGAGCATTCCTTCAATTGCACTGCAGTCTAGGACACTTCCACCTCACCTTCCCTTTCTCTCACCTTCATTTGGGTCAGATTTACACAGAGGTCAGACACAGCTTTTCTACCTTTCCTGGCTCCACCCCCGTTTTCTACCACAGGCATTTCCTCCAGGACCAGCTACATGATTTGAGTACAAAATAAAAATGTGGGTCCTCCGTTCAAAAATCATTAAGAATTTGAAGCCTGGGAGAGCAGAGCATTACACCAACTAAGTGTTCTAAATCCAAGGTCCTGTGCCACTCCTTGTGTAGCTCCCCCATGAGGCTGGCTCTGGTATCTTTTAGTAAAATGCTTGTATATCTAATCCTAGTTTGGTGTCTGCTGGGAGGACACTAAGAGAACATTCTGCCGACCTCACCCAAAATTAATTCCTTTGGCATTAAACCTGGCTGTGATCAAGGAGTGGTGTCAGTTTCACCTTGACTTCCCAAGCCTCTGATATGGTTTTAAAAATTAATTTTATTGATTCAAGCTAGTTTTCTTTTTTTTTTAAGATTTTATTTATTTATTTGACACAGAGAGAATAAGAGAGAGATTGCGTGTGAGCACAAGCAGAGGGACCGGTGGGCAGAGGGAGAAGCAGGCTCTGCACTGATCAGGGCACCTGACCCAGGACTCTATCCCAGTACCCTGGGATCATGACCTGAGCTGAGAGCAGATGCTTAACCGACTGAGCCACCCAGGTACTCTTTCAAGCTAGTTTTCTATTCAGTTTTGAGGTTTCCCTTTTCTCTAATAATATATAATGTTTAAGAAGTAGTGTGGGTTTTTTTGAGCCAAATTCATTGGGAGAAAAATGTAGTGAGAATTATAGTTGAGATTTTGACGTTTCATTTGAAATAAACACCAAGGTAAAATTTAGGCAGCAAAACTCATAAATGCATTCCTTCATTTCATATTTAAAGAAAAGGAGCTGGAAACAACCAAAGGGCTATGTGTCCTTCAGAAAAGGACTAAAATTCCCTCTTTCTGTTCCTATTTCCAATTCCAGTGCAATTTTTTTTTTTTTGAGAAGGTAGTTTCCAAACATTTGGCAATGGTAAATATAAGGGCAAAGCTCTGTGGCCTTTAGCAACCTCTCTAGGCCTCAGAGTAATAAGCAAAGTGGATCCTACGTATTCTCTGGGATCCCTTTCAGCAATAAAATGCTTTGCATTCATGAAAAATGTGGTGTAGTCAAGGCTGTGAGTTTTTGTAACATTGTCATACATTCATCCTCAGTATATCTTCGACCTGGAAGTGTCTCTTTTCAGGATTTTCCAAAACAACATGCCTGCTTAGTACTTCCATCATTAAGATTTGTTAAGGCATTATAAGTAAGACAAAGGAACTGAAATGAAAATGTAGTTGATGGGATATTCACACGACTAGCCCAAGTACCTGGAGTTCTTTAGGGACGAGGTCTGGACTGGAACATAATCTAGACTACTCATCCTATTTCCTTGTCTGAGCAAGGAAGATCATCATCAAGGGCCAAATTGCTAGATTTTGTATTTTTGCAATACTGAATTAATAGACTAGCAATTATCCATTTAATATATTCCCCTAGATGGTGTACACATGTGACCAAAACATTGGATTTCCCAGGTCCCCACTCAGGCTAATAATTTGTAACCTTTAAACTGATGTTGTTTAGTCTTTTTTTTTTTTTTTGGAACAGATTTTATTTATTTCTTTGAGAGAGAGAGAGAAAGTGAGAGCATGACAGGGGAGAAGGTCAGAGGGAGAAGCAGACTCCCCGCGGAGCTGGGAGCTGGATGCAGGACTCGATCCCAGGACTCCGGGATCATGACCTGAGCTGAAGGCAATTGCTTAACCAACTGAGCCACCCAGGCGCCCCCCCTCTTTTAAAAATAAGCTTTACCACCCAACATGGGGCTTGAACTCACGACAAACTGATGTTGTTTAAATACTTACCTAACACTGATGTGAACTAAGCACTGGGGAAGAGGAAGAGGCTAGGGGGAAGGAGGACCACCCAATCCCCATTTGTACACCAGAAGGACTACAGGTAACAGGACCCACTGTCATTGGAAGTCCTATTGCTATTATGGTATATACTTCTTGCGGTCCCACCTAAGCAACTCCCCCAGAGAGGTGACCTTGGGTGTAAAGTGTTGGTGTCCTGGGTAACCATCTAACTGATCCTGCTCTTAATCAATTTTGATATTATGTAACAAGTTTTCCTTTAAGTCCATTTCCTTTTTATAATTCGAAGCAACAAGTAAGAGTGAAATGATGGCTCCTACATCATAAGTCCAATGTAAATTTTGAAAATCTGCTTCTGGTTTTTCTCTTTATCCAAGTAATTTGTTATCACAGAGATCTAGATATGGAGAGAACTCCTATGTCTCTTTGAGTAAAATAAAACAAACCTCTCAGGTCAAATGTAAACCAGACCATACCTACAGTATTATTTTTTTTTTAATTCCTATTTGTTGATTCGAAGCCTGCAGAAAGAGAAAGTCTTGAAAATCAGATTTTGAGACTACTTACCATTGCCTGGGATAGGAATACTTACAGAGACATAGAACACTTAATTTTTTTATAGGGTCCATGCCAATCACTGCAAATTGGACCAAACTTCTTTTCTTCTCATTGGGAACTAAGATGCTTTATTAGCTGATGAACCTGCCCCAAACTTGCTGAGTTTATCAGAAAACTGTATAGAGACTCTAAATATTTGGAAAAATCTTTAAGAAAGCAGTAAATGCTATAGAGTCAACATGATATTCAGATCTTGGAATAGGCAACTACTGCATTTTGAACATTATTGTAGGTAAGCTATGTACAAAGTCAGCTAAAATTAGCACTCCCTTGTTTCTAACCCAGGTCTCAAAGGTGTTTTGTTTTGTTTTGTTTTGTTTTGTTTTTTAAGGTGCTCACATGGGCATAGGTGGAAGAGGAGTGGTGGGCAGAAGGAGAAGACAGAATCTTAAGTAGGCATGGAGCCTGATGTGGCGCTCCATCTCATGACCCTGAGATCATGACCTGTATGAAAATCAAGAGCCAATGCTTAACTGACTGAGCCACCCAGGTGCCCCCAGATCTTCAAAGTTCTTAAATATTCTACATACTACCTCTCCAACTACTCTGTCATTACCATAGCTGGCTTCCACTCCCCCTGCCCTCACAGTATATCACATCCCTGTGTCTTCCCTTGGTCAATGTGTTCATTAACACCAGAAAGCTTTGTATCTAGAATTCTCATTCGGCTAACTGCCATCTCCTGGTCCACCAAATCTTCATCATCTTAGTTCTCTGTGTTTCACTTGCACATAATATTGAAATCATGCTAGCCAGCCTTGATCAGGTCCTCACAGATGCTCAGCATCAGATATTAAGGATTTCCTACTTCATTTGACAATTTATATAATACAGTGGCTTAAAAAGGGGCCTCTGGAGCCAGATGTCCACATTTCAAAGCCTAGATTCTCTACTTTTTAGCTTGGATAAGTTATTTAACCTGTTTGTGACTCTGTTTCCTCATCTGCAAAACAGGGGTAATAATACATTGTTGTGAGCAGCAAATAAAAGTTGTTGATTAGTCAAATTAGTTATGATACATCCTCCTTGTTCTTCTTTATACAGTTTGAATGTTTCCTGTCAAGTTCCCACAAGTTGCTGCTTATATGAGGAAATGGCCTTATAGAGAACTTATAAGCAAAGAAACCAAAGCAATTAGTTGAAGGAATAAAGGAGAGGGCAGCAGGATGAAGAGGGAGAGTGGTCTCAGAAATCAGTCAGCCACAAAGTCAGAATTTTCTTAAGACCCACAGGTAAATGACAAGGCTATGGGCTCTGTCCCCTTAAAGTATCTTCAGACAGAAATGTGGTGACAAGTACAGACAGAATATATGAAATGAAGGCAAAATAAAGATGTTCAAAATAAGGAGAAATTGAATCAAAAGAAAGAAGAAAGAAGGAAGCCTTGGAGTTGTTCCTACTTCTACCGATTAGTGATTGACTTCACTATGGGATAAGGAAGGAATAAAAGGGAAGAAACAGCCCAAATCTCAGTAGGAAAGCAGGCAGTGCCCTGAACCACAGGACAATTTGTTCTCAGAACAAGAACCAAAGCAAAGTCAGTGAAGGATTATGTTGTGGGAACCCTGATGATAAACACACTCAAGATGAAGGAATGAGAGCTCCCTTCCCCCAGTTTTGTGGGTACCAAAATTGAAAACAGGATGATGTAATTCATAGAAATTGAACAATTTAGGATTCAGCTCAATATTAACTGAACCTCTGCTACGTGCCAGGCACTGAAGACGTGTTCTTGCCCTTGCAGAGCTATGTACCAGAGGAGAGACAGACTTTCTCAATGAGTCACCGAAAGAGTAACAGGGAAGGGAGGAGGCCAAACTGAGGGTGACTTCCTATAGCAAGTCATTTACACTGAACTATGGATAACAAGTACAAAATAAACTTAACTTGGCAATAAATTACTATGCACATTAGTAATATTACTTTAGAATATGCATGAGATGGAAATTAAATGCTTGATTAAAGAGACATAAACATTTGAAACTATATTATTTAAACTTGTATAATGTGATTTTATTTATGTTTTATACATTTAGGAACACTGAGTGAAGCCTAAAGCAAACTTAAGGGGGCCTGTTATATCCCCATTTTACAAATGAGAAAACTAAGGAACAGAGAGGTTAACTGCCTTGCTTAAGCTCACACAAATAAAGCCATCTTCCACACTGGAGACCATTTATCTGGATTTCTTGCCAATGTTGTTGTTGGTCCACCCAGCATTTTCCCTAAGTGTGAACTCTGAAACACCAGTTCTGTGGAATGCTGGCAAATTTCTATTTTATGGTAAAGTAAGTCTTGGACATGCTGAGTGAACAGCTTTAAACAAGTTTCTTACTGTGAGACTTCTCCAAGACTTAAAAATAGTCATGTACAATGTGAGTTTCCAAGTGGGGTATATAGAATGTGGCTTTTCTTCTTTGATCACGGAACACATTTTTTCATGGTCTGTTTCTTGGACCTGGAATACTATGGAATGCACTGGAAAATACTGCACCAATGTGTACTAAGGTGAGCAAGAAGCAGACAGGTTTTGAGTATGCGCAGAGAAATATGAGGTAGAAAATATGAGGTAGAAAAACTATGACAAGATGAATCTGGAAAAATTATCCACTTGAAACAAGTTAAGGGGAGAGGAGCTGGTGTCCCTAAACTAGACCACCAGACCTCCATAAATACCTAGGCAACACTAGGTCTGAATAAGTATGCACAGGTGTATTTCATTATGGAGAATTCAGACATAAACACTGTATAGAGTTAGCATTTGGTGTGAACTGTATGACAAGGAGTCTATTTCATTTAAATAGGGCTGAGAAAAAAAGATGCAAATTGAAAGTATTGTCTGAGATAACTGAAAAGACTGTAGTCCAATGTCTTTAGAAGCAGATTATTTGAGAGCCCACAAGGGGAGCAAGGCAGTAACAGCAAGGTACTTATGAATTTATAATACTTATGTATTATTCATTGTCCTCCCTCATTTAAACCTCTAAAGGGCAGAGACTGTCATTTTTCCCCCACTGATTTACCCCAAGAGTCGACAACAGTGTCTACCACACAGTAGGAGATCAATAAACAGTAAATGAATAAAAGAACCTTATATTCAAGTTAGAATCTTTGATAACTCTCTACCCACCCTCACCACTCAGAAAATCTTTGTTATCTTTTCCATCTTTTTTTAAAAAATTTTTTTATTAATCTCTACACCCAATATGGGGCTCAAATTCATGACCCCAAGATCAAGAGCTGCATGCTTTTCTGACTGAGCCAGCCAGGCACCACCACCACTCCCCCCCCACCCCCTGCCGCCCATCTTTTCCATCTTAATGACCCCTCCAGTTGACCTAGTCCCTTGGGCTAAAAATCTTGGAGTTTACCTTCCCCCCTCTTTCTCTCTCACCCTCATCCAACTGAATAGTAAACTGGACCAAATCTACATTTATATGTATCCCAATTTTGATCTCTTCTTCCCATCTCCAATGATACCATCCTAGTCTAAGCCACTATCAGCTCTTAACTGGCTTATCTCAATAGGCTCCTAATTGTTCTCTTGTGTTACATCTCACACCCTGCTCCCATTTCTTCTCTACAGAGCAGGCAGAATTATCCTTCACCATGACGAACCAGGTTCCATTACAACTGTGCCCCAAACCCTCCAATGGCTTCCCGTCAAACTCAGAAGTCCTCACAGGACCATGAGCTAGACTCCACTCTTGCTCCAGCCTCTCAACTTCCCTCTGTCCCTCTCTCTCACACCTCCACGTTCTCCGTGGTTAACACAGCACACTCCACACTGCACGGCCTTGACCCGGCTGCTTCTCCACCCCAGGCTCCTTCCTCCAGGACAACCATACTCCACATCTACCTTCCTTCAGGTCTCTCTCAGAGGCTACCTCACCTAAGACACTTTCTCTAACCACACCATGTAAAAGAGTGGCCTCACCACCATGATTCCTTCCACCCTTTTACTTTACTTTTTTCATAGCACTTGGCACTTTATACATAGCCATTTGTTTTCTGTCTCTATACGAACACAAGCTCCATAATATTAGGGACTTTGTTTTGCTAAATTCTGTAGTTTAAGCATTTAGCAATTTTAGAACAGTATCTGACATGTTGTAGACCCTGAATTTAAAAAAAAATGTGCTAAGTGAATGAATTACTAATGTATGTCAAATGCTTATTAAATACTAGGACCTTTAAATGTATTATTTCATATAATCGTTAAGAGGCAGTTAGTATTATTAACTTACTTTGTAGATGAAGAAATTGATACCCAGAGAAATAATATGCTCAAGGGCATACGTGTAGCAAGTAAAGGAGTCCTGTTTTAAACCCAAGCAGGCCAACTCTGGTCTGCACTTCTGTGCTCTATACTCTGCTGACGTTGCTATGGCAAATACGTACAAGTCATTTTAATAGTTTTGTTTTCATGATAGTTCCCAGAAATGTATTTTCTCCCTTCCTTCCTCTTTTTCTTTCATTCATTCATTTATTCATTCATGTGCCCACATGTTAAGCATGTGATTGGCTTTGGGGATACAAATTTAAATAAGATGTATTCTCTACTCACAAAGAGCTTCCTTGTCTAGAGGGGAAGGCAGACATATAAATAAATAAATCCAAGATACATATTTATTTTTTCTCAGAAAACAGAAATCATTTTACTCAAAATATTTTCCCATTTGCATTAGACTGCAAAAAATTTTAGTCAAAGCCATTACTTAAATGTTGTGATCTGTTTATCTCCATTGCCCCAAAACATGTAAATACCATATTTTGCATTTTTGTTCTCCTTGCAAGTTGTTTCTGGTTCTTTGGGAAGTAGATGCAATATATATAGTAAGTGAGGTAAAATCTAAGTTTTCATTATTCCTTAAATACTTTTGATATTGATCATCAAGGCATAGCACTAGGCACTGTAAGGGATGACAAATGACCTGGCACCAGCTCCTCAGTGAGTTCCCAACCAAGCAGAGGGACACAGAAGAAATAAGCTCAGTGCAAGACCCCATCAAAAAGCAAAGGACAGGGTCTGATGTGTTTTCTGCAGAGAAATAGATTCTGGGTGGAGTGTTGGGGATTTAAGTGCAGACATTCCAGTTCTAGGCCTTTATTCTTATCCATGTCTTTCTACTATGAGGTTTGTATGAATTTTAGCATTGGTGAATACAGTAAGGTAAAAAGTTCATCTCATCTATTTTAATGTAAATGATCTAAATGCTTTATCTTCTGTGCAATTATTAAGGGCTCTGCCAACCCTATGAGCTTTCTCTGCATAGAAGTCTGGTCTTCATGACTGTGTCCTTGTCAGAATTTTAAAGATCCTGTATGACTTACATGTAAAGGAGGTACACACATTCTTTCCTACTTCCTATTATATAACTTTGATCGAGTTACTTCTCTGTACCTTACGTGTAAAATGGGGTTAATAGGAGCATCTATGGCACAGTGATTGGTGCTGAGGGTAGAGATGATTAAAAAACACCTACCTAAGAAAAAAGAACCTAAGAGCAGTTAGTTAAAAATACAATAACACTGAGATAAAACAACTGAAAACTGTACATAACAGTATTAGGAACTACAGTGTTATAGTTATATACAACTGTGTGTCTTTATTAGAGATAAGGGCTAGTCCATGATCCTGATGCAGTCTCTTAAGTTTACAGTTCAGAAACCATGGTAAAGCAACAGAGCTTCTGGGATTACCTCCATTTTTTTAAAAAAGATTTTATTTACATATTTGAGAGAGAGAGAGCGAGCACGCACAAACAAGGGTGAGAGGCGAGGGGTGGGTAGGGAGAAGGAGCTCCCCTCTGGGCAGGGGGCCCCAAGCGGGGCTGGATCCCAGGACCCCAGGATTGTGACCTGAGCCAAAGGCAGACGCTTAACCGACTGAGCCACCCAGGTGCCCCAATTACTTGCATTTTTAAAAGGTAATAGGATGAAAAACCAGCAGTATCTACTAAAGTGGAACATTCTTATTCTTAGACAGTGGTTACAATGAACAAGTCACAACTGCATGAAAACAACAGGGATGAATCTCACAGAAACAATGTTGAGCAAAGAAGCCAGACACATAAGTGAACATATCCTATGACTGCATCTAAATAAAGTTCAAAAACAGAAAAACTAATCTGTGATGTTAGAAGTTAGGATAATGGCTTCTTAGGGGGTATAATAACTAGGAGTTACAAGGGGGGACTTCTGAGGTTCTTGTAATGTCTGCTTCTTGTTCCAAGCACTGGGCCAGTAGGCACATGCAGGTGGTAAAAATTCATCAAACTGTAAAATTAAGATATGTACTTAGTGTATATTTTTAATAAAACACTCCCCTCCGATGCTATGGTGCTCTTCATTGTCCTGACACCCAGGGCGTGTGTTTCTTAGCTCCGTGTGCCCCTCACCAAAGGCCAACCACTCTGAGAACCCACCCAATTTAAGCATTAACAATCTTCCCTTCTGTAAGCATAATGCCAGTTCAGAGCATTGCTGCAAACCACTCCTTGAATCAATGTTTTCTTTGACTCTGATTAGCTCATTGGTGCCACATGTTCTATGGGGCATTAAGACAACATTTTTAAAATGGCAAAATAATGAAAGAGGCATTTGAAGCTAAAATAAGTAAATAGCTTGTCTTTATTTTCCAGAAACAACCTGTAGCCACCTACCAAATTCTATTTTGAAATCTCATCAATGCTTGGGGGGGAAAAAACTATCAACTGACAACTATTATTTATAAAAGGTCCTATAAAGGGTATTAAAGATGTCAGGAGTGTTTTATCTACTGACCTGAAACCTGTCTCAGACAGAAATAAAAATGGCTGCAGAGTCAACACATGTATTTCATGTTAGTGCTGCATTTGAGGGCACCTGGGCCAATGTTATGTGTTAAGTCAGTGAAAATATGTAATTCACAGGGTAACTGAAAAAGCCACTAGACAGGAAGATGGATGGATTGAACATTTTCTGTGCCACCAAATGGCTAACGATCAGGTAAACACTTTTGAGAAAAACAAACTCCAGAAGTGTTTCAGCCATTCTCTGATCACCTCTTTGCTCTGGCATGAGCAGCTATTAGCCTGCTGAGGCCTCCTCCACAAGACGGACCAGCTGCACAGTCCCTAGGAGGTCACATCCTCCCTTCTACCCTTTAGAGCCCACTAAATAGCTCATTAGTTGGAGGCACCTGCTGGAGAGAAACTGGTGTGGGCAGAGCCAGGACTCAAACCAAATTTGCTGAGTCCAAGGTCCAATCTCATTAAGTATTACACTATATTGCTTCCTCATTTTAAGACATCTTGCAGGCCCTCCTTCTGAAAGAAGGAATGAGAACAGGAGGAAAACCAAGGAATTCATTAGGATCCATCCCCAACTTTTCAAATCCCTGCTCTGGGTCTCAATCAGCCATTCAATGGGAGGCAGAACTCCAGGTGACACATTTTCCAAAATCACCAAATCCCCTAAGGATACTGCTTTCCAGAATGTTACCTTCCAAATTATTTCATCTAGGTAGCTGTCCGTGTATCTGTACCTCCTGAGTCCTTGTACACACACACACACACACACACACACACACACACCATGACACAAAGCATTCTGGAGACAGCAAAGGTCAGAGAAAAAGTCTTCAGGTTCAATCTCGTTTTGACTGACTTCCACAGGAAGCTCAGCTGAGCCAGCTCTTCAAAATTAACCTCTTGCTTTTGGTTCTTAGTTCCCATCTGCAGCGAATGTGGTATCTTGCTTGGTTTCTCTTATTTATTCTCTAAGTACTATGTCAATATCCATCCATTATGCTTTATTAAATAGCCATGATTGGATAGTATAATGATATACAAAAGTTTAAAAAAACAAGGTTTGTTACAAACTATGAAACATAATACCGCATCTGTTAAGAATTGAGTTCACTTACCTAGTTATCATACGTTTTAGTTTTTAAATACTGCACTTATGGATTAGATTTGTTTTATGTATATTTTGAAGTTTACATTCCCTTATGAATCAATATATTGTATACCTTTCATGCATGTATGTATACATATAATATATACATACACACATACATATGATGTGATTCAAAGTTAAGACTTTTAAAGCTATACATACAAAATCAGTGCATGTGAAATTAAAGCACATTACACACAAAATGAAAAGACCTATAGCATAAAACAAAGATAGAATGTAACTTAGCTATATAAAACACAGCATATGGTCACTGTATCCCTAGAATACTTATTCTTTTTTTCCTCTTAAACACTAAAGCCAATTATCTACTTGTTGAGTAAATAACAATGCAGTTTTCCAAAAAAATTTTGCTAGGCAATGGTAAGTTTATTGTGTTCTTGGCTTCAGTGCACCAACTATTCTAAAGATATTTAATGAAAAAAATAAACACTATAACATAAAATACAATGTAAAGTGTTTAAACAAACATGATTATGTTTAAATATCTGAATAATAAATAGTACCACATTGGGGAAATGTGGGCTTTTCCCACTACTGAGATGTCTCATTAATGATAGAGTAGTCATCGGCCTCCATTTCCAAACTTTTTATAACATTTCAAAATGTTCGATAAAAATTGCATTTCGGCATTTTATCTTGAAGTATAATAGCCCGATTTTTCTCTATCTCCAACTATACCCCAATCTTAAAATATTTATATGTGTATAATAGCATACATATTCATGTATTTATTAAGCAACTTGTTAGAAAGTTCCCCATGAAAAGATTTACTAAAATTGTGCAAAACCAGGACCAATAACAAGAGAATCTTTAGCACAGTTATTCAACAATTGACTATACTAGCTGGGAAAAACAAGAGGGCCTGCAAAATTCCATATTGTTCAAGTTTATCAGCCTCAATTTCCTAAAAAACTGCTCCATAATCTCACACAAACCTCAGACAAAATTATATCCTTAATTTTGTTACTTCCTATTCACCCCCACATTTTAGCATTTCTAAAATCAGGATTATTTTACAAAGAATATATATATATTTTATGGTAGCTCCCCTTTAAGAAATGGGCTCTACTAAATTGGTGTCAGATCTTACAAAAGACTTAGAATCACAGAAATATAATAAGTATAGTATTACTCATAAAAGGGAACTCTAAATTAAGTACGTTTTAATTTGCCATTTCTTCCAGTAAGACTTGTTACGGTTACTATTCACCCTACCCAAATTGGAGACTTTACAATTTCCTGAAACAAAGAAATGGCATAATCCTGAAACCAATCAATTTTTAAACTTTTTTTTTTACAATGGCAACTAAGGCCAAGTAGTTTCATCATTTAAGTGTGAAGACACCAGACAGTGATTTGGAGAGTAAGAAGATAGATTAATAGAAACAAAACTTACTAGGAAATTATGAGGTTAGCTGCCAAATTGACAGTATGAATTATCTGTTGTAGAGGGTCTCTCTTATGAGATGACACATTATTATTCAAAGAATTGGCCATGACATTACCTTGGCCAGACTACATGTAGCACTGCCAGAAACTACTCATGCAGCAGCCTTGGCTGAAAGTTACTTCTGATGGCCTGGAACTTATTTTGGCATTAAAAATCGAGAACTTTCAGGCCACTCAGCATAACTTGCCCAAGAAATCTATTTCTTAGTTAAAAAAAGTTATTCTATCTTGATTTTACTGGCACACTTTAAGGGAAGAAATTATTGATAGTTAATTCATGTGTATAATCATTCATCTTTTCAACAAAAGAAATGAGAGGCACATTTAAAAATATTCCAAATTAAATTTACATCATCTTAAAAATAAATAAAACCTTTACCATCTCAAATATTCTGCATTTACGTCTGATTCTTTTAATTTATCACAAACCATCAGGCTAAAAGGACTGTGCAGATTCAGATAGGCTAAAACTGAAAGATCAGGCTATGGAAGTAGCCTAACTGGAAGATACTATGAAACTGATTTGCCAAGCTTCTCAGTGTTCCAAATATCACTGCATGTATTCTTTGCTCCAAAACAAGAGTTTATTCTGCTGAATTGCTGAACCAAATTCTTGAAATTTGCCTTAACTGTCTTTATTCAGATTTGTTTGAAAAGTTTACAGGTTAGAGGGAGAAGGAAGTTGGTGGAGGAGTAGGAGACCTAAATTTTGTTTGGTCCCAGGAATTCAGCTAGATAGATATCAAACCATTCTGAACACCTACAAACACAACAGGAGATTGAAGAAAAGAATAGCAGTAATTCTAGGAATAGAAAAGTGACCACTTTCTGGAAGGTAGAACATGTGGAGAAGTGAATCCAAGGCGATATACAGGAAGATAGACCACAGTGGGAGGGAGCCTCTGTCAGCCGACTCCTGGCGAGTGACAGAGCAGCAGAGCACAAAATCAGAACTTTTTGAAGTCTGCTCCACAGAACGATGACACTCCAGTGGCTAAGCAGGGGGTAGAACTCTCGCTGGGACAGTGTGGTCTCACGACCCTCCAGGTCACAAAAAGACTGAGGGTACCTGAGTGTGGCAGAGCTCCCAGATTGAAGCAGGGAAGCTGGCTGCAGAGACGGAGCTGAGGAGTGGGCTCTCAGCTCGGGATTGTCATAAACCATGATCCACGGCACAGATGGGCCATTACTCTTCGAGCAGGGACACAAGCTGCAGATCCAGGGAGACTCCCCTTCCTCCCCTGGAAGGGGTGGCACAGTAGCACACTGCAGGAATCTGCTGGGCTTGGAAACTCCAAACAGGGTGGTGCGCCAGAGATAGAAACGCTCGGTCACAGGCCGGGTGACCTGTGAAGTGTGGCCAGAGACCAGGGAGACAGGAGGGGTTGACTGCTTTTCACTGAGCACTCAGGGAGGAGTGGGACCCCGAGTTCTCCACTCCTCCAGGGCGGAGACTAGGAGGCCGCCATTTTCATTCTCATCCTCCAAAGGTGTAGGGAAAGCTTTCAGGGAACAAAACCTACTGAGCACAAACCCAAGCAGACCCTGGCAAGGGTGGTGCAATTCTGCCTCGCAGGAAGACATTTGAGAATCACTGCAACAGGCCCCTCCCCAGAAGATCAGCAAGAGCATCCAGCCAAGACCAAGTTCACCGATCAGTGAGAACTACAAAACTCCAGAGCCTGGGGAATATAGCACATGGCATTTATGGCTTTTTTTCCACGATTCTGTGCTCTTTCCAAGTTAATTTTTAAAATTTTCTTTATTTTTTTCTTTTTCTATTTTTTTCTTGAATTTTTCTTCTTCCCTTTTTCAACCAACATCATCAATTTTTTAAAATCTTTTTTAATTTTCATTTTTATAGTCAAATTCTGTCCCTTCATTGCATTTAACCTTGTTTTTTTTGGTGTATATGTATATATTTTTTTCTTTTCTTTTTCTTCCTTTAAAATTTTGGGATACAGTTTCTACTAACACACCAAAATGTACTCTAAATCTAGTGTATGACTTTGTACTAGTCTCCTGCCTGATCACATTCTCTCCTTTTTTTATTCTTAATTTTTTTCTTTCCTTAATCAACTAACTTCTTATCAATTCCTTTTTTAAAATCTTTTTTAATTTCCATCTTTACAGTTATATTCCATGCCTTCATTTTATTTACCATTATTTTTGTATATATATGTTTTTCTTTATTTAAAATTTTAGAAGGCAGTTTCTTCTAACAGACCAAAATACACCCAAAATCAAGTGTGTGGCATTGTTCTGTTCACCAGCCTGATCATATTCTTTTTTTTTCTCCCCCCACCCCCCAGTTTTGCATATCTTCTGATTTGTTTAGTGTATATGTTTCTGGGGTTGTTGTTACCCTTTTAGCCCTTTGTTCTCTCATTCATCTATTATTCTCTGGCAAAAAATGACAAAGTGGAAAAACTCACCTCAAAAAAAAAAAGAACAAGAGGCAGTACTGATGGCCAGGGACCTAATCAATACAGATATTAGTAAGATGTCAGAACTAGAGTTCAGAATTATGATTATAAAGATGCTAGCTGGGCTTGAAAAATACATGGAAGATACTTGAGAATCCCCTTCTGTAGAAATAAAAGAACTAAAATCTAACCAAGTCAAAATCAAAAAGGCTATTAATGAGATGCAATAAAAAAATGGAGGTTTTAAGTGCTAGGATAAATGATGCAGAAGAGAGAATTAGCGATATAGAAAAAAAAATGATGGAGAGTAAAGAAGCTGAGAAAAAGATAAACAACTACTGGATCATGAGGGGAGAATTCGAGAGATAAGTGATACCATAAGATGAAACAATGTTAGAATAAGTGGGATTCCAGAAGAAGAAGAAGAGGGGGGCAGAAAGTGTATTGGAGCTAATTACAGCAGAGAAATTCCCTAATTTGGGAAAGGAAACAGGCATCAAAATCCAGGATGCACAGAGAACACCCCTCCAAGTCAATAAAAATAGATCAATAACCCATCATCTAATAGTAAAGCTTACAAGTCTCAGAGATAGAGAGAAAATCCTGAAAGCACCTCAGGACAAGAGGTCTGTAACCTACAACGGCAGAAATATTAGACTGGCAGAAGACCTATCCACAGAGATCTAGCAGGGCAGAAAGGGCTGGCATGATGTATTTAGAGCACTAAATGAGAAAAATATGCAGCCAAGAATACTATATCCAGCTAGGCTGTCATTGAAAATAGAAGGAGAGATAAAAAGCTTCCAGGACAAACAAAAACTAAAAGAATTTGCAAACACCAAACCAGCCCTACAGGAAATATTGAAAGGGGTCCTTTAAGCAAAAATAGATTTTAAAATTAACATAGACCAGAAAGGAACAGAGACAATATATAGTAACAGTCACCTTGCAGGCAATACAATGGCACTAAATTCATATCTTTCAATAGCTACCCTGAATGTAAATGTGTCAAAGGCCCCAATCAAAAGACACAGGGTATTGGACTGGATAAAAATACAAGACCCACCAATATGTTGTCTCCAAGAGACTCATTTATTTTATTTTTTTAAATTTTATTTATTTATTTGACACAGAGAGAGAGAGAACACAAGTAGGCAGAGAGGCAGGCAGAGAGAGGAGGAAGCAGGTTCCCTGCTGAGCAGAGAGCCCAATGCGGGGCTTGATCCCAGGACCCTGAGATCATGACACAAGCTGAAGGCAGAGGCTTTAACCCACTGAGCTTTTTCTGCATCTATTGAGATGATCATATGATTTTTATTCTTCATTTTGTTAATGTGGCATACTACATTGCTTGATTTGATGATGTTGACCATACTTACATTCCTAGAGTAAAACCCGTTTGATCATGGTGTATAATCTTTTTAATGTATCATTGAATTCAGTTTGCTAATACTTTGTTGAGGATTTGTGCATTTCAATTCATCAAGGATACTGGTCCATAATTTTCTGGTTTTTTGGTGCCCCTGTCTGGATTTTGAACCAGAATAATGCTGGCCTCATAAAATGCATCTGGAAGTGTTCCCTTCTCTTCAGTTTTTTGGAAGCGTTTGAGAAGGACAGGTATTAAATCTTTTTTGAACTCATCAGTGAAGCCATCTGGTCCTAGACTTTTGTTTGTTGGGAGACTTTTTACTCTGATTCAATCTCCTTACTAGCAATAGTGTATTTAGATTTTCTGTTTCTTTATGATTCAGTCTTGGAAGATTATATGTTTCTAGAAATTTATGTCTCCTAGGCTGTTCAATTTGTTTGCATATAATTGTTCATAGTAGTCTCATGATCCTTTATATTTCTGTGGTATCAGTTATAACTTCTCTTTAAATTCTGACTTTATTTGAGCCCTCTCTCTTTTTTTCTTGGTGAGTCTAGTTAGCAGTTTCTCTCTCTTTTTATATATTTATTTTTTTTCAAAGAACCAGCTCTTAGTTTTATTGATCACTTCTATTGTTTTTTGTCTTTATCTTGTTTATTTCCTTTGATCCTTATTTCTCTCCTTCTAACTTTTGGCTTTGTTCTTTTTCTAGTTTCTTTAGATATAAAGTTAGATTGTTTATTTGATATTTTTCTTGTTTCTTAAGGTCTTGAGGTAGGACTGTATTACTATGTTTTCCCTCTTAAAACTGCTTTTGCTACACCCTATATAAATTTTGGAATGTTAGATTTTAATTTTTATTTGTCTCAAAGTATTTTTTGATTTCCCCTTTGATAGCTTGTTGACCTACTGGTTTGTCACTAGCATATTGTTTAATCTCCACATGTCTGTGATTTTTCCAGTTCACTGTAATTGATTTCTAATTTCATGCCATTGTGGTTGGGAAAAATAACTGGTATTATTTCAATCTTCTAAAGTTTACAGAGACTTGTTTTATGGCCTAACCTGTGATCTGTCTGGGAGAATGTATACTTGAGAAGATGTGTGTTCTGCAGCTTTTGAATGGAATATCCTGTATATATTAAGTCCATCTGGCCTAATGTGTCATTTAAGGATAAGACTTCTTATTGATTTTGTCTCAATGATCTATCTATTGGTATAAGTGGGGTATTAAAGTCCACTACTACTATTATTATATTGCTGTTAATTTCTCCCTTTAGGTCTATTAACATTTGCTTTATAAATTTAGGTGCACCTATGCGAGGTAGATAAATATTTACGAATGTTATATTCTTTTGTTGTATTGGGCCCTTTATTATTATGTATGCCCTTCTTTGTCTTTTATTAGTCTTTGTTATACAGTCTATTTTGTCTAATAGAAGTACAGATACACTAGCTTCCTTTTCATTTCCATTTACATGGAATTCCTTCTATCCCTTCATTTTTAGTCTTTGTATGTCCCTAGATCTGAAGTGAGTCTCTTGTAGACAGATATAGATGGGTCTTTTTTTCCTTTTAATCCATTTAGCCACTCTGTCTTTTGGTTGGAGAATTTAGTCCATTTACATGTAAAGTAATTATCAATAGGTGGGTACTCACTGGCATTCTGTTAACTGTTTTTTGGCTGTTTTCATAGGACCCCTCTGTACCTTTCTGCTTCTCTTGCTCTCTTCCCTTGTGGTCTGATGACTTTCTTTAGTGTTATGTTTAGATTCTTTTCTTATTATCTTATGTGTATCTACTATAGGTTTTTACTTAGTGATTACCATAAGGTACACATATAATGGTTTCTTTATATAGTGGTTTATTTTAAGTTGATAGCAACTTAAAAATTTGAACACATTCTAATAACTACATTTTATTCCCTCTTCCCCACCCATTTGATATGTTTGGTATAATATTTCACATCCTTTTATTTTCTGTATCCCTTAACTTATTATTGCTATAGTTAATTTTACTAATTTTGTTTTTTAATTTTCATCCTAGCTTAATAAATAGCTAATCTATTACCTTTACTGTATGTTTGCCTTTTCCAGTGAAATTTTTATTTTCATATATATATATATATATGTGCATGTGTTTGTTTGTTTATTTTATGGCTAGTTAGTGCCTTTTCTTTTCAGCTTAAATAAGTCCTATAAGGCTGGTTTAGTGGTGATAAACTCTCAGCTTTTGCTTATCTGGAAAAGTCTTTATGTCTCCCTCAATTATAAATGATAGCTTTGCTAGTCAGAGTATTCCCGGTTGGAAGTTGTTTTTTGTTTTGTTTGTTTTTGTTTGGTTGGTTTTGTTTTTGTTTATTTGTTTCCTTTTAGCACTTTTACTGTCCTGCCAATCCTTTCTGACCTGCAAAGATCCTACTGAAAAATCAGCTGAAAGTCTTATGGGAGTTTCCTTATATGTAACAAGTTGTTTTTCTCTTGCTGCTTTTAAATATTTTCTTTTTAGACATTTTAATATAATGTATCTTGATGTAGATCTCTTTGGTTCATCTTATTTGGAACTCTCTGAGCTTCCTGGACCTGGATGTCTGTTTCCATCCCAACTTTGGGGAAGTTCTCGGCTATTATTTCTTCAAATAACTTTTCTGCCTCTTCGTCTTTCTTTCTTATTCTCAGACCTTAAAATGCTCGATGTCATGTTCGCTATATTCATTTTTAAAAATTCCTCTTTCTTTTTGCTGTTCTGTTTTGGTGACTTCCACCCCCTGTCTTCCAGGATGCTGATCTATTTTTCTGCTTCATCCAGTCTGCTGTTGAAACCCCTAGTGTATTTTTTCAGTTCCATTATTGTATTCTTCAGTTCAGTGACCTCTATTTGGTACTATCCTATGTTTTTTATCTCTTTGTTGAAGTTCTCACTGTGCTCATCCATTCTTCCTGAGTTCAGTGAGTATCTTTATGACAATTACTTTTGAACTTTTTATCACATAAATTTCTTGTCTCTTGTTTCATTACATTTTTTTCCCCCTGGGATTTTACCTCACTCTTTCATTTGGGACACATTCTTCTGTTTCCTCATTTTGTTCTTCTGTGTTTGTTTCTATATATTAGGTGAAACAGGTACTTCTCCATCTTGAAGGGGGTGGTCTTATGTAGAAAATAAAACTTATTTTCAAATTTGCCATAGTTCTTAATTGTCACTTGAATTTTTGTGATTATCTAAGTAGTTCACTTATTCTTGATAGGGTCCAGTTGTTGAGGTCATGCCAAGCCCTGTCAGTGTTCCTAAGGGAGGGATTTCAGTTAGCACCTAGCTTCAGGCTGATGTGAAGCCATACCTTTAAGCAGCAGTTTTTAAAGTATGTAAATATATACAGTCCTGTGAGATGACAGTCATAATCCTTGCTAGCCTCTAGAACAGGTAATTTGGAGGTGTCCCTTGGTGACATTTGGCAAAAATCAGGGCTCCAGAAAAGTTTATAAGCTCCTTTTGGGGAAGTACCAATGAGCTGAAGTGAGGCCAAAGGAGACGGCAAAACTGGCACCCCCCCAGCCTACACTCCCTGAGAGCTCCTCCACAGGCTCTGGATGTGTGGTAAACCTAAGGCCTCCTTCTCAGACTGAAGCTCCAGGACAAGTAAATAGGCTTTTTTTTTCACAGGAAGATTAGGGTTGTGTTTCTTTCTACTCTCTGTGCAGTGTCCTGGGGTTGGCAGCCTACCAAGACTGTCTTCCCAATTGTTTCAGTCCCACAAGGCCACCAACACAAGCCTGCTTAGCTACCAGAGCCAGGTGTTCAAAAGATGTCCTTTGTGTAGACTGTATATATCTGCCAGCTTCAATGGGGCATCAGGGGAACTGCAGACAGGGCAAACCTGCTGCCTTCAGTGGGGCTGGAGGAGAGTGTGGGGATGAGGCAAGCCTACTGGCACTAGCAAAGTGAAGTAAGCATGCAAAAACAGCATCCACCAACACCTCTTTCCCCAGAGGAAGTCCTACCAGGCCCCTGCATCTCCCACAGATGCCTGGGGATTAGCTAATGAATCTCCTTAACAAATGGTCAAGGCATTTTTCAAACTGCTGCCTTTGCAGTGGATCCCAGGGTAAGTAAGCCTGAGTACAAGCCCTTTATGAATAGACTTTGGGTTTCCTGGATTTAAGCTCCATTAGTTTTTGGAACCAGGTGTTTTGGGGGGCTCATTTCTCCAGGGTAGGTCCCAAGGGTCTGGGTATCTGATGTGGGGTACAAACTCCTCACTCTCTGGAAAGAATCTCCATATTTGTGAGATCCCTTCAGATTATGGGTCATCCCGTGCTGGAGGTGGGGCTTTTGAGGAAACCCCCCCTCTGCCTCTAATATCCAGCTGAATGTAGCCCTTTTACCTTTGTTGTAGAAGACCTCTTCAGCTAGGTTTTAGGTCTTTTTCAAAAAGAACTGATCCATATATAGCTGTAGATTTGGTGTTTGTATATGGGAGGAAGTAAGTTTAGGATATTCCTACACTTAAACCTGCCATTGATTTTTCACCTTATAGCAGCTTACTACAACCACCCAATCCACCTGCTAGAGCAACATCCCATAATTTTAACCACCTGGTGTAATAGAGACGCTTCACAAAGAAGTACAGCTTATCATCAATTAGAAGAAGATGCTAAAGAAGAGAGATGCTTTGATTAAATACTACTTTTTCTCCTTCTTTAAAGTTTCTCCCTCAAAGTTTTACATCTCAATTATTTTATGATGAAGTTAGGTAAAGAACTGTTTACAACACAAAATAATTTTATATGAAAAGGCTGCAAATATATTTCACTGCTTCTAATACAACATCTATTTTGTGTGGCCAAAGAAATCTAGTAAATGACAAATTGAAAAGGAAGACAACCTTAGTCCAAGAGAGTAACTCTTTGCAGAAGAAAGTGAATGGAGATAAACACGCAGCAGAAATCCAGGACCCAGGAAAGCATGAGCACAGTAGGGCAAACACAAGCCTTCTCTTAGTTCTTTTCTTTCCTACCACACCTGCTCTTGTTTCTCTCTCCTTTTCCCTAATTTCACACCATCAGCTGCTCAGAGCCAATATATTCATCTACCTCAGTGGCAGGCTTAATGCTTTTCCTTGAAACTAGGGGGGGGATGCTAAGGAATAAAAAACTTAGTTTGCCTTAATAAGAAAAATCTTAATGTGGAAAGATCTGGAAAAGAGAGAAAAGAAGAAAAGTGGAGGCTTCCATTTGTCCCCAAATGTTACCTTACCATAATCGGTGACATCTCTGAATCAGTGTCTAAATGTAATGGAAATCCTCTGACTCATCTGTTACCCTCTAAACAACTTCTTTTCACTCCAGTCAAAGCAACAGCCTTGCCATAGAATGTTCAATTAATGTTACCGATAGATTGATGTCCTGACATTACACTCTCAGTGGTCCAACTAGTTCAGGCATTACTGTTTAAAAGACAGGATAGGACTGGCAAAATCAACCATAAATCCAAGTTATAGATCATGGGGAGAGACAGGGCTCTGGAAATATATCATAGCTTTTTAGGTTTTAAGAACTTAAGAAATTTTGACACAGTGTGAAAACTGCCTCTAGAGCTCAAATAATTGTCTAGTCTAGGTGGAATAAGAATTAAAAACTTGGTTTGAGTAGAATGGTGGGGAGAAAACTCAACTTAGAATCATAACATCTGGTTCCAATTTTACTCTGCCATTTATTACCTGTGACTTTGAACATACTGCTTCTCTTACCCTCAATTTCCATATCTGAAAATTGGGAAAATTCAAGTGCATACATGATGGTATTGTTGTGAGGATTTAACAATATGAAACATGAGAAAGCTAAGAGCATGATACCTGAAATGCAGTAGATACTCAATAAACATTTTACAAAAACAATTTTCCTCCACTGTAGCTGTGTGCTATCAACTCAAAACTTAAAATCCTTTTTGAGGTGGGAAAAGAAACCTTTTCTTTCTGACATGGCCATTGCCTGATATTTGCACTGTGTGAAATATTAGGTCTCTCTTAACTTCTACTGTCAAATGTGAAATGATATAAAATTCATTCATATAATTTAGTGAGGACCTACTTTCTTCCTCAACAGGCTTGTAGTCTAGCAGTAAGAAAGAAATGCAAGTTATTTCAATCTTGGGTGTATGTGTAATTGCCACAACAAAGCAAGCTGATGGTACAGTGGCAGCAGCAGGGGAGAGGAAGGGTGTAGAGTCTGAGGGAGCCAGGGAGGCTTCGGTGAGGAAGAGGACATGGACTCAGGCTTGGGGGTCAGATAAGGAATTTGCCAGGTGTGAGACAGAAGGGGGTTTTTCCAGACAGAACCTAAAGAAATATCCAAACTCTAAAAGATTTTAAAATGTTTAAAATGCCTTTTTAAATATGCCTATATTCTAAATTCATATGGTTTATATTCATAATTGTACACATTTTTTCCTAGTGACTCTTAGATAATTTGAAAGGTAATAGAGGGGCGCCTGGGTGGCTCAGTCAGTTAAGTGTTTGCCTTCAGCTCAGGGCATGATCCTAAGGTCCTGGGCCCTGCGTTTGGCTCCCTGATCAGCCAGGAGACTGCTTCTCTCCTCTGCCTCTGCAGTTCCCCCTGCTTGTACTTGCTCTCTCTCGCTCTCTCTCAAACAAATAAATAAATAATCTTTAATTTAAAAAAAATAATAGAAAGGCATCTGGGTGGCCCAGTCGTTAAGCGTCTGCCTTCAGCTCAGATCATGATCCCAGGGTCCTGTGATGGAGCCCCACATTGGGCTCCCTGCTCAGCGGGAAGCCTGCTTCTCCCTCTCCCAATCCCCCTGCTTGTGTTCCCTCTCCAGCTGTGTTTCTCTCTGTCAAATAAATAAATAAAATCTTTAAAAAAAGTAATAGGGATATTTTTCTTCTTAGGTTATGAGAACTTCTATAGGAATAAGCAATGATGGGAATAAATTGATAAAACCAATCAAACAGGGGCACCTAACTGGCTCAGTCAGCAGAGCATACGACTCTTGATCTCAAGGTTGTGATTCAAGCCCCATGCTGGGTGTAGAGATTACTTTAAAAATCTTAAAAAAAACAAACAAACCCAACTACATCAAACATTCTACTTTTACATACTTGTTTTAACTGGGAGACAATAGTTGTGTTAACAAATTCAAAATCAAGGAGACCCTTGATATTTGATATGTGGAAATGCCTGTAGTGGTCCTTGGTTTTCTTTCAAACCACGATTCCATCTAGGGTCACATAATGATCATCGTTATCATCGCAATCATCATGGCAGGCAATACTTGTATGGTGTTTATGTAGTATACACTGTTGAGAGTGCTTGATAGGTAGAAACCCATTTATTCTCAAAAATGACAAAAAAAATCCATTGCCTTTTCAATTTTGCTAAAAATTTCTTACTTAATGAGCGATTTTACATTGGCTAGAGCATTCCCAGCACAGATTTACAAACCATTTATTATTTCTCTGTGAGGCATATGACAGGCTTGGTCCATATACCTAAATCATAGCAAAATAAACACTTTTCATAGGCTTTTGTAGTCTCACTTCATCTCATATTCACCACTTAGCTCTTAGCTTTTTCTCCAAACTACTTTTCACAGATAAACCAAATTTCTACTCTTCACAAGAGTTATAATATAGTGATACCTTGATTAGAACAATCAAGTTGCCCTGAGACGCTGTGGCAGAATAGTCATTGGGCTTTACTCCCTGACTAAAGTGATTTGCTCCCATGCTATACAAGCACTTCAAATCTCTGCTTCAGTAAAATGACAAATGAGTACCTGTCTGGACTTCGGGACCACGCACAAAGAGTGAAATCAGGGACACTAAATCCAACAGTCTATCACTGTATATGATTGTTGAGGTTAGAAGACAGCACGATGTGTAGTCTCTACAATGAGAATACAGTTGTAGTATTTAAGAATGAAGTTTAAAAGCCACTAGTACCAAATTTCTTTTTTATGTTACCTTAATGCATCAATGTGTACTTTTTACATAGAATTCCCATATTTCCTTAAACCTGCAAATAACCTACTACAAGAAAATTTTAACACTGCAACTCCTGCATCTACCATCCTTAAAATGAGATGATTAGGAAATTAGAAGCTAAATTATATGTCTGAGTACTAACATGCCCACAAATAGTATATATAAACTGTACTTGCAGAAAGTAGTAAAAAAAACCTCTTGATTATGACAGAAAAGTTAACATCAATTTTAAAGCATCAACAAAAAGAAGTTATTTTTTTGAATTTTGATAAATTTTAATCAAATGCTGACTCTTATTTCATGATTCCATCATTTAATACATGTAACGTTTTTAGAATAGTGTCTCCTGTGTGTAGTAGCTAACTTTCCCCATTTTAATAATAGTTTCGGCTTAAAGGACTCAATTTTCATAATAGACCAACCACTTAGGACATTCAGCGTAAAACAATGGCTCTGAAGTTAGAAGGGTCACCAAAAAGAATCCACAGTACTGGGTTGTGTTTAGCTTGTCACTCCTACTATCAGAATGACAAAACTGATTCGATCATAAATAGTCTCAAGAAGGCCAGTGTGCTTTGGGGACATGCCAACTTGGTCCAACCACTGTGAACTTGCAGCTCTGAAGAGCACAGTATCGGACATCTTGAGGAGGGTAGTGGTGGAATGTGGGGCTCAGAGTTAAACAAAAGTTAAATTGTTTTTTAATTAAAAATATATATACCATAGGAAAACCCTAATAATTTGGGTTAGTATTTGAAAATAACAGCTTCAACAAATATGATTTCTAAAGATTCCTGGCCATTCAGACCTGCTGTTCTATGGTGTGAAATAAAACACCAGGCTTTATCCCACTGAAATCTGAGAGGCAAAGAGTTCGTTTTAACTATTCATACGTCTATGTTGGCTTTACAGATAAAGATCAACTCAATGGCATTTTAGAAAATCAGTTGTGTCCAATCCCCAGTGTCCTACTTGACATTTCCTTTATTAATAGAACAGGATACACGTGGTTGTGGGCAACCTCTTATTGGGTCTGTTGTGACTGTTGTAGCTGCCTGCAAAGTACAGCTTCTCTGTGAAGTACACTGGGTTTCTCCAAGGGAAGAAAACTTTGCCAGGCTCCTCATTAGCTTTCTCTATTTTAGCCATTGATATTTCTTGAGCATTTGCAGATTTCTCAAAAGTCTTTTAATATCTAAGTAACAAAAACAGACATTAAACATGGATCTTGGGTGTTATATGCAACTAATGAATTGTTGAACACTATATCAAAAACTAATGATGTACTATATGTTGGCTAACTGAACAAAGAAAAAATAAATAAATAAATAAACAATGATCTCTAAAATACCTTCCCCAAACTACCTTTAATATTTTGCTAATATATAACTTTCACAAGCAAAAAGCGTAACTGGTAATTTTTTATAAATTATTTAACCCTCATCCCACCAACCACTCTCCAAAATCTCATAAGTCACCCAATAGCAAACAAACAGATAAACAGTAATTAGGTCTCTATTTCTTTCATTTATTTTTCCCATTCTCTACCTCCTTTCCTTCATTTTTTACTTTTTCATTTTCTTTCTCTTAAGTATCTGAATGTTATTTGCTTTTCCACTTCTAGAACCATTTCATATGTTTTTCACATAAAACCAAAAAAAATGGAATGGCTAGTACACATATGAGAACATGCTCAACATCATGGATCAGGAGAAGGTAAAATAAATTAACACCAAGATAACACGTTCCCCTTTCAAACTGAAAAACATAACATAAGTTGATAGACTCCGATGTTAGGGAAACTGACACTCTGAAGGAGGCTCCCACATGAGTGCAGAACTGGATGCTGGGGCTTGATCCCACAACCCTGAGATCATGACCTGAGCCAAAATCAAGAGTTGGACACTTAACTGACTGAGTCACCCACGTGCCCCAATACCTCGAATTTAATGTCTCTAAAACTGGACTACTCATCTTTTCCCCAACACTGTCCCCTATCTTACTAAACAACATCTCTATCACTTGCTCATTCAAGAAACCAGGACATCTTCCTCTTTTGTATTCCTTACCTCCAATCCAATCCTAAACACACTTCAAATCTGTGTACTTCTCACTGTTACCACTATCATTACCCCATCTAAGTATCCATCAGTTTCACCTGATTAACAATAGCCTCTTACTAATCTGTTGTCCTCTACTCTTGTAATTTCCTAATCTATTTTTATACTTTTAAAAATTAACATATAATATATTATTTGTTTCAGGGGTACAGGTCTATGATTCATCAGTCTTACACAATTCACAGCACTCACCATAGCACATACCCTCCCCAATGTCCATCACCCAGCCACCCTATCCCTCTCACCCCCTTCCACTACAGCAAACACAATTGGGATCATGTCACTCCATGCCTAAAACCCTCATGGTATCACTTCTCACTTAAAAATCTATCTCCTTTCTTCAGCCTACACAACGTGCATTATCTCAGCACTGATTACTTCTCCAACCAATGGCACTGTTAATGTAACAGCAATAATATTATTGTCAAATATTTCCTCACTTAGGTTTCAAAAGAACTGTTTAAGAAATTCAGCTATTAGAAACTACTCTGAAGATAGTCATGGTTTATCCCAGGATGAACCATTTGAAAGTTGTATCTTGCCCAGATCTTGCTCTCCTCCAATCTATTCTCCACACAGCATCATGAAAGGTAATATATGCAAGATATTCCATTGCTTAAAAGCCTTCAATGGTACAGACTGACCTGATCTGGCCCCCACTTAGTTCTCCAACCTTATCTCATGCCACTGTACCTCGATTAATATAGTTGCACTAAGTGACCCCTTCTTAGTCACTCAAATCCACCAATCTCTTCTTCATCAGACTCTTCATCTTGGAACTTTGTATGTGCCTCTCTGTCTGAAACATTTTTCTTTCCATGTTTTATATGGCTGGCTCCTTCTTATATTTTCAGTCTCAGCTTAAATGTCACTTTATCAAAAAGTCTTTCCTGGACCAGTAAGTAGCCTACTCCTACTTTTCTTTCTCATTGTGCTTACTCATTTCCTTTATATCACTTGACACAAGTTGAAATTGGTTTTTTACTTGTTTGTCATCTGTCTTCCTAATAATCTGGAAGTTCTATGCAACACAGCCATAGTAAAAGCATTGGTAGTGGGAGCTATGAGTCATGCCTGCAAAGTCAGAAAGACCTCTTAGAATATAGCATTAAGTCCTGAACTTAAGGGAATGAGCAAGGAAAGGAAATGAGGAAGGTCATTTCAGGTTAAGGGGACAACTGGTGAAGTTGGACAAAAGCATGTAAGTGAATGTCAAATTCCAGAAGACTGTATATTTGGGGCCTGAGGAGGGAAACAAGAAAGGGTCATTGAGCCAAATGGGGACATGAGGCTGGAAAGATAGATACAACCAGGTGGTGAAGGACTAAGGAGACTTTTCTTGTCCTATAAACACTGGAGAGCCACAGACAACTTAAATGAAGAAATACTCAATTTGTAATTCAGATGGAGGAAGAAGAGAAAATACTAGAGACTATCTTCTAATAAACAAATCTGTAGCCCCAACTCCCCTCAGTAGTAAAGATATAGAATACCATCCAAAACATGAGATAAAATTAGCTTTTAATTAAAGATGAATATATAGCCAAATATACATGTAAATATATATATACATTCTATTACATTTTAAGAGGTTAAGTTTTAAAAAATAATGTTGTTTTGGGAATTTTCCAAAGGAGCTGGCACCAAAATTGTGACTGACTTTTATCTAGCAATGCAGCTAATTTATAGAGCAGGAGCAGAGTTATTTGCCCTAAATAATAACAGAAAAAATTTGAGGCTTATAATCCATGTGTCACTTTGGTAAACTTTACACACTAAGGTCCTTGGACTTAGAGAAAAACAAAAACATTTCAAGATACTTGTATATAAAGAAAAGCCCTTAAACCGACAGATTTTTAAAAGACTTGGAAAATACATGAAACTCAGTACTTTCCATTTAGAAATTCATCCAATAATCTGGAAAAAAAACCTAGTAAATATGAAAAAAGTCACTTAAAAAAATCAGAGTTTAGATATGACCTGATTTGACCCCAAATTCCACTGGACGTTTTGTTACCAAGTAATTAGAACTCTACAGTATACTTGTTCAATTTGTTTGTACTATGTAAAATTGATTTTTTTTTCTTTAATACTAAAATTTGGTCCATCTGTTGGGAAAACAGAAAATGTTCTAAATATATACAAAGAGTGGAAATGCTTCATTCCACTGGCTGTATCCTGTGGTATATGCATTTTCATCAGTATGTTTGTCTTGCAGACAAAATGAATATCAGATGGTGGTTTTGAAAAAGGGCAGACCTAACATGAGGTGATTAGTTTCAAAAACAGATTTTTATTCTTGATAAATTATTACCAAATACAATCATCTGTTGATTGAGGATATAAAACAGATTGGTCATACTATAACCCACAGGTTAAATGAAAAACGGAAATAATAAGTTTATTTAACATGGTCTTGCATTAGGTTCCCAGCAGTACAAATCTAAGGCAAATAATTAGATTTCCAATTTAAAGATATACATTTGTTAAGCCAGACATTTCCTGAGGTCATCTATTTCTCTGTTGGCTAGTCTCATTGCACTGGCAATGTATTTAGGACATTTTCACTTAGAACTTTCTATTACTACCTATACCTTGTACATTACTCTGATGAAGTCAGTATTGTAGTTTGTTTCAGAAATAATGCCGAGGGCAAAGAACTGATTGTGATGATTCTGGGTCACAAATTAGATTCAAATACACAGTCACATAGACTTAAAGAAATTAATGCCTTAAAAATAAATCCCTGGGGAAAAAATAAAGAATTTACTTGGAGACAACTGGTAAACCAAACAAATCTTATACAGACTAACTTATACTAAGTAAATAAATAGGACAAAAAATACAGTACACTCAATTTCTTAAATATCCATTCTCCTTTTTTCCACTTAATTTTATGGTGAAAATAAAAACTTAAAAGACAACTGGTCTGATCAAGAGTATATCCTATTTTTAGTGCGCATACTGCCCCTCCCTTCCTCCTCCTCTATTTCTTCAGTAATTTACAACTCTGCTATGTAATGTCTCTCTAGGGAGCAAAGAATCCCATTACAGATGATTCCTCTGTGCAGACTTCAACTCTGTAAATCAACAGGCTGAGCTCTCTAACAGATTTTAAATCCTTGCTTGAGTTAGACTGGGACAACCTGTAAATTGGTGGGGCTGGAAGTGGGAGGAGGAAGGAAAGTTTGATACCAAAGTAAATTCCAGGAATAGAGCTTATAACGCAATTTGTGTTTTTGTTAACTTTCTCCAGTAACTACTGTGCCTTGATACAGAAGAGGGGAGATCCAGAAATAGTAAAAATTGAGAAAGTACCTCCAAAGATTTTCTCCCCGGAAGAACATTCTCAAGAGATTCTAACAAGCCCAGCAAAGTATATCAGAAGCATAAAGTAATAAGCTGGGCTAATGCCTTCTTGGAGATAAGATTTCTAAATGGAATAGAGCACCTTAAGAAAGATAAAAAAAAATCCTCTAGAAATCCATGGATGATGCAAAAGGATTTTGAGAACTTGCCATTACTTTTTGTATAGTACAGGTCTCACTTAAAATAATCATTAACAATGATAACAAGGATGAGGTAAAGCATATTAATTATATAAAAACTTATATTTTAATAAGAATATTACACATATTACACCAACACTAATCACATTAGGAAATTGACTCTGGCTTACTTCCATTATTAAAAATCCAACATGATGTGGTTTTAAATGTTCCTTTTAAAAAAATGACATTATGTTCAAGTTGAACCAAACGTTTATTGAAATAGAACTGTAAGAAAAATAGGGATAGGGAAGGCAATTCAATATTCCAAACCAGGACATTTCTAAGAGTCAATTTCATATAAAACACTATCACAGGATCCTAGTCCCAGGATTTATCTCCTCTACCCGAGATTACTACTATTTCATTCTGTCTAAACTTTTTGCTTTGAGTTTTCCCCCAGATCTTTGGCCAATTAATCTTCCTAAAACGTTACTCTAATCATGAATTAATAAAATCTGGAATGATACTTGCCTTAACTTAGTTCTATGGTCTCAGGGAATGACCTCTGACTATGACCAAATATTCTGAAAACAAATGTCATCTGTAAAGGAAGGAGAAAATGAATGGATTGGGACAAGTCACTTCTAGACAACCTACTCTCAGCGAATGCTTTTGTTAGTCAGTATTTTCCTCTAAGTATAAAAACAATAGCATATAATTATTAAACTGGAAAAGGTTTTAGAAGATAACCTAATAGAACACTTAATACAGGTATGATTACCAATTTTATGTAATTCCTATAAGGTCCTTTTTCTTCTCCCGTATCACTTCTCCAGGCTACCACCCTAACTCTCAAACATTGCTTCTGATTACTGTGACTACCAACAGGCTGAACACACACCTTCAGGACAGTTTTGCTCCTCTGGTGAAAACCTGAGTGACATTCTCTAACAATCTTTGCTGCAGCTGGTTTTTTGGAAGGGCTCTCACTGTCAATCTTTATTCCAAAAGTGTTCCAAAAGTCAACCTTTTCCATAGCATGATTATTATGTAGGGACTTTCCTGTGCTGCCAGGAAACTTCAGACTGAACTTTTGAATGGAAGAAAAAGCCTTAGGGCACAATTGGGCACCCATGTTTAAGAATGGTGTGTTTGTTTTAAATTGGTGCTCCATCTCTGAAGTTCAGGAGGGACCTTAAAAAAAAAAATCAATGTTTAAAAAGATCCAATTTCCCTGCACCTTTGGTCAAGAGTTCATAGTTACTTCCTCTGTTAGAAGAAGCACTAACTTACCTTAGCAATAGCAAAGAAATTTAAAACCAATGGGTTCTCTTTTCTCCATCTATTGATTCATCAGTAAGTTAACTTTCCTCTAAAACTATTCTGCCTTTGTATGCAAGAGGTTTAATTCTCTACTTATTTGGCACGTACAATCTCAAATGTAAATAATGAATGCTGAAACTCCAGAATGCCCTTCCAAAGACTTTACTTCTGCTTAACACTTACTTCAAACAGTACTTCTTGACTTCTGATTAACAATTCTCTTACGTGTACTCTCACAAAACACTGTCTTCCTGCCTCCCTGCCCACCCCCATCACTGATACAGTACTTAATCACATTGTATTACAGTAGTGGTATGAGTTTGCTTTCTCCCTGCCTACACGGACTGAGCTCCTGAGAGATAGGGACCATGTTTTACTTACCTTTGTTTCAAAACATAGCACAGTAATTAACATATACTAGGTGTTCCTTCAATGTATTTGCTGAATTGAATTAGACTGACAAATTGCAATTCAGGCCATGTTAATTACTGGCTAAGGCCAAGACTCCACAAACAGAGGACAGCAGTGAAATGAAGTAATTATCCAGATCACTGAGGGCAAAAAACTGTGCTAATTTGGGCAAAGTGAGTAAGCAAGATTTTGCCTAACCAGACTAATCCATCATTTCATTCTGATGCTTAGCTTTGTTAATGGAAATCTGATCTCAGTAGAGCAGTCCTATTCTCTCCTGTGCTTTGTGTTATAACCTGAGTCATCTGTTTTATATTGATGCTGAACATACCCTACCCTCTTGTGCATAGGACAAAAATTGCATCCTAATCCCTGCCACCTATCATGGGCGTGCCACTGGTTCCAAGCAGGGTCAGTTGAGGGCAGTGTGTAGATGGTCTTAGGAAACTCATGACTGGACCCACATTTTAAGACCACACCTCACTAATATAGTGAGTCACTGGTATATTCTTTATATACCAAAGTCAGCAAGTTGCACAACAAATTCAACACTTAGCATCATAGCTTCTCCACATGAAGTCAGCATAATCCTCTAGACAAAAAGTAAGGTGGCTCTCTCATGTGAAACCGTAAAACTCCTAGAAGACACAGGCAGTAATTTCTCTGACATTGACCTTAGCAACATTTTTCTAGATATGTCTCCTCAGGCAAGGGAAACAAAAGCAAAATTAAACTATTGGGACTACACCGAAATGAAAGTCTTTTGCACAGCAAAGGAAACCATTCAACAAAATAAAAAGATAACCAAATGGAAGAAGATTTTTGCAGATCATATATCTGATAAGGGGTTAGTATACAAAATATATAAAGAACTTATATACTTAACACCAAAACCCCCCAAATAATCCCATTAAAAAATGGGCAGAGGACCTGAAGAGACATTTTTTCCAAAGACATACAGGTCACAAACACACATGAAAAAATGCTCAATATCACTGATTATTAAAGAAATGCAAATCAAAACTACAATGAAAAATCACCTTACACCTGTCAGAATGATTAAAATCAAAAGTACAAGAAATAATAGGTGTGGGAGAGGGTGTAGAGAAAGGGAACCCTTGTATACTGTTAGTAGGAATATAATTTGGTGCTGCCACCACAGGAAACAGTATGGAGGTTCCTCAAAAAATTAAAAAACATATGATCCTGCAAATGCACTTGAGAGTATTTATCCAAAGAAAATGAAAACACTAATTTGAAAAGATAAATGCACCTCCTCTTAATTGCAGCATTATTTGCAACAGCCAAGATATAAAAGCAACTCAAGTGTCCATTGTTAGATGAATGGATAAAGGAGATGTGGTATACGCACATGCATGCATGCAGGGAGCACACATACACAATATGCAATATTACTCAGCCATAGAAAAGGATGAGATCTTGCCATTTGAGACAACAGGGATGGACCTAGAGGGTACTATGCTAAGTGAATAAGTCAGACAAAGACAAATAGCATGATTTCACTTATATGTGGAATCTGCCACACAAAATGAATCAACAGAAAGCAGAATCTGAGAACAAATAAGATGGTTGCCAGAGGGGTTGGGGAGATGAGCAGAATGCATAAAGGGGAGGAGAAGGGACAGGCTTCTAGTTACGGAATGAATAAGTCACAGACAAGAAAGGTACAGTGTAGGGAATATAGTCAATGGTATTGTAATAGGATTGTGTGGTGACAGCAGTAGCTACACTTGTGGTGAGCACAGCATAAGGGGTAAACTTGTCAAATCACTATGCTGTACACCTGAAATTACCACAACACGGCATGTCAACTATACTTTAATTAAAAAATATGATCTATAATTATAAATATGTACACATGGTATATATATGTAGTATATAAATATGTACAGGTGAGTCAATACATTTACCCTTTGGGATGATGATAAATCTTTACTGGATTCTAAGGATTATTAGAGGAAGAAAAGAATGCTGCCCCCCCCTTTTTTTTAAGAGAGAGGGTGAGAGAGGAGTGTGAGTTGGGGGGGGCAGTTAGGGGGTAGAGTCAGAGGGAGAGGGAGAGAGAGAATTTTAAGAAGGCTCCACACCCAGCACAGAGCCTCACACAGGCTCAATCTCACAACCCTGAGATGGTGACCTGAGCCAAAATCAAGAGTACACTTAATTGATTGAGCCCCCCAGGTGACCCAAGAATGCTGCTTTTTAAACAAACAGCTTTCTTATTTATAATGCATATATGTCTTTTGGCATCTTTCCTTTTTTTAGCTCATCTGTACTGATCTAAGCAGGAAAAGTAAAGTTATCTAAAAAGCTAAGCAACAGATTAGAAATTTAAATACTTAATCTTTTTTCATTCTGTGATTGTTATTAATCTCCTTATATAGTTTCAGAAATGGGGATAAAAGTTTTTATTGTTTCATGAAGAAGCATAAATTTCAGAAAAATCTTTGCCTTTGAAATTTAAATCTTTCAATTAACAAAGCAGTTATTCACTTTGCAAGTAACTGAAAAGCTGTATTGACTACATAACTATATTTGAAATCAACACTGTCAAATTTATAGGATTTTTATAGGATTTTTTTTACACCATAAAGGCTTAAAAGTGGAATGAGTTTTTTTAATTCATGGCAGACAAAAATTTTAACGAAAACTACAATGAACTATAATATTTTAGACAGTAGAGAGAAGTAGAAAGAAACTGGGTATCAGAAAAATCCTAGTTTCAATCTCAGCTTCACCAGTCATGAACTCTGTGATACTGGGCAAGTCACTGAGTCTTCTGAACCTGACTTTGCTCATTTCTTAAATAGAATAATAGTTCCACCCTTATCTAAGTCTTGAGGTTGTTTTGAGAAGAACATTAGATAACATAAATTTGAGTATTTTTGAAAGTATGGGAAGCTACACAGTATAAAGACATTATCATTATTATTTTGGCATATGGCTATTGATGGCGATGGATGGCAGTAATGGCCTGATGCTTGCCATCAGATGCATTGCTAATGCTCTGCTGTCAGTTAACACAATTACTACAACAGCAAATTACTTTTTGTTCAGATTCAGCCATCTGCAAGGCAGAAATATTTGTTTCAACACCAAGAGGAAAACAATGTATATTAGTTTAAATAGAGAATAATAAACACATATACACCTCTGCCAGAAAAAGACTAGTTCATATTCCTTCAAATTAAGGAGTCCTTGTCTCATGTGGCTTCCTTCTTACTCCTGTAGGAGAGACTTATTTGCAAATGTCAATCATATTTTATTAAATTGACTGTGAAAAGGGTGAACTTCAGACCAAGATTTTCAGCCCTAGGCTTCCTTGATATGCTTGTTGCAGATGCAATTTTAGCAACTCCTGTCCAAGCTTCTTAAGAAAAAAAAAAGAAGGCAGAAAGAGAAAGAGAAAGAGAAAGAGAAAGAGGAAGAGGATGGGGAAGGGGGAAGGGAAGGGAAAGGAAGGAAAGGAAAGGAAAAGGAGGAAAAGATGAAAAGAGGTGAGATAGAGATTAATACATAAATTGAAACTGGTGTGACCAAAACCATGTGGTAAACACCAAAATGTGCAGCAAAGGAAAAAATCCCTAGAGCAGGCACTCAGTCATTTACACTTCACCATGGGGTTAGGAGCTAACCCAGACATAATCCACTATGTCTAAGGCAACAAGAAAGCACCCAAAGAATACTAGCCATCTTCCTAAAGACTAGACTTCCTAAGTAAAGAAGCAATCTTTAATTAGCTTTCCATCTTTGCAGATTGCTAATACCCAAAATGCAATCCATGGCTCTTTGTAAAGATTCTATTGTACCACAGGAAATAATCTTTGTTTTTCCACATAACATTAGTTCTCAATTATTTTCAGTAAGATGCTTCCCCAAAACTATTATGAGTTGGGTAGAAAAAGTGGGCATCATTGTAGTTCCCTGGGTTTTGTCAAAATGATTACCCTTTAATAAAGGTGTTTATGAAGAGCCCTGGCCAAACTGGTGATTTCCTAAGTGTCTTTTTTAGCTAGTAAAACCCCCAAATTATTTTGTTATTTAAAAAAAATTAGGCACCAAAAGGAGCTCCTTGCTCCCACCAACTTTAAATTCCACATATTTTTGCACTTGGAGAAATAATTAGATAATATCTGTATAGGATATGCCCCAACCCAAACTAGCATCCAAAGTAAAACTATTGTGTGGGATATTATGGTGTCATGTGAAAAAAAAGAGAGTTTCATATCCAAATAAGTTTGAGAAAAAAATGAAATAAACTACATTTAAATGATACATTTTCTGCTGGATTTCTCAGCTAAAAAATGCTATCATGTATTGCGATGTTTTAAGAAAGTATTTACAAAATTTATTTGACCAGGAAACCCTTTTTCAGGGAATTCTATAAAAAATTGGAAAAGATGTCGTTAAGAAACGTAGATCCGTAACATGGCAGAAATACGTCAGAGTTCATCATGACCACGTAAGAGTTGTGTTTGTGTGGTTGAACCTACTCATGCCAATCGGTGTAGCCACAGAGAACCTTTTGTCTTGCCAGGTTCTGTTCATTTAAGGAGTAGATACAGATTGCTTTGAGGGAAGAAAAGAACAGACTTAATTAGCACCAACAATGCCAAGGATTTTTCCCCCCAAGTGACAGCAATCTTAAGAAATAGTTTAAGCTATCTTTTCCATGAACTCACAAGGTCCCAATGTTGTTTCACTGTATTTTTATTGGAGAGAATGAGGACAACACATTTATGGAATTACAAAAAGCATAATACAAACCACAAAAATACTGGTGCACCCTCATTTCTAGAAATTCTAGGAAAACTGGCTTCCCCGCTTAAAAGAGGGCATACTATAGCAGGTAAGAGATAAATTTTAGGGATAATGACTTAATACTGAATACATCTGTATCTAGATACCAGTAACTTGTATCTGAATTCAAATTTCCTATCTCTGCATCTCTGACATTCCTTTCTTTAGTTGCCAAGATGGCTGAGCTATGACACAGTTGGTCACAACTGTTAGATGACTTTCTGCTACTACGGGAACTCAAATCAAGTATTCAATCCAGAAGGCTTTTCCTGTAATCAAAGTAATGACGACCAGTTTTTTTTTTGTTTTTTTTTTTTTTTTTTTTTTTTCTTTTCAACAGGGCAGTGGGAAGGACCTAGATTTTATCTCTTTTCGGGAAGCTTCTCTTTCCCTGAGCTCAAGTGGAGCCTCCCACAACACTACGGTAGCTCCGGAGCGTGTTGAGTGGCTGTGGCAGCTCAACCATGCAATTTCATAGCAGGCAGCAAACAAGGCAGAGAATTCAGGGTTAAAAACTCAAGTGAAGTTTTGTCTTCTACAGTAATGAAAGCTGACGAAAAGAGTAAATCAAATGGATCTCCTAACAAAATGAAAACAGCTGTTTGGCCTGGCTTGGTCTCTGATTTAGGTTAAGTAATTATTGCTCTAGTGTGGTTCAAGGTTGTTCTGTATTAGTGAAACAGGATATCACATGAAAATCATCCAACTTTTTAATTTACTGTAGCATCAGAAATTCCACTGTATAAAAAATTCCAGAAACGTAATCTTCTAAAAACTTTACCTATAAACCTTTTCAAATACCAATTGATTAAATCTTACGAGGCATAATTACACAATACATAATTACATTATAGTAATAACCTTTAGTATCTATGCTGACAAAATATTTTAATATTTTACCTTTAAAAGGCTAAGTTTTTCAAGTTTTACTGGAGTGATATATTATATCCCAAATTCTAAATAACTGTAAAGACCATTTTTTTGTATATAGAGATTTCTTTTGAAGAGTAACCAATAAATAGCTACTTCTTGATCCCCCAAACAAATCTATTTTAATAGTGTAAATCTTTTTTTTAAATGCAATGTTGGCAAATAATGGTGGTCGAGAAGAAAAAAAAATTATAATAAAGAATCATAGTAAAGCCATTCTTGAGGAAGAGGTTTCCATGTTTAACACCATTCAGAGTAAATTAATCAAGAAACTTCAAATTTCATTTATTGTTTGTGGACTTTTTATTCTTCTGTCATCATCGTTCACGCTATTTTGCTCTTATTTGAGCCTTTATTTGTTTCGCTTGCCTATGATAACAAAGGAAAAATCAAGTGTAGGTGGTTGTTGTTGGTGGTGGTTGTTGTTTAATTATGCCCCAGTAATTATTTTTAAATGGTTAAAAAAAAAAAGCTATTATCTGACACAAGATGTTAACTTCTTGAAAGTTACTGAAAGTCTTGACCCCTGTTAATTTTTAAGTCTGTCTTCATTATATCACTATAAGGAGACTTAAATACATGAATAAACAGTAACATTAAAATATTTTCTAACACTAACAACTATTTAAAACATAGGATAACATTTCTTCAATAAATTGACATTTTTAGAGCATTTTAATACACTTATGTACAATGAATTTGGTTCCCAAGAAAAAAGGACACAGGGAAAGAGGAACAAAGAAAGAAAAGATTGCATCAGAAAATAAATATTTTACAGAAAATTACTTAGGGTGGTGTAAAACCCAGGGAAAATCTCAGATGTTCTTGTTATAATTATTATTGCTGGCTGCAAGACATGACATATTTACCTTTCCAGTGGGATAGTTTTGTAGCTTTCCTAAGTCTAAATTGTATTTCTTGCTAGTCCTTGCCAACTATTCTAACTAGTGCTTGCCAGCACATCAGAATAGAGAAACAACAGAGTTACATGTGTTATTTCTCCAAAATGTTTCCGCCTTATGATCTTTCTTAGGGGTCAATATTCCTTAAATAGAAGAATATATCATGTCCGGGTTTCCATTCAGAAATTGTGTTGTGGAACTAGATCAACAGTGTACAATTTACCTAAGGATTAGAGGGGGAACTCAGTGAAAAGCAATATTTAAAAGGAAGGTTTAATTTTTTCCTTTCAGACAGTTAATGTAAATTCTACTAACTGAGATCTTCAAAAATGATAGGGCACGAAAAGCCAGTCTACATTCTTAGCTGTCTGCAATCTGAGGAGGGTAACACAGAGGAATGGTCCCACCATTTTGCACAGTCAGTGTTTTCCTTTCAAGAAACACAAAGCCTACTGTTGTTACTGCATAAATCTTAGTGAATAGGTAAATGTCATTAAGTCAAATTTATAAGGAAAATGGAGCACAGTTAGAGTCACTTAAACAGTGCACCTTTAATGGCTGAGTCAAAGTATAAGGTCAAACTATTCAGTTTTCTGTAGACATGTTTCTATCAGTAGTGTCCAAGCAGTACTTCCAGATGTATATGCTGTATATATTGTGTGCTGAAAGGAGAAACTCCTTCTCCAAAAATCAGTTTTGTTCTCAAATACTTCTTTTGAGTCTCTGATCTGTCTCTAGTTCTATTACTCCTGATATTCCTTTACCTGGGATATCATCCCTTGAATAATCCTTTAGTTGTCACATCTTCATGAATTCCATCTTGGGAACAAATGTTTTCTAGAATCCACACTGAAAAAGTCTTGCCCTGTATTTATTTATTTTTTTCTATTTTTTTTCTGGATTAGTCTCCTAAGATATTGCTATTTTCCTCTCTTCTTGAAAAAGCTCCAGGAATAATCTAGTAGAATCTAAGAAATGAGCACCAGTGATGAATTTGTTGGTCTTAGAAGATTATGTTTTACCTAGTGCTCAGCTTCAGAAAGGGCATAATAGGAGCAGAGGAAATGGACATTCATGGTGACTGGTGTGATAGAGTGAGGACCTCATATCTTCAGTGTGTATTTTCTGATAAGTGTTCCTTAAAACCACAGAAACTCCTAGTTGTCAAGTTGAATATAGGTCAAGGTTCTGGATATTTTGAGTTTGGTCAACAGTCTCTAAATCCCAGCAGCAAAATTTAGGACCAGGTGGCCAAAGACAGTCAGAATCAACTATCAACATTTCAGTATGGGTAAATAGAGACTGGGACTTCGATGCAACTTTGTTTTGAAGAATTTATTCAACCAGGGAGCTCTCTGTTAGAAACATAATCCACCCCAAATGGTACTTTTCTACTTCCTTTGTTTCCTCAACCATTTACATCTACCCTGAGGATGAGCAGGATACTGTTGACTTTTGAAAGACTGGCATTCTTTAGACTCCTCCCTCAACTTTCCCCCCATTTTCCTCAAGACTCTAAATACAGAGTAATGTTCAAATCATCTTCCAAGGTAACAACAAGACATTTTACATGTGCTTATTAAAGGAATGACACTTTGGGGGCACCTGGGTGGCTCAGTTGGTCAAGCATCTTGATCCCAGGGTCCTGGGATCAAGCCCCATGTCAGGCTCCCTGCTTAGTGGGTAGTCTGCTTCTTCCTCTCCCTCTACTCTTCCCCCACTTGTGCTTGCTCTCTCTCTCTCAAATAAAATAAATAAAATCTTTAAAAAAAAAAAGGAATGACACTTTGTATAGAGACAAGGTGAGATCAGATAGATGGAATACACAGACCACCCTGAAGAACATTTGCACTTAAATGAATAGTGTTTCGTGCAATCACAAAGTTTTACACCCTTGCAGCCAACCATTTCAAAGCATATTTACCACACAGTTTTCCTTTTCCTCTTAAATATTCTAAGGAAGAAATTTCTTTTTAAAAAGTCCTTGGTTCAAAGTGACCAAGTAACTCCTTAATTCAAATTATTTCATTATATGGTTTTTTTTTTCATTTTAAGTTTTAAAAATTTAGAATACCAAATGAGTATAGAATATAAAATACTGTATATTATATCAATTTCCTTCAAACTTTAATAGAAGACTTACAAAGACATTTTGGCAACTATTCTATACTAACTTACACATTACTTTGTATCGTAGGTACTTCTTCACTTGATGTTGGCTAAAATATGAGATGATATTTCAACTTTCATAACCTGTGAAGAATGGCAATCACATCAAAAGCTAGGGCCTTTACTAGAGTTAATTGAGCCATGAATTAACCATGAAATCTTTTCCAGTAAAATATTTACTCCTACTCTCAAATCATAGGATTCTTGAATTGGAAAGGACCTTAGTAACTATCCTTTCCAAAGCCATCATGTCATATATGAGGGTATTAAGGCCCTGAAAGATGAAGTAACTTGGGCCACCTGGGTAGCTCAGTCAGTTAAGCATCTGCCTTTAGCTCAGGTCAGGATCCCAGGGTCCTGAGATCAAGCCCCATGTCGGGCTCCTTACTCAGTGGGAAGCCTGCTTCTCTTCTACCTCTGCCCCTCCACCCCCCCTCCACTCTGTTTCAAATGAATAAATAAAATCTAAAAAAAAAAAAAAAGATGAAGCAATTCACCCAAGGTCACAAGGTCTCAGTTGAAGAGGCCAGACTAGCTCTTCTTCTCCAGGCAGTAGTGGTAAACAACCATACTTTTCTAAATTTTTTTTATCTCACATTGTATCCAGAAGAGACAAAGATGTTCTCTTTAGAGAATTTTTAATTCCTAAAATTAAACATTTTTATTCCTTTACTCTTTAGCACTTTCTAATTGGTACCAAATTCAGTCATAAGTCTTTAATCATTACCATTCAACATTTCTAATCCTTTAATCAACATTCCCCATAATCTTTCCTATATGCTATTTGAATTTTACATTTGAAGAAATTAAGGTACTATAGAAAATATTGTATCTCAATCACAAAAACAAAGCATTCTGAGTTTCTGAAATAAGGGCTAAGTCTATAATTAAAAATGAATCTGTTCATTGTTCTAAAATACTCCCCCCAAAAGACAGAGAAATGAAACAAGATTGGCAAAATTATAACTGTAATTATCTTTCATTATAATTGTAATTGAATTGAATGGATATATGTGATTTATTATGCTATTCTATTCAGTGAATACTTGAAATTTTTCATAATGTTTACTTTAAAAAATTAATCTATAAACTGCCCTTTGGGGGAACTTAAATGCGTTACCAAATCCCAACATACACCAGCAGACTGTTCTAATCAATAGTAAAAAGATAAAGGAGAATGCAACCAATGTCTTTATCATTTTTTTTAATTGTGTAAAAAATATATACAAGATCAAATGAACCATCGTGACAATTTTTAAGGGACCAGTTCAATAGTGTTAAGTATATTCACACTGTTGTTCAATGGCTCTCCAGAAATTTGGCATCTTGTAAGACTGGTGCTCTATGCCCATTACACAACAACTCCCCTTTTAAGTCTTCATTCAGCCCCTGGCAGCCACTACTTTCTTTTTCTGTGAATTTGACTACTTTAGATATCTTGTATAAGTGGAGTCATACAGTGTTTGTCTTTTTGTGTTGGCTTACTTCACTTAGCAAAATATTCTCAAGGTTCATCTACGCTGTAGCACGTGACAGGATTTTCTTCATTTCGGCCATTGCACACACATTCGTTCTCCTCATTGCTTAGCTGAGTTTTCCTCATAGCATCTTTTATTTCAGTTTCCTCAGAAAATACATTAAGATGAACATTTTAAGGTACAAGTAACCCAAATGTCCATCAACGGATGAATGGACAAAAAAAAAAAAGTAGCGTATCCATACAATGGTATCTTATTCAGCCTTAAAAAGGAAGGCCGTACACTTGACATTTATCACTCCAGGGCGTACAAGAAACCAGGCGCACCTAATAGAAATTAGTGGTGGGTCTAAATGAAGCTAAATTTATTATTTATCTACATTTGCTTTCTAGCCCCCTTTTATTTTGGTACCCTTTCTTGATGAAACTATTGAGGGGATAATATTGGATATAAATATACTTTTACTTTCTTAGTCCAGAAATACAGCTGTGAGAGATGTAGCCTGACTGAGAGGAAGGTACCATGGATGGACAGATAAAGATTGGGAGAGTGTCGAATTTTTCAGATTAAAAAAAATTTATTGACAAAAATTACATTTAAATCCCAAATTTGGTCAAAGAAACTTGGTGTTACAGATATTTCATGGTTTATGTTGATGACGAATTTGATAATCTATTTGATTTTTAGGGGCTGAGCACTGTGTTCCATTTAGAAAAGTTTCCTGGATGGCACTGTGATATCATGGGGGGCAGATAATTATCTCATTTATCTGAGACCATGAACCTACCATAGAGGAAGCAGCTCTTTGGATGACTGCACTACATCTGAGTCCACAGGAAATAAAGACCATCCAAAATCATTTGAGTTTCCTGGGCACCAGGAAGCCATCGCCATCTTATCTGGAGCCACTTTCACACTTTGTATTTTGCCTCTAGTTAGCTTTCTCAGCTCCCTCCAAGGAGTCACCAATCCCTTGGGCTCCTTAAATTTCTGGCTTAGATTATGGGGAGTGATTAATGGCGGTGGGCCTGGTACACGTTGAGGTCAGCATGTTGAGCATCTGTATGTCAGCGACAAATACAGCAGTGTGCATCCACCAACTCACTTTTCCCCTTTGCAGCCGTAATTTATTCATCCCCGAGTACACTCGGCCATCTGCTATTTATTTTGTTTTCTTTAAGCATTATTTCCCTCAATTGGCTAAGCTAGGGCACAGGTGAAAAGTGGTAAGAAGCAAAGGGAAGTTGCTGTTGTTGGACACAGGAGGGGTGAGCTGAGCTCCCCAGGAGGAAGAGCATTGAGCTCAACTGAAAGGGCCTAACTGTATTGTTGAATACTCAAATCCCTGTCTAATAGGAGCATTTGGGCCAGGCCCAATCATAACTAGCTAAGGCTAGACCCCTGGGGTGAGGAGTGTAAAGCTGGGGAATTTCAAGCATCCTTAATAGTAGCCCTGTAATAAACTGATGCTCTGCCTCTTTGCTAAAGTCTGTACAAGGCTGGGCTATAAATTTTACATTTGGCTAAGTGACTCATAAAGAAACACCCACCTGATTTCAGACATGCATTTTTGGCAGTCAGGGAGCTCGCTAAATTAGCTATGGTTCTATTTTTAGCCACTAGAAAGTGCCTGAAATACAATGGTTCTATCTATACAGTTTTACAACTCAACTCTCCACTACTGCTTATTAGACTGTTTCTTGGACTGAGAGATCACTTCTTTTTTAAATGCCCCAAACATTGAATACATTTTTTTATTTCATCCATTAGCTTCTGGCCATGTCAGCTGTTTTTCATGAGAGTAACTATAATAAATAAGTTATCAAAATGCATTCCAGCTTATTTGTACTACATAACAATCACTGTTATTACAGAGTGATAAAAATATAAAAACACTTTTTTCTTCAGGAAGAGCTGAAGTGTCTCTTGTCTGGGGAGGTCCAGTGTTGACTTGAGGAACTTCGGTCAAGCTGGTATTTGACCTTTGGCAGGAGGCTGCCCTGGGTCTTATATTCTCAACAAACTGGGCCCAAGACAATAGTGTGCTTTATAGCCCAGAGCCCGATCAGTGTGTTTCTCCAAGGAAGACCTCAAGCTGAAAAGCCAACATGCCTGACAAGCACCGTCAAGGTACCAAGGGCATAAGCACTAGACATTGGAAAACAAATGGAAAAGCACACACAGCTACATCTGGAATCCTAATGGGCCGCCAATGGTTCCCAGCTAAAGGAAGAATTACCCGTGTTATTTTATCATCCCTTGCGCTAACTTTGCTGTTTATGTACAGCAATAAATGATTTTTTAAAAACATATTTGGGTCATTATGTCATATACCACCAGCAAGTAAGGTTGTTTTATTGTGCTTGGAGTCAAAATACCATCTGTACCCAGATGTACGGGAAGTTTAAAATCTCTTGTCCTTCTGTATTCATTCCTCTTGGACAAATGAGTTAAGTTTTTAAAAGGGAAATTGAGAATTTTTATGGCTTCTACTCCCACCTTGCCAGTAAAATTTGCACCAGTATTTTTCTACCCAGCAAAGGTACTTGGCCAATGATAACACTAAATAGTAACGCAGAAAGCCAAACAGCTTCCAACCAACAGGAAATGCCAGAGATTTTTTTTTTTTTTTGAACACTTTTAGCAAGCTGGGTTCTTCTGCCAAGGCTGTGCTATAATCAAAAAGTAACTGCAGATCAGGAATATGGAGTGAAATCCAGAGGTTCAAGCCGACTCTTCCCATGCGGCATGTGGATTTCTACCTCCCTTTCTGATTGCTGCGGGTAGTTTTAAAATACACCTGCTCTGTTAACTCCTTTATCATGCGTACCCAACAATTACCAATGGGATGAAATATTTTCTTATTTTTCTTTTTTAAAAAAATATTTTCTTAGCTTAAAAAATTCCAAAATGCTTATCTCTTTATAATATATTCTTTTGCATGATCCTTAATCAATGAATCTGGCTGGTTTCTTTTTCTACACCTTCCCCATACTTTCTAAAATTTTAAAGCTCAAGTCATCCAAATCTGCTTCAATTCCATTATTAACAAAGGGAACCTTTTTTTCACATGAATAAAGAAAGGACTTTATACACCAAGGGAGGGGAAAGGAGAGGAAAGGCTAAGAAAAGCAGATGTTCAGACATGACTGACCCACCTACCCAGAGAATCAGTCCTTGTGTGAGTGTTTGGTTTCTGAAGCAGAGGATGCTGGCTTTCCTGTTTACTTAGCTAGCCCTGTCACTGGTTTACAGGTGGCCTGGAAAGAAGATTTAGGAAATGTTTTCTCTCTCCATAAATGAATATCAAATTATTTTACAATGTGCCCTGGTACATGCATCATAACATATTGGAAGCCAAAGACAATCTCCCAGCAGAAGGGAGGGCAGTGGGTCAGGGAGACGATGGAATAGGGCAGGGAGCTAAGTGTTGAGTGGGGCACTTTGAGGAACTTTGTTTCAGAGTTCTTGGTGAAACAAAATTCGTTAAAATTTTTAAAATATTTTCCTAACAGATAAGTCATTTTGCTGGTATATGACTTTAGCTTGGCATACATACCCTTCCTACTCCCCTTCTCTGACAGGATTTTTTTTTTTAAGATTTTATTTGAGATAGAGTGCATACAAGAGAGAGCACAAGGTGGGGGAGGGGCAGAGGGAGAGGGAGAAGTAGGCTCCCCCGCTGAGTAGGAAGCCCAATGGAGGGCCAGGAGTGGGCTCAATCCCAGGACCCTGAGATCATGACCTGAGCTGAAGGCAGATGCTTAACGGACTGAGCCACCCATGAGCCCCCTTTGACAGGATTTTTGAGTTCTGATTATTCTTTTTTTTTTTTAAAGATTTTATTTATTTATTTCACAGAGGGAGAGAGATCACAAGGAGGCAGAGAGGCAGGCAGAGAGAGAGAGGGGGAAGCAGGCTCCCCGCTGAGCAGGGAGCCCGATGCGGGCCTTGATCCCAGGACCCTGAGATCATGACCTGAGCCGAAAGCAGAGGCTTTAACCCACTGAGCCACCCAGGCGCCCGAGTTCTGATTATTCTTACAATGAACCGTCACCGTGATCTTCTGCTACAAATGATCAGTTAACTTGATTCTGAGTTTTACCTGAATCTCTACACAAGAAAACCCTAAAATCACCAGCGTTGCTTCCTTATGGAAGAAGCCATTACTTGATAATTTATCAACCTAGGCTGGAGTTCCATCTCCTTTATTCTCGCTTTTTCATGCTTATATTCATCTTTTTCTTTTGTCCTATTACTTAACAAATTTTTTCACCAAATTTTAGTGGTGATTTTGGTGATTTCTTTCCCTTTTTTCTTGCTTGTGTTCTGACCCTATCCTCCTAACACATTTCTAGCTTACATTTCAGCAGTATCTGATTATTGCCATATTTCACATTTCAAGAGAATTTTAGAGTCTCTTGTTCCTAACTACATTCTCCCAGCCTAGAAGTCTTCATAGATCATCTTTGTCAAATCATGTCCCTCCTCCTTCAGAATGCTGCCAGGAATCATCTCCCAAACTAACCCCATATGGCTTTGCTCAACCAAATCACTTCAACGATCCTGTTTGCACATTGACAGGAGAAATGACTTAGGAAGATATTTCTATATTCTGCAGATGTTTATATTTTCCCTATGATTATTCTGCTTCTGTTCTTTTCTTATTTCATTTGCATATGTATTCTTGTCTTTATTTAAACTTAAAGCTCCTTATGAGTATGGAATGATCTTATAATCAAATATTTTTTGTGTGTTTCTAGAGTTTTCAGTTCAGTGCTCACTATATTACATGGAGGAAAAAAACAAGAAATACGGCTACCTGCCTAAAGTCTGAAATTGCTTTTTTGGCTGTCATATTCTTTGGCTTGTGATAGCTAAGCATATCATAATAAACATGTCCTGTCTAAATACATTAGTCCCATCCATTGGGCTCGAGATTTCTGAGGGACATAGGGTATTACCACCTTCTATTGTGAGAGTCTTCTCCTTTCTCCAACCTAGATATTATGTGTCTTCTTAATTTCTAACTTCTCCAAGTAAAAACAGCAAGATGTGACATTATTTATCCTTTTAACTGAAATTATCACAAATATATTCACTTTTTAAAATTTTGTTAATTTTATTTCCTATTATGGAATAAAAGTATGTCCTGAGAGAAGAGTTTAGAGAATATTCAGAAAGTGAGAAGAATGTTGGAGGAGGAGGAAGGTATAGAATAGTCTCCTTGGCTCTAGAATTGTGCTGCATTTAATTCTGGTCTTATAGACTGCAGACTGAACTTGCTTCCGTTGTTTGGGGTACTTTTCTTAGAGACTCGTAGAATATCAGCCTTTCCATTTTCCTTAACACAAATATTCCTATGCCCCAAGATTCACAAATGCCAGGGGTCCTGTACCCTCAAACTGGCCTGGGTCTCCTAGCATTGCTGCCATTCATAGGCCTCCCTCACTACCACTATCAGCACATGGACAAGGAGTATGCCCTTCCCTAAGCCCCTCTTTGCTTCTTTTATAATATAATCCATAATCCCATCATCCAAAGTTTTAGTTATTTCCAATACCCCCAAACAGCTGAACCTGACACTGCCTTAGAACACAGAAGAGTTGCTTAGTAGTCATCAGAGAGGGACAATGATGGTAAGGAGGGGATGGGAACCACCAGCCCATGCATGCTGTGAGATGCACTATTAAAGCACCATGGCTTTGAGCAGATATGATCCTGTCTCTTTGCCTGAGTCCCTGACAGCATGTCCCAGGAAAGTTTAAAAACATTCATTGACACATTCATCCCTCCTTGTTGACATTACTTTTACCTGAGGTATAACTGACATGCAATAAACTATATATTTAAAAATGTACAACTTGATAATTTTTGACCTTTGCATACACCTGGGAATCCATTAGCACAACTCAAGGTACTAATGAACATATTCATCAACTCCAAAAGTGTCTTTGTCTCCCTTAATTATCCCTCCCTCCCATTCCTGCCTCTTTCTAGGCAATAACTGTCTATTTTCCATCATAATAGATGAATTTGTATTTTTTAGGAGTTTACATTAGTGGAGTCATACAGTCTGTGCTCTTTTTTCACCTGGCTTCTTTTACCCAGCATAATAATTTGGAGATTCATTCATGTTGTTGAATGTATGACTAGAATGTTTGCTTTTATTGCTGAGTAGTATTCCACAGTGTAGATGGGCTTATGTGAGAGGGACGTATTGAGCCTCTTTGTTGTGGCAGGTGCTATTCCAGACATTGAACTATACAGGCACTAAAGGCCACGTCCCAGCCCTCAGTGATCTAACTTGCCTCTTAACCCTCAAGAGAACATCCCTACATGGAAACCTGCAGCACTGGTGACTCAGAAGGCATTCCCTTCTGACTGTAAATAAAGAGTATGAGGAATCGATTTTCTGTGCAAGGCAAAAGTTGTAGTTAGAAATTCTCCCCAACTTTAAACACTGCCAAACACACAGACTGTTTGAAGAACAATACTGGGAGTGAGTTTGTATTGGGAATATACGCTCTCAATTTAGAATCTCAGAATGTTGTAGTCAGACACTTCAGATGGGGGTTCCGAACTCAATTAGAAGGCAAGCTCATAGCCTAACTGACAGAGTTGCCTGGTGGGGACTGTGGCATTAGGAAAGGGCAGACATCTAAAGGGGGAAATGCAACTCTACTCTTGGTAATTGGTGCCTTGATGCTCATTGTGAGAAACTGGATTTTAATGTGAAATCCTTTAAAATATTTCCAACTAATAAAACAAATTAAAAATGCCATCTTATATAGAGACAGATAAGTAATTTGAGGATTATAGTAAAGTTTGATAAACTTTTAGAACCTCAGCAAAGACCCTGTAAATCAGGTAAGGAGGGAGGTTGAGCAAAACCTCTTGGAGGAATTAGTGCTTGTGGGAGATTTTAGTAGATGTGCAGGAGTTTGTTACAGGATGAGTCAAAGAACTACGAATCATTTTATATGCCTGGCATGGTGAGGCAGGTGAAGCTAGTGAGAAGGACCTTTTATACTAGGTAAGAAGCTTAATTTATATCTTGGGACTTATTAAAGTCATTTAAAAAGCAAATTGAGTGACATAATTAAATTTACTTTTAACCATAATGAATGAATTCAAAGATGACCAGAGATAGGAAGACCAATTAAAAGGTGATCAAAGTAGCCCAAATGAGGGGGAGGGATAATGTCTTAGATTCAGATTGTGGATGTAGAAACTGGGGGAAGTGGACAGAACAGAAGGAAAGTGAAAGAGACAGAGGAAATGGAATTCTAAGTACTCAGTGATTGATTAAATATGTGCAGAAGAATCAAGCAGATTCCCATATTTAAGGCTTAAGCAAGTAGGTAAATAGACAATGGATCAGAAAATGAAAGTAGGGCTGGGGAAGACAAATTCACTTTAACATTTTGAGTTCAAGGTTGTGTGGGACATTCGAAGGGAAAAGTCCAGAACTTAGATGAATATTAACATGGGTTTAGATAATGCAGGAGTTCGAAGACAGAAATACACTTTTTCTTATATTTATAGGCCTGAGGGAGGAAAAGGAGAGAGAAAGAAAAAAGAGCAAAAGGCTTAAAATGCAGCTCTTGGCAACACTGCCTTTGTGGGGAAAAATTAGCTCATGTATCTTATATATTTATTTTTGCTCCTTACTTAGTTTGTAAATTCATGAAGGAAGAGGCTTTACCTTGAGCTTTTCAGTAATTCAGTGCCTCTGACAGAGAAGGGGTTCAAAATTAATTCACTGTTTGCATAATTGCAAACTGGAAATATGGTGAATCTGGGTCTATAACTAGCTGTTTCTTTTTTTGTTTTGTTTTTTAAAGATTTTATTTATTTATTTGACAGAGAGAGAGAGAGGTCACAAGTAGGCAGAGAGACAGGCAGAGAGAGGAGGAAGCAGATTCCCTGCTGAGCAGGGAGCCTGATGCGGGGCTCAATGCGGGGCTCGATGCGAGGCTCGATTCCAGGACCCTGAGATCATGACCTGAGCCAAAGGCAGAGGCTTTTAACCCACTGAGCCACCCAGGCGCCCCTAACTAGCTGTTTCTGATAAACCAATCCATGTGCTGTACTAAAATGCTAAAACAATCAGATTGTGAGTACTAGGACATGAGTTACTACCACCACATAGATCTGGTCTATTTCTGTTGAGTAGGAGCAACAATCGCTAGTTACAGATTTTTCTGATGTTTAACTAAATATATAAAAGAGAAAGGTCTTTCTAGTTTCAAATCCAGTAATACAACTTTAGCAGAATGCAGGACGGTCAAATCCAGCGGTGGTCTTAAATATACAACTAAATAACAGGACAACATGATGAACATCAATTTTTTTTCTTCACATCATGCAGAATTTAGCAGGTGACAACTTGGATACATTTTTGCTTAAGTGATTAAGAATCCCAATTCTCTCAACAGCACTCCCACCAAAACTAGGAAAGCTTTCCTAATCCGAATTAAATCTAAAGACTGTAAATATTATTCTATCTTTAAACTAGATTAGCTAGAGGTAAATGAGTGTAAAGAGGTCAGGAAAACTTCAGTGAATCAATCCTCATTTTTCTCACCACATCAAGTAGAGAATCTGTGATTTACACAATTTCGGCTAGGGAAAGTGCTTCCCGTGTAACTTTTTTCCTCCATGATCTCTCCCCCTTAATACATTAAGGGGTAACCTTTACTTGCCATAGAAAAACAGACATGTGAATTCGATACTCTCACTTTGTTGATATGTTTTTAAAGCTGGCGAGCAAATAGAGTGCAGAATGTGAAATTTTTTGCTTCAACTGCCACATGGCTAGCTGGAAGCTGAGTTCAGGACATAGCAAACTGTCTGTTCTGATTTCCAAGAACAGCAAAAATATCAAGTTATGTTGAGGGAAAAAAATTCTTATTCTTGATATCATTAAGCTTGTTTCCAAAATACCCTCCAATTTCTTCTAGGTAAAGAACCTTATAAATGAAATAAAAGCAACAAATTTAATTTTACCATTTCCCAAGGATGTATAACAATTTCCAAAGGAATTTCTTAGACTCTCGTCTTTTTGAAGTTTCTTTTTTAAATTAGAAAACAACAATGTAGTTTGAATTCCAGGTACATTCCCTAACTTCTTACAGAAATATCATTTAGATATAACTTGATTTAAGAAAACTGAATATATAAAATTTTTCTCAAAAAGATACAGATATTAATTGTATTTTTTTAGTTTTTGTAGTGTTCAATAATTTATCAGTTGTGTATAACACCCAGTGCTCATCATATCACATTTAATTGTATTCTAAAAGCATTATTTACATTACAAGATTCATTAACATACTAGTCTCTTCAGTGAACCTAAAAAAAAAATTATAAAAGTTTTGTTCCCATAGCCTTGGAAAGTTTCCTTTGGGCAAACAGATTTATGGTGCAAACCAAGGCATGTGGGAATTTTCCTTTTATAACAATGGGTCCATGATACTTGGCTATTAGTCTCTTCTGCTTCCCCTTACAGATTCAATTTCCTCCTAGCATGCCAGAGAATACCAACTCTATGTCACCAAGTCAGCTATTTTTCCAGCACTCCAGATTCATATATTACACTTCTTATAAGACATCTGCACTTGTTTAACCCATGGAAATCCAAATCCAATACATTCAGGACTGACGGCATCACTCCATCTTCCAAATCCTGCTCTTCCAATTCCTTTTTCCAGGAAACTGATGAACTAGCCACTCAACAGCCCAAGTCAGCACACTGCAGACATTCTCAAATCCTCCCCACTTTTAACCATAAACATAACCAAAGTCCTGTTGTTTCCACTTTCTTAATACTACTTAAATGCATCCATTTCTCTTCCTCTCCACTTTTTCAACTTGGTTTAGACCAACCCCATTTCCCTCTTCCCTTAACAACTATCCAGTTGTACCTTACTCTAATTCATTCTCCATACCATAGCGAACAGTCCTGTAAAACTACAAATCTAAGTAAATCTTCCCTACCTAAATTCTTTTTTTTTTAAGATTTTACTTATTTATTTGAGAATGTGAGTGAGAAAGAGCAAAAGTGTGGGTGAGAGAAGGAAGGGGCAGAGAGAGAGAAACAGACTCCCCACTGAGCAGGGAGCCGGATGCGGGGCTCCATCCCAGGACCCTGGGATCATGACCTGAGCCAAAGGCAGATGCTTAACTGACTGAGCTACCCAGGTGCCCCATTCCCTAAATTCTTTTTTTAAATTTTTATTTATTTTTTATTTTTTATTTTTAGTTTTTGATGCAGTGTTCCAAGATTCACTGTTTATGTATAACACCCTGCCTAAATTCTTAAGGAATTTTCCAGGAAAAGGCCTAACTCTTTAGCCTGGCATAAGAGACACTTCAAGATAATCCTCTTTCCACTCCCCTACCTTCCAGTCTGAGCTCTAATTATTTGAGTCACCTGCAATTCCCTGTGTGCTCCCTCACTGTCACTTCAGTTGTTACACCTAACATGAATTTTCCACCCTCTTAAGCTGTTTCCCAATTGCCTTTGGTACTTGCCTTTGATGTCTCATTTCAGGCTATTACCTTTCCAGGAAGCAGCTTCCCCTGGCTAATCTTTACCCCTTCCACAGAGAAGACAGTGCCAACCTGTGTATTCTGGAAGTTCCCTGTTCTTAACTGGCCCACAGCACTTATCACCATTTATTACAATTGCTTATTCATTTGCCTGTCTCCTCTTCCAGAATACAAGCTTCTTGAGACCATGTCCTGCTTTCCATTACATCACTAGTGCTAAAAGCAAAATCTAGCACATAGTGGACACTCAGTAGATAGAGGCATGAATAAAAATATATAAAGAGACATGAGCCAAATATTAAAGACAATTTCTCTCATTTTAGTGTTAATGATATTTTAAACTCTTAATATGTTTGGCTTTTCTTTTTTATAATCTTTGTTATAATATTCACTTCCCAATATATAAAAAACAAAAGCAAAAATACAAAATGTTTATTTTCTTATTTAAATGCAAATTTAAGCATGTCGCTATTAATTTTTTAATAGAAGTTCTATAGAATATGCTATATTTGTTCTCCCTTAGTCTTTTTTTTTTTTTAGGATTTTATTTACTTATTTGTCAGAGAGAGAGAGAGAGAGCACAAGCAGGGGGAGGGGCAGGCAGAGGGAGAAGCAGGCTCCCTCCCTGCTGAGCAAAGAGCTCAATGAGAGACTTGATCCCAGGACCCTGGGATCATGACCTGAGCTGAAGGCAGACCCTTAACAGACTGTGCCATCCAGGTGTCCTTATTATTTTAAATTAAAAATACACTTACCTATTCACGGAAATTTCAATGCAAGCATACTTTGATCTATAAAATAAAGAAGATCATTACAGATTACAGGTAAGCAGATTTTAGAAATAATACTAATTTTGAATGTACCATTGGAACTTGTGCCTCATTATTTATAGGAACACTGGTTTTATATAAAGTAATCATTGTCTTTAGTTTTAGAAACTTGAGTTTCTATGTATAGTATTGGGCTTTCTTAAGGTAGGAAGAGCTACCATGGAGCGCTAAAAACCAAGAGAGATTTCAGGCTTGTAAAGAAAGGAAAGGTAAAACATTAAACTACATAATGAATACTGAATGATTGCAATTATGAAGATGAGTATTGCCCTAAACCTAAATTAAGGAGTGTGATCTCCCACTTTTTTAGTTTTTTTAATTTGTGGCAAAATTCCAAACCTAAAGATTAAAGTGTTTACTTGACATTTGTTTTTTACCAGACAAAATGGGAAAACTGGGCTACATCAATGTTTCATAAACATTAACCTTTTCTTTCTTTAAAATAAATATCATGGAGATGACCAATATCTAAAACATTGAAAAATACTCGGGGAAATGAAAAAGGGAGACACTTTTTTTCTTCCCTCCTCCCTTTGCCCCACAACACGTTGATTCTAAAGTGCTAAGAATTCAGTGGAGCAGAGCTTTAATTTTTTTTTTATTTTTTTATTTGATACAGAGAGAGAGATTACAAGTAGGCAGAGAGGCAGGCAGAGAGAGAGGAGGAAGCAGGCTCCCTGCGGAGCAGAGAGCCCGATGTGGGCCTCGATCCCAGGACCCTGAGATCATGACCTGAGCCGAAAGCAGGGGCTTTAACCCACTGAGCCACCCAGGCGCCCTGGAGCAGAGCTTTAAAACCACTTGCGTGTGAGATCTCCAAAGACCACTTTCAAATCTGAAGTTACATGGTTCTAAAATTCACAAACATTTCTGTGTATGCAGTTATTTAGAGAAGAGAGGCTAAATCATCAAATCTCTATACTGGAACTTTCTAGGGAACATGAAAGTATGTAGTGTAATATAGGTGTGTTTTAAATTACTATAGTTACAAAGGAGAGATCTCTGGGAACTATCCTAGAATTAATGGATTCTATAATGCTTCCGTAATTATTTTTTTAACCTATTACTTTCCATCATTTAAGGAAGTCTGTGAGAACACGTACAGTCGAATGAAAAGACAAACTGCTGGGAAAGACTTCACTAATATTTCAGAATTGGAAAGTGAAAAGAGTAGGTTTCATGGAGAACCACAAAATAATGACAGGAACTCCGTTTGAAGAAACCCCAAGACATTCAGAGACTCAAAGTAATGGGTTTAATTCCCCAAAGTCTCAAGCAGTTTCCACCCCAGGGTAACAAAAACAAGAACTCGTGTTTGTTTGTTTTGGAGTCTCCATTTGGACCTGGAAGGTCAGGCTCTGAACAGCAAAGCCATTGTTCGACATCATTCATCCTGATCATGGTCCAGCACCTGACTGGGAATTAGCAAACCTGGGTTCTCGATCGGATTCTCTGATTGACTCACTCCAGGGTTTTTAAAGAGTCACAATTCATCCACTCTACACTATCTGTGAAGTGATCTTTCCCCTCTGGATGATGGAGGGGTTATAGGGATTATGTTGTCTACTAATACTGGGAAATATGCTAAAGAAGGTTAAGGCTGATACTTTATTACCAATGCTGTTCACTTCGATACCTAAAAACAACAGTTACCACCTCTCTGAGGGATTATTTTGTGCCCGAAACAGCTCTCAGTGCTTTATATAAATTAACTTCCTTAATCCCCACAACAACCCTGGTAGTTAGGTATACTATAATCCTCATTTTGCAAAAGAGGCAGCAAAATTATAAAGAAGCTGAGTAATTTGCCTAAAGTCACACAGCTAGTAAGTAGCACAGCCAGAGCTCTAACAAAGCAGTCTGGCTCAAGTCCTAGCTCTTCACCATGCTGTACTATCTCTCCAGGGAAGCTGTCGGGTTTTCCCAGATCTGGTGCTATGAACAGGAAGGCTAGAACATATATAATCTCTTAGTTGCCTGTCTAGTCACAATAACTAGGTTTGCTCTCCCACAATCATAGAGACTAGGGCATATACTGGCCTTACTGATCTCCGCACCCCCCCTCCGCCCCGCAAAGAGGGATGTTACTGCTTTGCTGGGTGCAGGTATTTGGAGAAGCAAGAGGGTGAAACAGCTTCAAAATGGCATTTTAACTGAAATGAATGATCTCTCAATATGCATGTATTTAGAATAGAAAAGGATCTGAAAATCTTATTAAATATTACTCCATACAATTATTTTAATAATAATGGCAAATCCTAAAATTTCTGTTAGAAACACTGCAATTAATATCAAAGTACAAACAAGATAATAGCTTATAAAGTAAAACCTCTTGCAGGGCATTCTCTGATCAGGTTTCCATGAAGTAGGTGTCATTTTGAATTCTAAAGTCTGTTTACAATCATAATCATGTTCTGCCTTTACTCCTCTTACTTCCACTCCACCAGTTAGAAGTTCTATCATCAGATTGTAGAGGATAGGGGGTTCTTAGGTCCCAGCAGAAACAAGAAAACAATTGAAAGTGTATTGGACTATTGAAGGCAGCTGCAAATGTTGAACTACGTCTGCCCCTCGCGATGCCCCTGGTTCCTTCTCCCCAAAGATTCCCTGGGTCTGTCTTAAATAGGAGCCAAATATAATAGTGGTATCTGGAACATTTGACTTTATTATAGTTTGTTTTAAGACATTAGTTGCACTAATCGCAAAGAAGTCTCTCATACAGGAACTATGAAATAATTTAACTAGAGTCTTCCTTCTAAGACTTCAATAAATTCTAAAAGTCACAGTGAGCCAAAGGATTTAGAAAGGCATTGAGGCTAAAGAAATGCACACTGGTGGGGCTGTATTAATCCCAAACCAATCTGGAAATCAATTCACGTGAGATTAAGAAGGGCATATTGCAGACTAGAGGAAATGAAGCCTGGGTGTCAAGTCCAGACCCTTGGAACATGCAAATAAGACACTCTGTCCAGGCAACTGAGACATCTTTTGAAGTGTACATTTTGTGCACTAACACAAGGATAACTGATACTAATCAACTGCTGTGAAACCAGAACAAAGTCAGAAGTATGGGAGCAATAAGAGAAACATGACCTAACGTGGCAATGTAGCAAAGGGCAAACTATGGTCCATTGCTGGAACTTTGCTAAAAGGCAAAAGCAGGAGGCCCTGGGTCTCACCAAACCCGGAAGGTAATGCAAAAATAAATAATAACTGCTGAATAATTATTTATCAAACAGCTCAATCATTCCAGAAAAATAGATATGTATCATAACAAGAACTATTAAATCGATCCCAGCAGAGTTTTGAAATGGGGCAGGAAAGAAGTTCCCATTGATTAAAAACCAAAAGCAATTTTGTGCTTTTGATTTGTTTGGCTCTTAGAAAACAAAAAGTGTTTTATCAATATCCATATGTGGTGACAGTAAGCAAACCTTTCTTGAATTTCATGCAAAGGAGATATGGTTCCCAAGGTTTCTCTATGCCAGGTTTCAAGTTATCTTTATTAGGCTCATTAGGGAAAAGAAGATTACATTAGCAATACAGAATTGTAGGTGTTGGATTTCATACCATTCCTAAGGTATTATATATATAAATACATAAAGGTATACACTGTGTATGTATATGTGTATGTAGGTTTGGCCATATTTTTAGAAGGAAAAAAAGCAAATTTTAAAATTAATGTGGAACTCACTATAATTATGCAAGGAATGAGGACTCTTACATTTTAGACAGGAAATTACTCTTGTGTGGGCATGTGTGTATATTTATTTTTATTATGTTCAATTAGCTAAAACATAGTAGTATATCATTAGATTTTGATGTAGTGTTCAACAATTCATTAGGACTCTTTAAAAGCTTTCCAGGGGTGCCTCGGTGGCTCAGGCAGTTAAGTGTCTGCCTTCAACTCAGTTCATGATCCTGGGGTCCTGGGATCGAGCCCCACATCAGGATCCTGCTCAGGTGGAAGCCTGCTTCTCTCTCTCCCTTTGCCCCTCCCGGGCCACTCATGCTCACTCTCTTTTTCTCTCAAATAAATAAAATATTTTTTTTTAAAAAAGCTTCTTTCCAGGTCCATCTGCAAAGTTCTTCCATTGTTTACAATGTTTATGTATTTACTTAGGTTCTTTTGGAAAAATGACCACTACTTCCATTTCTCCCTCAACATAATATCTGAAAAGAAGCCAAGGAAAACCTTCAGGAAAAATGCTGTCTCTTGAGAACTCATGAGAACAGTAACACATTTAGATTTTGCAAGATTAACGTAGACCATACAAATACATATCTCTCCCAGTGGTCATGTCATTTTTCATATGTTAGCCACCACTTCCTAATAACACATAGGTAGGAAACTACTGTCATCATATGCTGGATCATGTATCTCAATCAACTACTACCTAAGGAAACTTATGGGATCTGGTGGGGCGGGGAGGGAGAGGGGGACAACACAGTACTAAATTTCTGCACCTTCCTGCTTGTGCAGTAAAAAATGTACCTTTGTACTCCAATGAGGAGATGGCACTACCTCAAAAGATCTACATTATTCAACAGACTCAAAAATGCAAAGCTTGTGTGTAACCATAGAGATGTCACTGGCTATCTGCCTATGATATCTGACGGCTGACAGGCACCAAATTCTAAATCTCTGCAAAAAGATCCAAAACTGCACTCTGGTTTTAGTTAAATGAGAAGGTACTGACTTAAGCTCAAAAAAATAAATAAATAAACAAAATTGGACCACTCCTCCCACCCACCCAAAAACCTCTTGAATCAGAAATTGCAGGGGTACGTTTAATCTTTACACAAGGTTATAAAACAATCATGGTTAAGAACTATTGACATAACCTGCCAAGACTTCCAGTGTTCCAACACAAAGTAATTGAATAAATCAAGTCAGCAATTCTTGTCAAAAAAGAAAAAAAATATCACAAATGAGAAAAGATTGAGAGCCACCACAGATCACAAAAAATCCAAGAATTATTAAAATAATAATTAAAAGACACACACTTTAGACCAATGTTGTGCAGTAGATAGATGACAAATTGCAACTGTGAGTCACATGTGTCATTTGTAATTTTCTAGTACTCACAATAAAAAAAGTGGTTTTGATCATATGATTTGATACAGAGATGGAGTAATAAAACATTGAAGATTGATACTATGAACTTTAGGCCTGTGGTTCCAAACATGGCAAAGCATCAAAATCACCTGAAGACACACAGTCAGAATGGCTAAAATTAACAAGTCAAGAAATGACAGATGTTGGTGAAGATATGGAGAAAGGGGAACCCTCCTACACTGTTGGTGGGAATGCAAGGTGGTGCAACCACTCTAGAAAACAGTACAGAGGTTCCTCAAAAAGTTGAAAATAGAGCTACCCTATGACCCAGCAATTGCACCACTGAGTATTTACCCCAAAGATACAAATGTAGTGATCTGAAAGGACACGTGTACCTGAATGCTTATAGCAGCAGTGTCTATAGTACCCAAACTATGGAAAGAGCTCAGAAGTCCATCGACAGATGAGTGGATAAAGTATGGTATATATATACAATGGAATACTACTCAGCCATCAAAAAATGAAATCTTGCCATTTGCAACAACATGGATGGAACTAGAAGGTATTATGCTAAGTGAAGTAAGTCAGAGAAAGACAATTATATATATTATATTCCTCACTCATGTGTGGAATTTAAGAAACAAAACAGAGGATCACAGGGAAAGAGAGGAAAAAATAAAACAAGATGAAATCAGAGAGGAAGACAAACCATAGGAGACTCTTAATCATAGGGAACAAACCAAATGTTTCTGGAGGGGAGGCGGGTGGGGTAACTGGTGTTGGACATTGGGGAGGGTATGTGTTATAATAAGCAGTGGGTATGATATAAGGCAGATGAATCACTGAACTCTACCTCTGAAACCAATAATACATTATATGTTAATTAACTGAATTTAAATTAAAAAATTAAAATTAAAAAAAAGAAAAAAAAATCACCTGAAGAATGTTTGAAGCCTAAAGAGTTTAGAAGGATCCGCCCGTGCTACCGCCCTGACTCTGACTCTTCAGGGGAAGGGCACAGGGATTATGACACACAGATTTTGGAACTAGTGTTTTAGAATTTCCCTTTTAAATGTTAAATATCTTGGTTCTTTAAAAGATGTTTTTATTTTTTTCATTCTTGTCTTTATGCTGTTTTAAATTAAGTATTCATCAGACATAATTTGTTATTCAAATTTCTAAAACCAATCAGTAAAAACATTAATAAACATAGACACTTAATAAAAGACTTCTGGGAATTCTGGTCCAAGATGGCAACAAAGAGACTCCTGAACTTGCCTTCTCTTATGGCATTAAAATTATTTAGTTAAATATTTACACAGTTTAATAGCATTGTAGTTATTTTTAGAAATAAGATCAAGTAAGAATTAAGAGGGAAGGTTAAAACGTACATGATGTCTGTACACTCTGACAATACAGCTGTAGTACAATTATTTTTTAAAATGAAGAAAATAGGGCGCCTGGGTGGCTCAGTGGGTTAATGCCTCTGCTTTCGGCTCAGGTCATGATCTCAGGGTCCTGGGATCAAGGCCCGCATCGGGCTCCCTGCTCAGCGGGGAGCCTGCTTCCCCCTCTCTCTCTCTGCCTGCCTCTCTGCCTCCTTGTGATCTCTCTCCCTCTGTGAAATAAATAAAATAAAATCTATAAAAAAAATTAAAAAAAAATAAAATGAAGAAAATAGGGAAAGCATGTGCAAAAATAATTTGCTTAATTGTTTTTACAAATCTTTTTCATTTTTAAAATACTATTTCTCACTACAAGATACTGAGTCTTCTTGAATAAATGCCCGACTCTATGTTTAGGGAAGAAATGTGCAAAAGGAGGCCTGAAACATTTTGTTATACTAGATAACAAAGAAGTTATCAAACGCTATTAGGGTCAGGTCAAAAGGATTCAGAAGCCAACTTCAGGAGGCTCATATTCGCCAAAGGTAAGACAATTTGAGGATCGACACAAAATAATGGCTGCAGGGCGCCTGGGTGGCTCAGTGGGTTAAAGCCCCTGCCTTCGGCTCAGGTCATGATCTTAGGGTCCTGGGATAGAGCCGCGCATCGGGCTCTCTGCTCAGCAGGGAGCCTGCTTCCCCCTCTCTCTCTGCCTGCCTCTCTGCCTACTTGTGATCTCTCTCTCTCTCTCTCTCTGTCAAATAAATAAATAAAATCTTTAAAAAAAAATAATGGCTGCAATGGATTGAATCACATCAAATATATTGAAATCTATGAATTGATAACGATCCTTCTTTTTAAAAAAGGTCACCTTAGAATAGTAACTGCGGTAGGTTAAAGATGACCATGGATTCTTTCTTTTTTTCTTTTCTTCTTTTTCAATACTGTACACCAGGACCGATTTATTCCAGTTGAGACATGAATCTAATTCCCTTCCTTTGATGTAGGCTGGCTTTAGGGACATGCCTGAGCAATAGAACGAAGAAGGAATAGAATGAACTGGGCCTTGCAACTTCCATCTGGTCCTCTTAGAAGACTTTCTTTGGGAAACCTGAGCTATCCTTAGAAGACAGTTCTAGTTGACAGTTTAACAGAGTCTAGCCTCCCAGCTGTCTTCACCAAGTCAGCAGACATGTGAGTAACACCATTTTGGATTTCTCAAACCATCTCATCTCTCTGAGTGACCACAGTTAATGCCATGTGAAGTAAAAGAAACACCCAGGCAAGCCCTGCCCAAAGTCCTGACCTACAAAATCATGTGATACAATAAAATGTTTTTTGTTTTATGCCATTAAATTTTGGAATCACTTGTTATCCACTAAGAAATAACTGGAATGGGGTGCATGGGTGGCTCAGTTGGTTAAGTGTCTGACTCTTAATTTCAGCTCAGGTCATGAGCTCAGGGTCCTGTGATGGAGCCCAATGCTGGGTTCCACGCTCAGCAGGGAGTCTGCTTCAGGATTTTCTCTCCCCCCATTTTGCCTGTCCTCCCCACTTTCTCTCTCTCTCTCTCAAATAAATAAATCTTTACCAAAAAAATATAATTGGAACAGATTTTTATATCCAGAAGTAGAGCTCTACAATAACAAAAACCTAAAACAAATGACATTGGTTTTAGGACTAGTTGGTGAGCAGAAGCTGGAAGAGCCTCAAGGAGACTAGTAGTGACTAGAAGGACTAGAGACTAGAGGTTGAGACACTGTCAGTGAGGACTTGAAGGACAGTAAAGAAGATGCTCATGGAGTTTGGGGAAAGGGGAGCTCTTACACGGTGGCAGAAAATTTGAGAAGATTGTGGCCTTTAGAAATTTGGAAAACAGAAGAGAGATAAATTTAAAAAAGAATTATTCAGTTTTGTAGTAGAATTTAGAGGGGGGATAAAGATCTAGGACTTTATATGTTTAAATAAAACAGTTTCTTATTTCTACTCTCTCCCAACAAGGTATTATCCAGTTAGAAATGGCTTTGGGGCAAAGATGCCCTAGAAGCAGAGTTAAGATGTCAAGTGTAGCTCCAAAGCTCTTTGGTGAGATCTCAAAAACATTTGAGGGAATGTCTAGTAGAATCATACTGGTATGCCTCTTAGGCCTTCTCTACTAGATAATTAAGCCTCTAAGAATCTTAAGGGTGTGCTCATAGATCTTTTCAACTGAAAAATGAGCTTGTAAGAATTTTAAAGTCATTATACCCCAGTACCCAGACATTCAGATCAAAGTTGAGAAGGGCAAGTTTTAGGAATAAAATGTAGGTGTAGGTTTTGTCTAATTAAGCAGATTTTAATCTGATACACAGGAAGTCCACACATTTTTTAAAAAAGATTTTATTTATTTATTTGAGAGAGAGAGAAAGAAAGAAAAAGAGAGAGCCCACATGTGAGCATGAGCATGGGGAGGGACAGAGTGGGAGGGAGAGGGACAGGCAGACTCCAAGTTGAGTGGAGAGCCCAATGAGGGGCTTGATGATGTGAGGCTTGATCTCACACCCTGAGATCAAGACCTGAACCGAAACAAAGAGTTGGGCACTTAACCCACTGAGCCACCCAACTGCCCCTGAAAGCCCAAACACTTTTAAAAGAAATTGTATCAGCTTTGACTGAAAGACACAAAGACAATCCAAAAAGAAAAGAGAAATTTGATTTCCCAACTTCTAGGAGGAATCAGACTAGGAAGGTTACTCCTTTGCAGACATAGAAAGAAAAAGGAAGAATGACTCAGAATGTGAAGAAAGAAAGAAAGAAAGAAAGAAAGAAAGAAAGAAAGAAAGAAAAGCCCAAATGACAATACCAAAAGCCACAGAAAATCATTTCCAGGGAGAAGGACTAGGCCCTGATCAAGGAATTGGTGATATCTGCTCAGCTAAAAATCCAAATTGCTGTAGAACTTCGTAGCTATGTGCCTCCTGTTTTACCCCTTTGATAACAGAAATGTACATAGTAGCTATCTTATGCTTTTGTCACCATTGTATGTTAGGCGTATGGGGGAAAGTGGGTGACACATAAACTTGTCTCTAACTTATAGACCTTCAGATCAAAAGGAACTATACTAGAGAATACTAGACCTGAGGAACCACACCCAAGGACCTTCATTAGAATCTGTACCTGATTTAGATATAGTACAGGCTGCTGTAACAAATTACCAAAGACTGGGTGGCTTATATAACAAATATTTATTTCTCACACCTCTGGTTGCTAGGAAGTTGGCATATTTGGTTCTGCTGAGAACCCCCTTCATGGCTTGCAGATGGTCATCTTCTCTCCATGTCATCACATGACAGAGAGCAGAAAGAGAGGACATAAGCTTTTTATTCTCTTTTCTCATAAGGGCACTAATCTCATTCACGAGGGCTCCACCTTCTTGACCTAATTACCTCCCAAAGGCTCCAACTCCTAATACTACCACATTGGGGTTAGGATTTCAACATATGAACTGTGGAGGGACATAAACATTCAGTCAATAGCAGATAATGAGTAGCAGACTTCAGTAAGATGCCATAATGAGATCAGAGTTTGGGAAAAATGGGAAGAAGATTAATTATATTTTGCACTTAGAAGGAGTATAGGAATCTAAATACTCTATGACAGAGGGCAACCTGAAGTACATTATATGTAGTCACAAATTCTTCATTGGTCCTCCCAGTGAAATCGTGTTTCCTTCCCCTTGAATCTGGTCTGTTTTTAGTGACTTCCTTGACCAAAGAACACAGTAGAAATGATATCTTAGGATTTCTTATAACCTTGAAGACTTGAAGCTTCCACCTAGCCCTTCTGAAACATTCTTTCTAGTAGATCTGACTGGCATACATGGAAATCCAACTACTCTGAGAGCTTTCTGCTGGACAGGTGAGGGGTAGGATCTCCAGGTGATAGTTCTAGCTGAGCCTAGTCTATCAATAACCCCCATTAAGGCGCCAGACATATGAATGACATCCAGAGTTGTCCACTAAAGGCAAAGAATCCTATCTCACTCCGATCTTTAAAAGATTAGGTAATGGCCTAAGAGAAGACACCATAAAACTTCACAAGTATTATAAATTCTATAAAATAATATACCCAATCTGTAGATCCATAAAATGACACACACACCCCTTCATAATTCACACAATCTTTAAAGTCTATGAAATGACTCACACCCTTTTCCATCAGGTCCACACATGATGGACCTGCTGCAGTTTGCTTCCTTAGTTTCTGACCACCCTGCTGTGCACTGACCTCCTACTACAGACTTGGAGTCTGTAGCCAGGTCAACACTAAAAGATAATTTATTTTTATATACAAGGGGCAAGCATTCATCCATATCCATCACACCTTTCCAAACCATCAGGCTTTTCTTTCCCCCATATAAACTTCCGAAAATCTTTATCCAGACATGGTATTGACTTTAATCCTGGATCCATAAAGACTAGAAACACTTTAAAATTTTCTCATTGCCCCTCCCTGGAAGTTTAAATAAATTTCCCCACACTGAGAGTTGGATTTTTTTAAACCACATATCAAGAGAAAGGCAAAGATGATTCTGGATGCCAGAAATGTCTTATTTTTTATTTGAGATTTAATGTAAATCCTCCTCTAAATTTTTACTATTATATCTAAAGTAATGCAGTATCACTTTCTCATCTTTGGATTTAGAACTTTCAAATATGTGTACATGGCTACAATAGCCTTTCTTTAGTCACATGCTCCCTAACTATTTTTAGCTTTTGCAGTCTTGACATTTCTCACCCCAGCTCATTTTTTGGAAACAATTTTGTTTTGCTTTCATCTGTGATACAATGACAGTTGGAACGTAAAGCAGTATTCCAGGTGGGTCCTGAGTTCTTTGTCTTTTATTAAGTATATTTTTCCTCTGGCCAATCAATTTTATTATAAATTTAGGTTAGGAAAATTTTAGCAAGTTCAGCTACAAAAAGAACAAATACAGTTATAAGTGGAGGATTTTCATAGTGAACTGTGCGATTTCCTTTGATTTTTCTAGTCCCTTTTCATATCCTCAACCAAAAAGTTACTGGATTTGAAATTCTACCGGTTAAATCAACAGACACTTACCAACAATAAGATAAAATATAACAATCCGTTAAAAATAAAAGGCTTATAGCACTGACTCATTCTAGTGAGTATCAATGTACAATTGGAACTAAACCCAATCTTATTCTCTTTTTTCCTCTACTGATGAATTACATTGTCACTTGTTATTTTATTATGCTAATTTGAGTTTTCATACAAGTAAACGCTTTCCCTTGGTAAAATACTTTGTTGCTGGATTTTTAGCTCTGCCTTGACAGTGGATGCTTCCTTCAGTGTTTTGAACACATTATCCATTTTAACAACAGACGCATATTATGATCTAGAACACTAACATCTTAACAAATTAACACTGAGAACCCAGATACCCACACAGACTGCACAGATGAACCTTCAGCCAAACCTCATAGTTCCTGGAATGGTCTGCATTTTATGTCTGGCACATGAACAGCTTCTACCCATGCGGCAATGATCATATCCGTGCAGTTTGAATTTGGAATGTGTTCATGAGATCCTATGGCCAGAACTTTCCCAGACTCAAATCACAGTAGAACTATAGTCTATTCATCTAAAACTTTTAAAATTTTATTAAATAATTTGAAAAAATGAAGTATATCACTGACAAATTATTCTCCATACTTACTAAAATATCCAAACAATTCAATCAAATCTTTCAAAGTCAATTCAGCAATATTTATTAAGGGTGAGAAATTTAATGATGAAAAACATAACCTATGCTACCTAACAAAGCCCTTGTATCTCAACTACCATTAGGGTGAGCCTCACTTTTTGGTAGACTTTAAGTTCATGATGATACAACTCATTTGACCAGCCTGTGTATGCTATTATTAAAGTAGACCTTCAGGGGATATCTTTGTTTTATATCATTTCCATTAAATAATATGAAATAATAAAGACTGCTCAATATGTCTTTTGAGTCCAGGCCTGTCAGATATGGTAATCAATCATTTCATAAAAGTTTCCCTCCATGTGTTTTAATGTTTTCGGCTGTAAGATGAAGGGATTGAACCAGGTGATATCAAAGGCTTCCTCCAGTTTTAGGGTACATGTATGCTGTCACTGGTAGGAAGGAGCATTATCAGGTCTAGAAAGATGCTGCTTTGATATGCACAGTAACAATATCTGAAGTTCTGGTTGGACTTGGGGACAGTAGGGTTTAAAGGCCACAGCAAGATCATTTGAGGGCCTGTCACATTTGCAGTCAAGCTCTGCTGAGGCTGATAGTTGTTCTGGGAGACCAATCCTTTGCCACTCCAAGGAATGTACAAACTGGCACCAGTTGTTGGTCTGTTCCTGAGAGCTTTGCTTGGCCTTGCACTCTTGGATCAAATAAATGCAAATGGTATCTGAACTAGTGGTGACACCTTACCTCTCCTCCAATTATTCTCAAAAGAATCTCAAAAGATATTCTCAAAAGAGAAGAATTTCCATGTAGCTTTCCATGATCTCTCCAGGTAAGAGTCCCTTCTTCCCTGGTTGCTATTGTAACTTGAATGCATCTGTAGTTATTCCCATATTAAGTATCTCCTCATATATTAAACCGTGAGCTTCTTCAGGGTAAGGATCATGTCTTATTTATCTCTGTATCTAACAAAAGAGCCTATCACATAGGAGACCCTGACATAACAGTAACAGCCAACATTTACAGAGTAGACACTAAGTGGCAGACACTTTATAAATAACAGCTTTAACCGTCATCCCAACCACATGAAGTATAAAATGGTGTCATTGTCACCATTTTACAGATGAAGAAACTGAGTCCAAAAGTTAACTATCTTATCCATGGTTACATTCAACGAGACGGTGACAGAGTAACAATATAAATCTGAAGTGTCTGGCCCCAGAGTCTGCACTATTAACTATTATGTATTAGTTAATTACTATGTGACATATATACATTAGCTTTTAATATGTTACTGGGATACATATTACCATGCAAATTATTCTTCCTCTCCTGAGGCAAAGCATATTGTTTCTGGAGCAGGCCTCCAGATAACATGTAGAGTGATACAAAGCAGAACTGTACTTTTAAAAATAGCGATAATTTCATTTGGGAGAGATTAACTGAACCAAACAAGCAAGCAAACAAGCAAAACAAACAAACAAAAAAACAAAGTACAAGGAAGAGATTCTTTGGTGTTTACTACTTGGAGAGCATGACCACAAAGGCACACGTGCAAGCATTATCTTCTATAAGGGAATTCTTCATAGAATTAACAAGTATAAATATGGTCCTGTATAGATGCAATCTGGCCTCTGAAATGCCATCTTCCAATACTGCCACCCCACAGTATGGCCATTATTAACCAGTCTGGGATAGCCAGAGGAGGGCATTGGTGGCATGGGGATAGAAACTAAAGGAGCACCAAGCAACAGTCTGGATCCAAATTTGAAGCCAACACCTAGCAAGCTCCAAAACACAAGGTCTAAGTAGTGGTTACAGATTGAAGTGCTTTTAAGGGAATCAGGCAGCTAACAAGACTGAAGGATATCTTGTTAGAAAAACATTTACAAATACTGGGATAAAAGACATCTTTCATTTCTCTCTTTCCTGTATTTTTAAAAAATAACAACCATGAGAAAAATAGGGCACGGTATAAACTACAAAGAACTAAAAAGAGAGACTGATACACTGTTGTTCCAGGCAATGGTTGCCAAATCTCAGGTTTTCAGAGACATCAGAAATCCAGACTTTCATGTGAAATCTTCCAATTTTTAAAATATTAATGACTGATTCAGTTAAACACACGCACACACACACACACACACACACACACACACACAGACAATTTAAATAAACTCAGGATGGGGCAAACGAAACATAGCTGCAGGTCAGATTGGGCCCACAGCCCACCAGTCTGCAACCCTGGAATACAGGCCCCACGTCCCTAACATTTAGAAAACAGGAAACAATTACATGGGCAAACACGATTACTCGTGGTCAGAAATAAAAACAGAGTAGAATTCAGCAAGTTAGACAAGGTGAGGAGAAGCAAAGGATCCTGAAGTAAAAAAGCCAGAGAGAGCCCAGAAACCAGGAAGTTCAGTGGGTTACAACAATGGTACCAGAAATCCAAACCACAGAGAGCAGCCTAAGCCAGGGGACATTTGCCCGACAGAGCCCTTACTTCTCACTGTAACTGAAGCTGGTAGTGGGTGGTGGCCATTGTTGGAACCACAGCACACTCAAGGAAGTGAATGCAGGTGGCTGGAAGAGAAAGCCCTCTCTTTGCAGGTGTGCGCTGGTCCCTGCTGGAGCAAAGACAGTCCAGCTGGGATTCCAGGGAGATTCTAATGGTGAGATCCCTGAACATTCCATTTGAAATAGGAAACACATCTCAGACACAAGGAGGTTAAGCCCCCTCCTTTACTTCAGAGCCTCTCCTGTCTGCCAAGGCTCCTCAACTCTTCCATACATAAAGCACATTTTACTATGACACCAATGAACAGCACTGGTCCCAAGCAACAACATTCAGGCTGATTCCTCAAATGTCAGTTTGCACAATCTGCCCTGTTTCTTGTAGACCACCCAGTCTTCTTATAATGATTCTACATTGTCTCATTTATTTTCTTCATGGCAGCAGAGATCCCAATTTCCTTTGTTAAATTTCATTCCTTCCCTTATGTAACTGCTGATTTATTTGTAATTCCCTGGCTCTCTATTAGTCAGCTTAGGTTGATTTTTTTTCTCTCTAATCAGCTGAGAAATATAGTAAGGTTGATAAACTCTTATTTTTCTACTCAGAGAAAAGTGAGGAGCAAAAAAAAATACAGAAAGAAAAAATTATGTATAAAGAGATGAGAAGGGAAAGAAAACAAGGCAGATGCTACACATAGGTAGCTCATAGTTCGTAGTGTCCTTTTCACTGAGTGTTGTGAAAGAAATGGACAAGAAAACAGTCTTAATGAATTTACCCTATCATTCGGTGCAGCCCATATTATTGCATTATTGTAATGAAAAACACATCAGAATATGTCTAGACACATGACATACTCCTGGTAGAGAGTTCTCTGCACTTCAAAAAATTGTGGTTCAATTTCCTTCTGGGAAACGCTCCAATGGCAACATTTCAGGTTCTTGAAAGGCTCTTCAGAATGACCGCCTAAGGGAAGGCCACCTCCAAAAGAAGACTTAAAGCACCAGGGCACTGTAAGGGCTGGCAGAGCTTTCCATGGGAAAATGGTCTGAACAGCATGGCCCCCTGCAGAAACCCCATATACAATAATCCACTGATAGGTTTTACTATGAACAAAGTAGCTGTGACAGTCTAAATAAAACACTGAAAAGAACCTGTAAACAAAACAGAAGTAATGAAATACTTTGTTTTGGTGATTCTTTAATTTTAACTACATATGAATTAAACAAATCCAATTGGTATAACTTACACCAATGTGTTGATTTAAACCAAATTCTATAGGCATTGGAAGTTAGGAAAGGAAACCAACACCACATCCCCATGGTATGTTGTTACCTAGTATAGGGTAAATGGCGCTATGCCTGTGTTTTCGTGGAAGAGTCATGAGAAGAGTAAGTCCTAAACTCCAGTCATCATGCTTAGATTGTAATTCTGCCTGTGCCACTCCCAGACTTAAATCTCTAACTGCCTGAAGTTGGGCAAACCACATGATATCTTCTCATATTTCTAGAAAACACAGATTATAAAACAAAGCAAAAAGGACCCTCATTCAATCCAACTCCTAGAATTCTCTGAGATTTTATCACATATGGGACAGGATGATTTAAGAGGTGTGGGGATGCTCTCTATGTTCAGCGGGTCAACAAGTACTTCTTAAGTGTATAACCAGTACCATAACTAGATCAATGGTCCACCAGGGTGAACACAATAGTCTTTACAGAGCCAACAATCAATACTGGGACAGAGAAGTAACCCTCAGAAAATAACTAAGGATCATGACAAAACTGAATATAATTAAATACAGAATCTTGAGGGTTCAGATAATCCATAGGAGTTTGGGTCAATGGGCTGGCGTAACAGAGGGTATCTTAGCAGAGTTAGAATTTTAGTTGAGCCTTGAACTCTGAGTAGACATAGAAAAAGGCATACTGGAATCATTACAACTAGAAACATTACAACAAAGGCACACACTGGGGACCGTATTTTGGAGGGAGGCCTGGGAGCAGCAATTACTGTGGATGTGGGGACACTTCAGCTTGATTGGCACTTACTGGAAAGGGGCAGGCAGGTGAATCGAGCTAAGAGGAGCCAAATTCTGAAATTTTAAAAGCAGACCTGGTGGAAATAAAACCTCTATCCAAAAAATTTTGTCCTCACTGGAATAGCTAACACAAAATAAGTTTGTTCATCCTAAAAATTGGCCCGTATACTGCTCGAAGCACACGACAATCCCACACAACAATCAAATCTTAACACCAGAATGCAGGGCGCATGGGTGGCTCAGTGGCTACTTAGCCACTGTCCAACTCCTGATTTCAGCTCAGGTCATGATCTCAGGTTTGTGAGCTCAGGCTCCGCCCTGGGCATGGAGCCCACATAAGATTCTCTCCCTCCCTCTCCTTCTGCCCCTCCTCCAACCCCTGGTTTGTGCTCTACAACCCCCCCCCCAAAAAAAAGACCAGAATACAAGCCAAAGACCCTTCCTGACACACCTCTACTTGTGCCACTGAGTGTCACCATCTACCTTTTCTAATGCTGGAGTTGCTTCAATTATGCCTTCTATCTGGATCTTCCTCTCTAGCCTATATCTCTGAATAATTGTGAATTATAAATCCCCCATAATTCAAAATTTCATTGTGTTTGGTTAGACAAACTAGATAGTGCCCCTTAGGGACTCACAGTAAGTCTACCACCATTGCTACAATCATCACAAATACCCCATTGTATGAATTAACCTGCTTGTGTCCCCTGGCTTCTGTCCCTTAGCCTATCTCAATTCCATGTTGACAAAAAAAAGTTCTGTCAACAACAAATAGTTGTTAGACAACTAGTACATGACAGATACTGTACTAAACACTGAAAACACAGAAACAAATAAGACACACCAGTTTTCAAAGAGTACAGTTCACTGGAAAGTTGGATCTGCTTTCATTCTTTCATTTGACAAAAATCTATTATGGGGCTATTACAAACCAGCCACAATACCGGGTCCTGAGGATACAAAAATGAGTAAGATATGGTATCTACTCTCTGAGAACTTATGGTATCTTTGGAAGAAACAGACAGAAAGGCAAAAGAAACCAACCATGTAACAAAGCAATATATTTGCTGGGGCACCCTGGGATAAAAAAATAACCTACTGTACCTTGGGTGAGGGATTCATTCAGAAACGTCTTTATGGACGAGGTGACACTTGAACTAAGATATTAAATTTAAGAGGGTTTTTGAGAGACAGAACAGGTAAAGGAAAACACTTTAATGTACAATTTGTAGCATGGGGGCATATTGAAGCTCAAGTTATTCAAACTAGTCTTCTCAATGAAAATACTGGATAATGTACAAAAACATCTTCTTAAAACCATTGAAAAGCTGAGAATAAAAGTATGGAATAACCAGACTAAAATCTAAGTCAACTGGGAGCTCTGACAGGGAAGCACAGCTCTGTGGTTGCTTTTGCTCCAGGACATTTGTCAGTTAGGAAAACCTGAGTTTTCATTTGTAGACCTGTCAGGGTGAGAGAAAACAAAACCAAAGCTCCGTCCCATAAGGTGGAAAGACAAACTGAAGAGATTCCTATATTAAACTCTTTCTCCAAATGGCTACACCTGCAAGGAAAGGCTGATCTAGAAGTAAACTCACCCTAACCTATCCCCTACCCCAGGGGACTGTAAGGAAATGTGTCCCTTCCTGGGCAGATTAGCAGGAATAGTCCCTGAGATGTTTAACCATACAATGGCCTTTGAGTGAATCTGAAGACCAAATCCGTATCACTGAAAGAAGGTACCATGAAGCAAGGTCCAGCAGAAACTGTGGAATGCAGACAAAGAACTTCAAAGAAAGACTCAAGATATTGAATCATTAGACATATATTATAAAACAGTTACTCTTAGTGTATTTAAAGAGATAAAGAAAAAATGGGATAAAATTTAAGAGGAAAGGGAAAATATCAAAATGTACCCTTAGCAAATTTGAAAAAAGAATCAGATCTTTGGAATTGAAAAATGAAATTAATTTTAAATGAATAGTTTTTGCAACAATTGTAGTAAAGATTAGATCTGACAAGAATCATCACTGAATGCTAAATCTAGGGGGACATTTTTAGAAGAAACCAGATATTCGGGGTTTTTTTTTTTTTGTCTATTTGTTTTTACATGCACAGCTAACTTATGTACCTGATTTTGTTATCTTCTATATACATAGATTTTTTTTACTGAGGTAAGGACACTTAACATGAGATTTAACCTTTTCAAAAATGTTTAAGTTTACAATACAATATTGTTAACCATAGGCACAATGTTGTACAGCAGATCTCTAGAACTTATTTGTCTTCAATAACTGAAATTATAACAACTGAATGGCAACTCCCCATTTCCCTCTCACAGGAGCAGGCTATTTGTAGGACTTAAAATATTACCTCACAAACTGCTTATTATTTGCAAGAGAAGAGGAAAAAAAGTAAGTAAAAAGTAAGTAAACAGTAAGTAAAAAAAGTAAGTAAACAGAAGAGAAATTGGACAAATTAACTCATCAAAATTAATACTGCCACCTCCAGATGTGATTCCCTGAGAAAGACATGGTATCATTAATTTAGTATTCTTGCCAAGAATGCATAAGTTGGATCTAATCATGAGGAAACAGCAGACCCCAAGTTAGGAATATTCTATTTTTAAAAGTTGAGTATGAGGGCTACAGTCTTCCAGGATGTACATATAAGAAAAAAAAAACAAAGAAAAACTAAGGAAATGTTCCAGATTAAAAGAGGCTTATGAAACCTGACAACTAAATGCAGTCGTGGGGGAGGGGGAAAAATACTATAAAAGACATTACTGGTCACCTGGGTGGCTCAGTGGGTTAAAGCCTCTGCCTTCAGCTCAGGTTGTGATCTCAGGATCCTGGGATCAAGGCCTGCATCGGGCTCCCTGCTCAACGGGGAGCCTGCTTCCTCCTCTCTCTCTGCCTGCCTCTCAGCCTACTTGTGATCTCTTTCTCTCTCTGTCAAATAAATAAATAAATAAATAAAATCTTTAAAAAAAAAAGACATTACTGAATCAACCAAAAAATTAAATTTGGCATGAGATTAGATAAAAGCACTGTACCAATGCTTTCTAATTATTAACTTAAATTTATCCCATAAAAATTTATTGAAATTGAGAACTTTACTGTAATTACATGAAAATATCCTTATTCTTCAGAAATAAATATTGAAGTACTCAGGGGTAAAGGGGCATGATGCATGTCATTTACCCACAAATGCTTCAGAAAAAAATTATTTACATATATAATATATATGTATAAATACATATGCTATATATATATCAATTATCACAAAGAGGTTATGTAATTATTAAAGTTATACATAGGAAGAGAGAGCACAAATGATAAAGCAGATGGAGTACAATCTTGATAATAGGTATATCTGAGCAAAGAGTGTGCAAGTGTTCTCTGTACTGTTTTTATTTTTGTAACTTATCCGTAAATTCTAAATGTTTTAAGTTATTTCCAAATAGAAAGGCTAAAAAATAACCTCAATAAATGGATTCGACATCAATGTGACATAGATGAGGGGGAAATTAGTACACTAGAAAATAGGGCAGAAGAAATTATTCAGAATGCAGCACAGTGGAAAAAGATGGAAATATAGAAGAGAAATTAGGATACATTGGCTAAAGGATAAGGGCTAACATGTGTTTAACTAGAATTCCAGGAAGAGAGGAGAAAAATAATGAGGCAGGAAGAGGGACAACATTTGAAGGAATGACTAACATTTTTTTAGAACTGAAAAAAAGGGGGCACCTGGGTGGTTCAGTGGGTAAAGCCTCTGCTTTCGGCTCAGGTCATGATCTCAGGGTCCTGGGAGCTAGCTGTATCGCCCTCTCTGCTCAGCAGGGGGCCTGCTCCCCCCCCCACCTCTGCCTGCCTTTCTGCCTACTTGTGATCTCTTTCTCTCTGTCAAATAAATAAATAAAAATCTTTTTAAAAAAACTGAAAAAAAGGATACCAAATCAAATTCATGAATTACAATTAATCTTGAGCAGGCAAATAAAATGAAATGCACATAAAGAAATAGCATTGTAAAATTGCATTACACCATAAACAAATAAAGACAGCCAGAGAAAAAAGGACAGATTACTTCCACAACAGAAGTTTGACAGCTGACAAAAACAGTAATGAAACCCAAAAGACAGTAGAATTACAATTTCACTGTGGTGCATAGAATTCTATACCCAACAAAAGTATCATTGTTATAAAGATGTCTTCAGGCAAAGAAAGGTTTTTCCTTTAGTAAACCCTAGCTAAAGGAATTTCGAAAGGATATACTTCAAGGAAAGGGATCTCAAAGCGGAAGGTCTGAGATACAAGAAAGAATAACAAGCAAAAAAGAGTGCTAAATACATGAAAGGAAAGCATGACACAAAGGCACAGAGGCAGGAAATAGTCTGGTATGTCCAAAGAATTGCCAGAAGCTTGGGTGTGGGTTTGTGGAGCAGAGACTTAATCCCTCAACTTTAGCAAATACAAATCCTATCAGTAATAATTAAATTAAGCATGCGCTTTGAATACACATAAAGCATTGTGAATATAATTATAATATAAAATATACACAAAAATTAAAATTAAAAAAGGATGGGATTAAAAATATGTGAATAGAACTTCTGACAGGTTTTTCCCACATTCTAAGACATTGTATTATAAAACTAGTGGTTGGCAAACTGGCCTGCAGGACAAATCTGGCTGACCACCTGTTTCTGTAAATCTGGCTGACCACAAATATTATCTGTGGCTGCTTTCATGCTATAGCAATAGTTATGTAGCTGTGGCAGAAACATATAGTGCATAAATTTAAAATATTTTCTATTCAGTGCCTGACAGAAGTTTCCAACCCCTGAGCTTGAACATGGATAGGCACAGGAAAATAAAGGGCTCAAAAGTCACCACATAGTGGACATGAATATACCTGCAATGGGGAGTCGTTAGAGGATTTTCAGCAAGAGAAAGATTACTCTGGTAGCCATGTAGTAAATGGAATAGAGAAGAGAGCCCGAAGAATGGGAGATATTAGATTTTTTTGTCATGTTGATGAAAGTGCTTTTCTCTGTCTATAAAGTGGGAGTGATAATTCACACAGAGTTCTCTGTGGGCCAAATGAAATGATGTGCAATAAAGTGTTTCTTAAACTATAAAAGTGTGACAACAAATTAAGGTATGATTTGACTTGCAGTAGATTTTTTATTAAATGAATGTTTAGAAGAAGTGATACAGCTGACCTTGAACAACACAAGGGTTAGAAGTGCCAACCAATCCCCCCACACACACACGGCTGAAAATCCATGTGTAACTTTTGATTTCCCAAAAACTTAACTACTGTTGACTGAAAACCTCACCAATATCATAAAGAGTCAATAAACACATATTTTATATGTTATACGTATTACTATATTCTTACAGTAAAGTAAGCTAGGGAATAGAAAATCTTATTAAGAAAATCATAAGGAAGAGAAAAACACATTTACAGCACTGCGCTGTATTTATTGAAAACAATCTGTGTGTAAGTAGACCTGCATAGTTCAAACCCATGTTGCTCAAAAGCCAACTGTATATTCTGCTCTCCCACTTTTGGTTGCATTCTTTCATATTAATACATCTTGTATAATTGCATCACATAGTTATACTTTAATTATTTAGTATCAAATTTTAGGTGTGATTTAATTGTGTTAATTGATTTTAAACCCATGTAGTCACTTGCCTGGCAAAAATGCTTCCAGATGTTAATATGCAGTGTAATTTATTTGCCTGTTTAGTTACAAAACGTGGTCCTCAGTTGAAAAATGTATTGCATAGCCATTGACTTTTTACTAACACCTAATATGTACACCCCATGTAAAAGACATAAGAAGGCCATAAAGAAATAATATGGCAGAAAAAGATCTACAAGCATAATCTTGTATTTTCTTATAATTCTTGAGACTTCCAAAACATTAGGAGCTAAATAAAGCAATTCTTCTTAAAAAAAAAAAAAACCAAAATACAAGGAAAAAAAACCTCAAAAGACAACTTAAGGTATTTCTCATTCCTATGTACGATACTTAAATATATATACATATTAGTAGATCCTTTTTCAGAATTGTGGCCATGGTTTTAAAGAGCACCCACCTGTATCCACCATCTCCTCACATAAAATGCTAAGAGCATTACTTGGTTGTGATATACTATAAAGAATCTGTGGCAACAACAGATTATGCCTCATAATTTGTAAATGCCTCTGTCCCTCATGTGTGTACAAATATGTGCTTATGAACACATGTGGAGATACCCTTTTAAAACATGCCAGCAAATTTGTGAAAGAAAAAATATATTACTATCATCAGTGAAGATAGAAGGTGAGAAACAATACCACATGCATCCTAATAGAACTGCAGGCTGTTTTGATTTAAATGAGTTTCAGCCTTCTTCGTTGAAAACAGAAGTAAATCATGTAAGGAACTAATTCATACTGGGAGAGACAACAAAGAATGCCAATAAAACTTATTTGTAAAAAAAAATTACTACAAAAATATTTCTACCACATTTCCAGTTTTGTTTTAAATAAAAGAATAGAGGACCTTTTCCAGGAACATTTTAAAAGGATATAGCTTAAAGGAAACTTTTATTTCTTTTTTTTTATATATATGGCTGGGTCTCATTTATTATGCATTAATTGCAGACAAAACCTTGGTTCTCTGCACAAAAAAGGCTTGACACAAGCAACATGGTGGTCTGTGAAATAGAAGGTTACATGACCCCTGATTCTGTGTCCAACATATGCACCTTATTGTATGCTCCTCTGATAACAAAGATTGGATGCTTCTAGTGTACAAGGTACACTCTTTCAGAGGCTGTCTACCACGAATACCCCCAAGAATTCACATGCAGTGGCTTTGGAACATGGATAATTCAGTGAGTCCATTTTTTTCCCCACATTTTGGCGCTATCTTACCTGCCTAGCCAGACTCCGATATATATCCTACCCACGACCCATCACCATTAATAATCCTTCTCTGATGGGCACACCAAGGCAAATATGGTGGAGGAATATATCTAATTTCCTTCAAGAGTTGTAGACATACCCCAAAGTGTTACCGTTACCCTAACCTGTTTATGAGCTTATCTAAACTTTTAATAAATCTATTTATATTTTCAATCTGCACCACATCCTGGATAATGTATTCCACAAGTTTCTATTTATTGTAGACCTCTTTCAAGCTTCCGAGAGTCCCCTGAGTTCTGGTACACAGGATTCAATAAATAAGAAAAGCTCACTTTCACAGTTTTACAGATTTTAATCATATCTCCTCTTTCAGCCTTCTTTCTTCATAGGGCCTTCCTCTTTTTATGTTGCACTCAGAAAAATATTTAATTATTGAATTCACCAAATTAAGCCAGTTAATCAATATAGAATCCTATTCTTTCCCCCATGTTAGCTAACTTTCTCTGGACCCTCTCACTTTAATCATGTCTTCACTGACGGCAGCTGACCAGAACTGCACACCATGTTCCTGGTGCAGTGAATAATGAGGTCCAAAGATTGTTTATTCTAAAACAATTTATAAGCGAGCCTGGAAATGATTAGGATACTTGTGAAGTCACCACATACACTGGAATCAAGAAGGGCTTTGGGTGAAACAAGTGCTTGTCAGTGAAGATAGGGTATAGAGGTCAGAAGTAAGCTGCCCTTATCGGATTCACCTCTTAATCCCAGACTGCTTTCCCCACTGGACAAGCTGCCACGTCAGTCATTTCAGGGGAGGGCCTCTTTAAAAGTCTCTGAAATAACGAGAGTTTCTATGCAAGGAGAATTCTGAAATAATTTTATAAGACAAGCTAAAGTACAGTGACCATGCAAATGGTAAAGAAGAAAGAGACTAGGATATTTGTCTGTGCTCATGTTAAGCCACATTCCAAAGTGATTACCCATTTACAAAACATCCAATAGATCTTCAAGGGCATAAATCCCCCAGAAAACTAATTCAAAGGTTTCTTGGCAAGTATAGAATAAAAGCAAAGATGTTTACATGGTATTGATAAAAATAAAAAATATGCTACATTAATCCTGCAGCAGAATACATCAGTGTCATTACAAGACAACATGTGTCTATCAGATACTGTTTTTCAAAGACCTGGACAATGCTAAACAGTTATGTTATCAATTTCCAATTCCCCTTTTTATATAAACTCCATGTAGACAATTCCTTTTCAATTACTTTATAGGAAAAAAGGTAAATGCCTGGGTCACATGCAGTCATTATTCTGTGCCTTTATCCATTAAAGACTTCATAAATGGAAAAAACTCTTAAGGCAGAATGCAGCTTCAAAATGTTTTTAATTCAGTATTTTTGGTACTCATTATAAAATTATCATTACTTTAACTAGTAATTAACTAGGTTTCAGCTTTCTTGGGTTATAATATAGTGCCAGAGACACATTCTGGTTGCTCGAGATAGAGAAATACCTGAATTATATTTACGAATGTCTTTTCAACATTCAGTTTTTTAACTACTCAAAGAGGTCATCAACCATTAAATGTACCCCTCTTTTTTTATATGCCACTAAAGAAGAAAAATGCTGCTAGTTGTTTGTAAGACTACAGCAATTGTAAAATACATCCTGTTTTCAGAGATGTTAAAGTGTGGGTGAAAATGTACCTCAAAATCTATGAAACACAGTATTTTCATTCTCATATTTTTCTCACATTCCAAATTTACAGATCACTCTTCATCCAGGCTCCATGACATGATTTACACATATTCTCAGGCTGTCCAAAGGCAGCTTCAAATCAGTGAAGAATTTTGGGAAATTGCATCACTGTCAATAGCTTCCCATGATAAGTCAGAAATAGGGGGCGAGTGGGGATTTATCTGAAATAAGTCTTCTGGTTGTCTATAAACCACATAGAGTCATAAGAAGAATCCATTCTGGAAATATTACTAAAACAAGAAATCAGTACAGGGCTCCTGGGCTCAATCAGTAAGTGACTCTTGATTTTTGGTTCAGGTGATGATCTCAGGGTTGCAAGATGGAGCTCCACACTGGGCTACATGCTGGGGCGTAGAACATGCATAAGATTCTCTCTCTTCCATTCCCTCTGTCCCTCCCACCTCCCCTTCCCTGTCCCCCCTCTAAAAAGAAAGAAAGGAAGGGAGGGAAAATAAGAAAAGAAGAAGGTTGTTTCTGTTTGTTTGTTTTTTCTTTTTGGGGGGGTGGGGGAGGAAGAGGAGGAGTCTTAGGTAGGCTGCATGCCCAGTGCAGAACTGACACCAGGCTTGATCTCATGACCCTGAGAGCATGACCTGAGCCGAAATCAAGAATCGGACACTTAACTGACTGAGCCACCCGGCCTCCTCCTCCAACAGACACACAAGAAGGTTTTTTCTTATGATTCAGTACTCTTTTCTAGAGTCAAAAGCAATGTATTCTATATTTTATAACCTATAACTTACAACCTTTATTGAATGAAATTGGACAGCTCTCCACTAATGGAATCAGAAATCAGATCCTCAATTATGCTAGATGTTCTTCATTTGCCTCTCTAGATCCACTCTTCTCCATGTTTTACCTGGCTTTCTTCCCAGAAGGCTGATACCTAAGGACTGAATCAACCGTACTCCCTTTTGCCTTCTGACTGACTGCCAGTTGGGTTCAACCAATGGAAGGTACCTATAAGAATTCAAAGGGAAGAGGAGAGAGAGGGTTGAGTATTCATGTGCCCAGCTCTCTCCTCTCCAGCCATGGCTTCTAAGTGTTTCCTGCTAGTTAAGGCCACAGCTCCTGAAAGGCAGCCTTCTCTTCCTGATTCAACTATTGCCACGATGGTAATGATTTCCTATTGTTGCCTGGTCCTGGATGAGCACTCTCTTGTTGGTTCCTTAAAAAATATGTTCAATTTTGTCAATAGTTCTTCCATCAGTCTCTCTTCAGTTTTGCCATTTCCAAAGTGCCATGTCCATCTGGGAACAGACTGACACGTCAGATTTACAATATTACCTAATGCTTAGCATGGAACTTTCCTTCAGTCTAAAGCTCAGAACATGTCTTCCTCAGATACTTCCTAGTAACTTCAATGTTACAGAATTAAAAGAACTTTACCATTCTGCTAACGGTTCAAGTCCAGCCTGAAACATCAGATAGTCAAGAGGATCATATATGTCAGTCACTCTAAGAGCCCAAGCATCATCCCTATTTTAGGCCAGATCTATCACCAGGAAGCTGCATACTGCAACCATGTCTCTCTGTATATACACCCTGCACCGTTGCTTCCCTGTAAAGGACTGCAGCTCTCCCATTACCCTGCGTTAGCTACTCTTCCTCTGAGCTCCCTTGGCACCATGAACTTACCTATTTGATTTTCCATATTATAGCTGCTTTTTCTACTTATCTATCTGCCCCCCTAGATTATAAGCTCTATGAGGGCATAAACTGTCTTACACACTTCAGTATTAATAACACTGAAAACTGTGCCATGAGGCATTCAGTGTTTGTTTTAAAAAGAACTGAACATCATGCCCTTGAAGTTAATGGGCAATGAAGCAATTACACATGCATTATAAATAAACTGCTAACAAAAACTGTGTGACTCATTCCTTCATTCACTGTTTCATTCATTTGCTGTTCTCTAAAATGTGTTTAGGGCCTGCTACTGGACAGCATGACACCAGGTCCCAGAAACACAAAGTTGTGTGACCATAATCTCCATCTGAAAGCAGCATTGTTAATTATATGGACACCATAAAGGACACATTTTGAGCACAGATAAGGGATTTCCTATGAAAATTCTTCTTAAATGAACTCCCCCCCCCATTTTTGTTTTGTTTTGTTGTGTTTGCATCCCAGTAAGACTAGAAAGGTAGCTCTGAAACTTTGTGCAATGTTTTATATCAAATGGTATAACTTTCTGAAACTAGCATATCTTGATTTTAACATTTCTCCTCTTTGTTTTTTTTTTTTTTAAGATTTTATTTATTTTATTTCACAGCGGGAGAGAGATCACAAGGAGGCAGAGAGGCAGGCAGAGAGAGAGAGGGGGAAGCAGGCTCCCTGCGGAGCAGAGAGCCCGATGCGGGCCTCGATCCCAGGACCCTGAGATCATGACCTGGGCCGAAAGCAGAGGCTTTAACCCACTGAGCCACCCAGGCGCCCACATTTCTCCTCTTTGAATAATTCCCTTCATTCTCTCATTTACATTTTATAAATGGTTCTTAGTTGTATTTTTCCTTTGCCCTAGTTTTTATTGTAAGCTGTTTCAATGCTTCTTGAAAGAAATCGAAACATAAATTACAACAGGAAAAGATTGCTTTATTTTTCCTCACTTAAATATTGTCTACCTCTAGAGGTTGGTTGTTTTTTTTTTTTTTTTGATCCAGCTAATTTTTCACTTAATTTTATTTTGAAAGATTTTTTATTTATTTATTTGACACAGAGAGAGAGAGATCACAAGTAGGCAGAGAGGCAGGCAGAGAGAGAGGAGGAAGCAGACTCCCCACTGAACAGGGAGCCCAATGTGGGCCTCGATCCCAGGACTCTGAGATCATGACCTGAGCCGAAGGCAGAGGCTCTAACCCACTGAGCCAACCAGGTGCCCTTCACTTAATTTTAAAAGGCCACAGTTGTATTAGTACAGTATTAACAATAGAAAATCCCATTAATGATTAAGAAGTAATTGATACATACCAAATTGTTCAATGTATCCATATTTTGATGGTAGGAAGGGCAGAAGGCCACCACTGGGGACTTTAGCTTTCTATATTATATATTTTCAAAATTTTATAAGCATTTTACTTGTAGATACAGAAAAAAAGACATATTTAAAAGAAACAAAATAAAGAGAAGACAGCCTAGGTTATCTTTGTTTTTCCATGTCCACATGGTGGTCAAGTGAACATGCAGATTTAAGATATATAGGGTGGTAATTTGATTATTGAGTCATATGTGACCCAGCTGAGTGAATGTAATAACAGACAGATGATGGTTTATGTCGTTGATAGGAACTGATTTCCCTCGTTCCATATTTTAGCAGCCAATCATTTCCAGAATTGGCTTAGACCCTGAACATATCCTCAGCAGGGATGCAGTTTTGAGCCTGGGACATTCTCTAACAGCTGGAAGACATTCAGTGACTCCTAATGATGAGGGCCAGCAGGAGCATGTGAGGATGGGCACCTGTCCTAGAGCTTCCCTGAGCAAGCAAACACCTTGCTCTGGCCATGAACTCTCCCCTGGGTTCTCCTAGATATTAAGTTTTAGAAGCAAATCTGAAGAATGACAGTTCATTTAAAATAGCCTTCATATCTAGAGACTGCATTGTAAGACTTTTAGAAGTTTAATATGAGTATGTATTAGAGGATGGGGGGAGGGAAGAATGAAGCATGGATAGCCTTATTTTCAAATTCACAGGCTATTCTTTTCAGAATAATTCTAAAGATTAATAAACCAAATTCTCTCTATTGCAGAGTAAGAAAGTCTTCATAAAACATAAAATTAAATGTAAAGTGTGTGGATAGTGAAATATCGGGGTTTTCCATGTTTGAATTTGCACAGCATAAAATATTTGAGCTGTTTAACATTAAACCCCAAAGATCTAATCAAATAGATATCTAAGTGACTCAGACATTTAAATAATTTCAGCATTGTAGCATTGTATTTGCCAGTAGATACAGTCAGTTCTTTCACCAACTGAGATATCATTTAGTCTATAACTTAAACAAGCATTGATAAAGTTTTTCACAAAAGATGCTATCAGCAAAACAAACAGAGGACTTTGTATTACTTCAAAGCTTATTTATAATGTGTTTAGAAAAAATTCAATGGAAACAGGAAAATAATGTCTTGATTTTCTAAACTTTGCAACATCTGCTTTTACTTACTTTTCAGCATTGTAAAGGTCTCTGGATTTCAAGTGAATTACTTTGCTTTCCCTTTGTCTATTCCTTTACTTAACTACCTTCACACTAGCTTATATACCCAGGCACAATCTGTGAACCCATGAACATCTCTATGGCATGAATAACAAAGCGATTTTAGAACATGTGACACAATACATGGAAATATGCCTCAAAAGAAAGGCGAGGTGTATAAGGAGCAGATGTCTCTATAAAAATACTCGAAATCCTCTATCATTTTTTCTCATGCCATCTTATGCTGGTTATTTACATGTTATTCACAGTATTTGCTGGATAGCATTAAAAATATCTCCAAAAGGAAAAGAAAGGACTTTTACATATGTGTGTATATGTGAATACATTTGTCTGTTTTGCCCAAATCCAAATGAGAGTTTTAATATTATATAGAGTAAATCCCCAGGTTTTGACCAAAACAAAAACAAAAACAAACAACAACAACAAACAAACAAAAAACAAAAATCCACCAATAAAATCTGCTGGGAACAACATCCTCAATGTTAATCTTCTCTGTTGGGCTTTTGCTTCCCTTCTTCCCAAATCTCATAAGGCTTTAAATCCAAAGAAATTTTACAAATATTTTCTAAATTTTTAAAAGAAAGATATTTCTCTACACTCAGTGAGAATTGCTCCTAAAACACATTAATGTCCAATTACTTTGGAGGGCATGAAGTCTTTCATTCCTTGACCTCTCTCTGTCTGACCAAGCATCCATTTATTTCATTTAAAATAAGTTATCTTAGAAAAACACCATCATTCCTTCTGCTACATTTCCTGATTTCTTAAAATTTGAGATTTCAGGAAATTTTGCATCAACAGGGAACAGTGGGTAAAAAAAAAATAAAGCTAATACATTGGTCATTATACAAACACAATTTTATTCAGGACTTTCTTGGAAACGTTGTTGAGATGTTTTAAACATTTGTTGGTGGCTTCTTGTGAAGCTGATTTAAAGGCTGGTGGTTATTTGTGGTTAATATACAAAGGGGTAAAAAGAAAAACAGGGAGAAAATGGCCTTTACAAAGCACACTCCTGAGGTTTCACCATTGGGTTAACTGACATTCTTTCCTTCACTTCCCCAGTTGGGCTGACCTCAACATTCTTGGTGTCCAAGACTTCTAAAAGAATGTAAACCACATTATCTTCCCCAGAGGGGAAAACAGAAACAAAGCTGGATGATATGTCAGGATAAGGAATAGGTCCACCATGTGTTTAAGAAGGAGGAAGAGTTCCACTATAATCATACCAAAAATCAAGGTTTTGTGGACATGGATTTGTCCACATAAAAAAGAAGAGTGGCTCTGCCATTTAGTCAAAGGTCTCTTACAAGCAGTTAAAGAACAAGTGGGGAGCCATTATTCTTGTTTTCTGCCACACACCTGTGAGATCAAGATGGGAGAGGGAATACAAAGACATCTGAATCTCTAAAGGATTTAAAAAATGTTAAGATATTGGAAGTAAGAGGTAAGAGGGAAAAGAAGCAAAGTCCTTCTTTGGCCATCATTGAATGTTGGCAACCGTGCTGTTTATGGTTGCTTTGATTATGCACTAAATTCGAAAAGTTTTAGCCATGGATAATTTGATGCTTTGGTTTTCCTTTATTCTCCATTTCTTTCACTGCATGTTTTAAAATGGTTTGTGTTCAAGAATCAATTTAACCACAACAAAAGAGACTCTGATTCAGAATGTGTATGACTTCACTTGAGGTGGAGGAAATGGCAAATCAGTGCTGAAAAAGAAAGGAAACTTTCAGATTCGCATGCCTTCCTCTTTTCCTTAAAAACATTTTAAAGATGTCTTCACCTAATATTATCTTTAAATCCTCACTTTGAAAAAGATCCTTTAAATGTCAATACTTCTCTGAAGGCTCAGTCATAAGTCCTCTGTTTTTCTTCATTCTATGCACTTCGAGTAACTGCAATGACTTGCAGAACCTCAACGAGTATCCATGCACTGGTCACCCTCCTATCTTTTATCTCCAGTCCAGTTCTGCTGCTGTTTGGACTTGCTTGCCCAACTGCCTAATGAACAGTAGCCTACTTGATATCTCAGAAGCCCTCTAATGCGTCATATTCAGAAGTGAGCTCCTGTCCTTCTTTGTTCTCTCCCTATCTAGACATTTCCCCTATGTTGCTTGTCTTCAGTGTCTACCCAATGTAGCCCAAATCATTAATCTAAGGACCTCATCTAATTAATGACCAAGTCCTGTCAGTCTGTCTCCTTAATATCACTTTAATAACCATTTATCTCCATCTCCACTGGGTCACCTGAGTGGCTCAGTCAGTTAAGTGTCTAACTCTTGATTTCAGCTCATGTTGTGACCTCCAGGTCTTGATCTCAGGGTCATGTGATTGAGCCCTGCATCGAGTCCCATACCAGGCTCTGCATTCAGTGCAGAATCTGCTTCTCTCCCTTTTCCTCTCCCTCTGCCCTGCCCCCACTTATAAAATAAATAAATCTTTAAAATAAATAAATAAATACCCATTGAACAAATGTATGCATTTATTTATTTCTTCCTTCACCAGCACAAGAGGTCACATGATGTGCTGTATAGTTATCAATGATTGGCTCATTTACCACAGAGGAAGTATGAGCCATCCCAGACAGAAATTAAGATTCTGGATGCTCCATAATCAAGACAGTGCATAGAATTTATAGGCATCACTTGTCCCAAATTCTGCCTAGTTAACAGGATGGTATCAGGGTCAACTAAGCTTGGCCAGAGTATAAGCCAGGCTTGCGTTTGACAATCTAAAAGTCATGGGTAGAATAAATAAATTAAGCTAATAAATGGTTATTTACTACCTCTATCTATTTTTCTTGATCCCTGAATCTAATTATAAGGATAGGTCCCATCAGTGATCTACTTAGATCCTGTTCATGTGGGCAGTAAAGTGCTTTTGTGAACTTTTCCAACTTTAAGAACATGAAAAAACTCACGGGTTTATACAAGCATTAAAATGGCACCTAAGTTAGTTGGAACAGTTTTTTAAAAAAGCTTATTTTAACTCTCTAACCCTTGGTTATGTTCTCCTGATATTAGATTAACATTAGATGCAACCCTTGAAATAGATGTAACTGAAAGAAGATGCAATGTGAATGCTACAGTTTGGAAAATGATGCAGTTGTGCCAAAACTGAATCACAAGCCATGATCCAAACAAAAGGCATGCCACCTGCAGTGGTCTCCCTTCATGACCAGCACTCAGTCCACTTAAACAATGTTCTGCTCCTTGCTGCTGCCCATCAGAATATGACCATTTCCAAATAGTCCCAAGAGTGTTACATCAAAGAATTTTCCATGTCTTAGCTATGCTTAAGGCTTCCTAATAAAGGGCTACATTATTAAACCAAAAGTCTTTACTAACTTAGTAGTTTCATTGTTCTGCATTGCTTAGGGTGATAAAACATAATAACAATTAGGAATTGAAACATTTTCACTGTTCTCTTTAATTCTACCCCTCAATTACTGATGCTTCAAATCCTAGCACTGGAAATTATAAATTAAGATGCTGCACAGAAGAGATAGTTGTGGAATAAATTAGACCAACACTGGATAAACTAAGCAAGAATAGTTCAATTACTACATTAGAATCTCTTCAGTACCTAAGTTGCCATTACTAATGAACTAGGAAACTGATAATATAGCAATTCTGCCAGACTGCTGGAAAACCACATAGTTGCTTTCTATTTTTTTTTAAGATTTTATTTATTTATTTTGAGAGAGAGAGAGAGTGAGAGACAGCATGAGAGAGGAGAAGGTCAGAGGGAGAAGCAGACTCCCATGGAGCTGGGAGCCCGATGCAGGACTCGATCCCGGGACTCCGGGATCATGACCTGAGCTGAAGGCAGTCGCTTAACCAACTAAGCCACCCAGGCACCCAGTGGCTTTCTATTTAATGCTCTTTTCAAAGGTAGTAAAGAAGAGAGTGACCTTTGTAGGGATACCTAGAGAAGAAACTTGGCTCCATCTATTTATCCCTTGTCTCCTTAAAGCTTTAATCCTCAGAAGTGAAAAGAGAGTGATAACTATCTCATATGATGGCTCTGAGCAATGAGTTAAGGCATGTAAATTTCCTAGCACATGGTGAAGTACCTAGCCCATAGTGAATATTTATTTTTTAATTTTTTTATTACGTTATGTTAGTCACCATACAGTACATCATTATTTTGGATGTAGTGTTCCAGATTCATTGTTTGCATATAACATCCAGTGCTCCATGCAATGCGATATTTTTAAAAGTTAGCCATCTTCCTTCTTCCTTTCTCCATCTATCCTCAAGTACCTACTTTATGCTGTGGCAATCACACAACCACTGGACAAAATGGAAACCATTCAGATCTCATATTAGCAGGTCCCATTCTGTTGGTCTCTCTTTACAGTAGTTTGGTCTATTATTTTTCCTGCAGAAATTAGGGTCGTTTTTCACAGTATTTCTTCCATGATAATGAATAAAGGGCATTTTGTAGCTTTGTGTTTAACATAGTCATAATTCAGTGCAGCAATCTAAATGAAATTCATTTTTAAGTGTATAATTCTACAACTACCCTACCTTTATTTGGTGACAGTATATTAAGTTTAAAGTTCTTTATATACCCAAACACCAAGAAACAATGTAACTGTCTCATCAATTTCAAGTTTAAATGTATCCTAACTGGCTTAACACATCAAATTGTTTGCAGCTGATGGGCAAGAGTTTTCTTATGCTCTGGTCTGTGTTGAAGGTCAGAAGGTAAGGTATGCTTTGAGAGTAAAAGAGGTGTATTGAAATCGGAAGCAACTTTTTCAGTCCACTCAGCACTATTTAATGAACGCACAAATTTGTTTATTCAGTCCACAAGTATTAAGAGCCTGCTATGTGCCAGGCACCAAACACCATCCTGGGACATGTAGTTGAGCTGCTATTGCTTTATAATGCAGAATCTGAAACGCGTTCATAGTTTTACCTACTGAGTGTAATCTACCATGAGTCTTCCTCTTCCTAACTATAATAATAATAAAAATAACACATGCTAAGTGCTTACAGTAATGTCTGAAACAATGCCAAATTCTTTATCCCATGCACTCTTCACAACATTTATATAAGGCAGGGATTATTGTAATCACATTTTACCCGATGAAGAAAAGAGCTGTGGAAAGAGTATTTAACTTGCCAAGGCCACCTAGCTAGTAACCAAGAAAGCTGAAATTCAAACCAAGTCTGTCTGACTCTAGAGTCCACTCTCTAAATTCTAAACCACTGCTACTCAAAGTCTGGTCCTCCATGGACTGGCAGTATCAGCAACACTTAGAAACTTGCTAGAAATACAAAACTGACTCAATCATAATTTTGGGGAGTGGGGCCAGCCATATGTTATAAGGAGGCTTACCCATGATTCTTATGTGTGCTAAAGTTCGATAAGCATAACTCTAATCTACTCACTATACACACTATTCAGTCCTCCTAATTTGTAATACACTAATGGTGTCAGGTCAGATTACTGCTCACTTGCCTTAAAGAACTGCTAGCCTTCATAATAGTTGTCCTTCAGTTGGATTCTATGGGTACTTAAAATACAACTCTGCACCGTATCCTTTAAATAGGGTGACTATTCATCTTAATTCTCCAGAGACAGTCCCATTAAGCCCATCATATAATCAACAGTGGCCTCTTTCACTCTCAGAAGTGCTATAATTTAGACCAAAAATGATATGGTGGCCCTAGCTGAAGGGCCTGGCTGTCAGTCTCTCCACCATCATGTCCTACCACTCACCTCCACCTCTATGACCTAGCTACAACAATGGCCTTCTTTCAGTTCATTAAAAGTCTCAAACTCATGTAATGGTTTACTACTTCTGCTCCCTCTTCCTGGAAGGCTCTTTCTGTAGATCGCAGAATGATTTGCTCCTCCTCACTGGCATTTCAAAGGTAGGCTGGTAGGAGCAATCTACACTGTATACAGGCAATTTTGAGTATTTTAAAATAATAGTAAAAGAAACAAAAACTATGTCTTACTTTTTATTTATTACCATGCACCAGCAAGGTTAAACAATGTTAGTGATACAATATTGCTGCTCCTTGAAAAATGTTTTTTTTTTAACTTGTCCCTTAATTAACATTGTATTTTACATGGAAGTCAATACAGAGATCTCCCAAGTACACAGGCAGCCCCCAACAGACACAAACATAGATACCTGAATTCATCTCAAGAGAAAATTCCCAATAGCTACAGAATAGTTATAGCTACAGAATAGTTATAGATTATTTTGGGTAGTTCCTGTCTCCAACCTCTGTGTCACCACATATTCCTGAGTTTAAACAATAGATTTAAAATCAAGGTAGCGGGCGCCTGGGTGGCTCAGTGGGTTAAAGCCTCTGCCTTCGGCTCAGGTCATGATCTCAGGGTCCTGGGATCGACCGCCCGCATTGGGCTCTCTGCTCAGTGGGGAGCCTGCTTCCTCCTCTCTCTCTCTGCCTGCCTCTCTGCCTCCTTGTGATCTCATCTCACTCTGTGTCAAATAAATAAATAAAATCTTTAAAATAAATAAATAAATAAATAGATAAATAAATAAAATCAAGGTAGCACAGTAATTGTAAAGATGAAGAAACTGAACTGGACTTGCTTCAGTTCTGTCATTTTATTTGGCTTCTTGAAATGCAATTGTATTTAAGATTTAAAACGTAAGGGGCACCTGGCTGGCTCAGTGGGAACAGCATGTGGCTATTGGTCTTGAAGCATGAGTTTGAACCCCACGTTGGGTAGAAATTACTTAAATAAATAAATAAACTTAAAAAATTATTTAAAACATAGGGAGGGGCGCCTGGGTGGCTCAGTGGGTTAATGCCTCTGCCTTTGGCTCAGGTCATGATCTCAGGGTCCTGGGATCGAGCCCCGCATCGGGCTCTCTGCTCGCGGGGGGCGTGCTTCCTCCTCTCTCTCTGCCTGCCTCTCTGCCTACTTGTGATCTCTCTCTCTCTCTCTCTCCCTCTGTCAAATAAACAAATTAAAAATAATCATAATAAAAAATAATAAATAAATAAATAAATAAATAAATAAATAAATAAATAAATAAAAACAGGGAAATTCAAGGGAGCCAGAATAGCCAAAACAGTCTCAGAAAAAAAAGAACTAAGTTGGAGGATTCACATTTTTAAAACTTTTTAATTTAAATTCAACTCAGTTAACATATAGCGTATTATTAGTTCTGGTGGGGGGGGTGGAATTTAGAGATCCATCAGTTGCATGTAACACCCAGCATTCATTACATTACATGCTCTCCTTAATGCCCATCCCCCAATTACTCCATTTTTCCCAACCACCTCCCCCTCAGCAACTCTCAGTTTGGTTTCCTATAGTTAAGAGTCTCTTATGGTTTGTCTCCCTCTCTGTTTCTATCTTATTTTACTTCTCTTACCCTTCCCCCATGTTCATCTGTTCATCTGTTTCATTTCTTAATTTCCCCATGAGTGAAATCATATGGTATTTGTCTTTCTCTGGCTTCTTTCACTTAGCATAATACACTCTAGCTCCATCCATGTCAAATGGCAAGATTCCATTCCTTCTGATGACTGCATATTACATTATATATATAATATGTAAAAATATATATAATATTCCACTATATATAGTATGTGTATATACAGATACACACATATGCATTGCACATACACACACACCACCTCTTCTTTATCCAGTCATATGTCGATGGACATGTGTGCTCTTTCCATAGTTTGGCTACTGTGGACACTGCTGCTATAAACACTGGGATGCAGGTGTCCCTTCAAATCACTCTTTCCGTATCCTTTGGAAAAATATCTAGTAGTGCATTTGCTGGGTCTCAGGGTAGTTCTATTTGCCACTTTTTGAGGAACCTCCATACTGTGGCTGTACCAGCTTGCATTCCAACCAACAATGTAAGAGGGTTCTGCTTTTTCCACAACCTCACCAACACCTGGTGTTTCCTGACTTGTTAATTTTAACCATTCTGACTGGTGTGAAGTGGTATCTCATTGGGATTTTGATTTGTATTTCCCTGATGCCAAGTGATGTTGAACATTTTTCATGTGTCTGTTAGCTATTTGTATATCTTCTTTGGAGAAATGTCTGTTCATATCTTCTGCCCATTTCTTGAGGATTCACATTTCTTAATTTCTAAGCATACTGCAAAGCTACAGTAATCAAGACAGTGTGGTACTGGCATAAGGACAGTGACATATGTCAGTGGAATATTCTTGAGAGTCCAGAAATAGACATTCATATTTACAATCAATTAATTTTTGACAGAAGGGGAAAAAGTCTTTTCAACGCATGGTGCCAGGACATGTGGATATCTACATTCAAAAGCATATGGTTGGACCCTCATCTCACATCAACTCAAAATGGACCAAAAACCTAAAGCAATAGCTAAAACTATAAAAGTTTTAGAAAAAAAAAAAAGACATGGGTGTAAATTTCTGTGACCTTGGATTAGGCTACAGTGTCTTAGATATGACAACAACAGCATAAACAACAAAAGAAAAAATAGATCTGGCTTCATCAAAATTAAAAACATTTTTGTGCTTCAAAGGACACCATCAAGAATATAAAAGACAACACACAGAGTGTGAGAAAATATTTGCAAATCATATGTCTGATAGTGGATTTGTATCTGGAATATATAAAGAATTCTTATAACTCAATAATAAAAAGACAAAAAGGCAATTTAAAATGGGCATATAAATGGCCAATAAGAAAATGAAAAGATGCTCAACATCATTAGCCACCAGGGAAATATAAACCAAATCACAATAAATTACCACTTCGTACCCACTAGGATGGATAGAATCAAACTGTCAGATAATAACAAGTGTTGGCAAGGACATGGAGAAGTTACAACCCTCATACTTTGCTGGTTGGAATATAAATGCTGCAGCCACTTTGGAAAACATTTTGGCAGTTCCTTAAAAGACTTTAACATAGAGTTGCCATATGACCCAACAATTCCACTTCTAGGTATATATTTGCCAAAATATAAATATATGTTCACATAAAAATTTGTACAGGAATGTTCATAACAGCATTAGTCGTAATGGCAAAAATTTGGAAACAACTCAATTTCCATCAAGTGATGAATGAATAAATAAAATGTGGTATGTTCATATAATGGAATATTATTCATCAATAAAAAGAATTAATGATAGGGCACCTGGGTGGCTCAGTGGGTTAAAGCCTCTGCCTTTGGCTCAGGTCATGATCTCAGGGTCCTGGGATCGAGGCCCACATCAGGCTCCCTGCTCAGCGGGGAGCCTGCTTCCCCCTCTCTCTCTCTGCCTGCCTCTCTGCCTCCTTGTGATCTCTCTCCCTCTGTGAAATAAATAAATAAAATCTTAAAAAAAAAAGAATTAATGATATATGCTACAGCATGGATGAGCATTAAGAATAAGATGATAAGTGAAAGAAGCAAGTCACAAATGAGAACATATTCATGAGTCCATTTATCTTAGCTGTACAAAATAAGCAAATCCTTAGACCCAGAAAGTGGTTTCCTAGGGCCAGGGGTAGAGGTGGTAGTACGAGGAAACAGGAGTGAGTGATAAAGAACATGAGGTTTCTCTTTGGGGTGATGAAACATTCTTTTTTTTTTTAAACATGGGTCTTGAACTCATGACCCTGAGATCAAGACCAGAGCTGAGATCACGAGTCAGACACGTGACCAACTGGGCCACCCAGAAGCCCCAGGGGTGATGAAATGTTCTAAAATTGATTATGATAATAATTGCACAACTCTATGTGTATACTAAAATCCACTGGATCATACAATTTAAACAGGTGAATTATATGGTTTGTGTGTCTCAATAAAGATGCTCCCCAAAAGATTTAAAATAGTGAAACATGGTGCAAACTGCACACTATGTAGGTATGCTATTTTTCTTCTTTTTAATAAAAAAATGATGCAATTAAAAATACTAATCCACTACTTTTCCTCTTTTTTTGGGTACAGTAATGTTTATTTTATTTTTTAGATTAATTTTGTCATTAGCATGATAACACATGAAGTTGAATAACTTTTTCATTGTGTTTTTTCTGGCCATCGATGTCATTCTTTTCATTACAAGATTATTATTAAAAATAACTTTGTCTAAAGAGGAGGGGAGTGTTAAAAAATTTTTTATCCTAGATGGCAAATATATAGAAATGTCATTGGCACCCAATATTATCTAGATTTTTGCTCAAATGTCAGCATTTTAGAGAAGCCATCCCTAAATACTCTATTTAAAATAGACATCACTCCATGTACCTCAATGACATCACTTTCTATCCCTATACTCAGTTTTACTTTCTTTATAATTCTCATGATTATCTGATATCATATTATTTGTTTGTTTACTCCCATCTCTGCCACTAGAATTTTAGTTCATTAAAGGGTTATCTATCTTATTCATTCCTATGCCCTCAATGTATTATACATATTCAATCAATTTTTGGTGAATAAAAAAATGCAAAAAATATTATCTACCGCTTAAATTTCTTCACACAAAAGATTAAAAAGATAGTTTTATCTTTGTGCATTCTTCTCATCAGAGCATTTCCTGTATGCACATTATATTCTGCTAGATACTTCAAAGATGTCTGAACTTTCAAAATCTCTTGGTCTAGGAGTTTCAAACACCCACAAAAATATGTATGGCATTTTATGCTTTTCCATTATCTTCAATGAGGTTTATAAGCTACAATTCACTCAATTTTTCAATGTCTCTTTCTTAATGTTACAAAAAAAAAACCCAACCAAAAAAACCATATAATTTTTAAAGGTTAATTCAGCTTAGATTATCCCAGAATTCATTACTCCAGTCTAGTGATAAAAACCAGCCTCTTTCATTGAACCTAGATAATGCTGTATTTTGTTAGACAAATGTTAAAACATTTACTTCTGAAAACTTGACAAATTTTTATAGAAACTACTTCCTTCCCATTGTTGCTTTATCACCTTTTCAAAATAATCATTGTATTTTTAAAACAAAATGTAACTCTGTCATAATATGGTTCAATATTATAACTGTTTAAGTTGGCCATAGGTCAAATCCTGTCCCTCCGAAAATGGGACAATCACACATAGTATAAATTTGACCACACTGTTAGCCTATAAACCTTTTGTTAGTCATGTGCTGGGATATAAAAGTTAAGAAAAAAGAAGATATTTTTAAGTGTATAGGCATGTTAATATAATATTCCTTCTAGAAAAAGCTTCTAAATATAGTGAAATAATCTTTGGAATACTGTTCCAAAAAGTCTTTTGAATAATAAATTTGGTGGATTTAGATGTTTGTGTATAGATCCTCAACTACTTAGCCAAACCAAATCCTGCATTGCAGAATGGTTAACTGCCTTAAATCTAGAGTCAGAATGCCTATGCTTAAATCTCCAACCTACCATTTACTAGCTGGCATGACATTGGCCAAATCACTTATCTTCTCTATACCTCAGTTTTATAACCTTTAAAGTGAAGATAATAATAGTACCCATGACAAGGGATTGTGGCAAATACATAAATTAATCCATGTAGAATATTTAGAACAGTGCTTGTTACATAGGACACTATCAAAACGTAGTGGCCATTGTTTTTAGGTTGAAAGGAAAAAGACATTTAAATTAAAGTCTTAGTTAACATTAATACATCATTAAAAATAAAGAGACACCATTTCACACATTTTAATATAAAATTAATAGGAAGACTTTATCTTAGGTTCAGGCTTCCCATGTGTAATTATATCTTATTTGTGCAGCTTAAAGTAATGGCTTTCTAAAACGAAAATTTATGCAGAAACCTAAAAAATGCAAGAATATTTTCTTATACTGTTGCAGCCTCATAGAAAAAAAGGATCCATGGCCCTCCTGCTAAGTTTAGACTAGACGCTTTTCTTAAACAGTCACATATTTCTTCATTAAACTGTTTTTTAATGGCCCTTTTGATGACTGCCAGTTTCCTCCACAATAAAAGAAGTTTTGACCTGTGAATTCATTTTTTTAATCTAGTAATAACTTTGAATACATTAACTGAGAATCGTGAACCAAATAAGGAGCCAATTAGTTGTATTTTCCATCATCTGAATGAAATACAAATGCATCAACTTCATCACTAAACTTAAAAGGCTGTCTTCATGGGCAAAGAAGTCTAATATTGTTCTGCTAACTCAAGTTCCTTTCAGAGAATAAGGAAAGTTGAATTATCTGTGACCTGAAAACAAGTGAGTTTCATTTTCCCTTTCCCCCTCTCTGTGAAGCAAGTGATCTAGTACTGTTCTACAGTAGCAGCCCCCATAAAATTACTGTAAGAACTCGTTACTTAGAATACTGCTAATAAATTAAGACCCTGTACAGTATTCATTTTCACAAAGAGACACTGTTTATTTTTCCTTCATCATTCATTCTTTATTTCCTTTTCCCACTCATTTAGATAGTGGGTCGACGTGATGAATGCATCTACTCACCAAGCTCCCATCCTTGGTAAATATACCTCACAGATAATAAACTCATCAACTAGTCACAATAAGTCAGAAAAGACACAACCATGAGTAAGTCTGTAATCTTAGTGCACAGTCTCCAACCATAGTTGCTTCTTATAAAAGCACATCCCTTCCCTTCAAACTTTTAGTTTTTGTAGATACCAACTAAGAATATTTCAAAAATAATACACACACCAAACACATCAACATTTTGTGCCTCTCTAGGTAGTGTTAGGGGTACATTGAGCCAAACAGGAAATATAGTTTGTCTCACCAAAGCATATGGGAAAAGAGCCTCATTTTCAGCATTTTTATGTGCACTTTCTGTGAGGTTACAAAAGAGAAAGTGAAATATTAGCTTTAACGTTAAATGTGTCACCGCAGCTTTGGAGATTTTCATATTATAAAATTAAGAACTCAATTGGGATTTACTGATTATTCACAGTTGAATGTTTAAATGCACATATTAATGCATTTTTTTCTTTCGAATATGTTTGTATAGATTCAGATGGCCTTTCATTTTCCTAATTATTTGCTTACATTGTTACTAAAATATAATAATACATGCAAGGTCTAATTTTATACCCTGATTTGAAAATATTTCTACAGCTGTTGTTTTTATAGAATTCACTTTTTTTAATAAGTTGAGGAATAATGCAGCTAATGATATAAAAGGTAAAGATAATTAAACCATTTAATGTTTAAAAGCAACTAATTAACTGGGCAGCTACCTAAAGAGAGTACAAAACCCCTATTTGTAATACTCACAGGTTCTATTGTGAATATTTGTTCTGTTGCATACTTTTCTGTCAGGCAAAGTCTCCGAGTTGGGAATGGGCCCTGTCAAGTCTCTGAAAATCGATTGTTCAAAAATCTTAATTATAAGAAAGTAAACAAAGAGCCAGTTGAAGTTGTGCAGAGTTCTAACGAGTTAATGTAACAAAACTTGAGCAAAGTCAACCCTCTTCAAAGCCAGCAGGCTTGGCTCTGACAGTCATCCATCAAACTGAAGGTCTCCTTAATAAATGCCAATTATAGCGCATATATGCACAAATGTGGCAAGCATAAGCCATGGGATCATTTCCTTCCGAGAAAACTAGTGACCAAGAAAACACCAGGCAGTGTAAGCAACCAGCCCACCCGACAGTAAGGTTTGCTCCTGATTGGAATACTAACCAGCATTATTTCTCTCTCTTTGGAAAAGTTCAGAACCACACAGAATTTTGTTTGGGGTTATACAAATTCCTTCACAATTTGTATAGAAGTCTAACATAACTTTTTAAAAGCCATGACATGCCCATAATGTATACAGAGTCTCCGACTTCCGCCGTAAGCGAGGCTTTTTCCTAACTTAATCATACTCAAATTTCACCCCTTTTAAAGATCCTGATTCAAAAATGTTCACTCATTCTCCACAGTCCACAAATTTATACCATCTCTTCCTGTGGTATTTTATGTGCATAAATTAAAAAAGAATGGCCTGCAATGAGGATTAAAAGGTTGAAAAAAAATCATAGACTTTCTAAATTTAGTTTCATTTTTCTTATTTTAACTGTCAAAATATGTGTGTTAACAAAACATATATATTTTCCTATACTCATAAAATAATCCATTTATGTTAACTTTATTACCTAGAGGAAATGCTGGTTCAACTTAGATAGGAAGCTATATTGTAGGCTTAGTATCATATCTCTATTTAACTCAGCATCTATGAGAAATAAATATATAAGAACTCTTGAGAAATAACTAAAATATGCCTCCACCAGTGCATTAGCTCTTATTGTGGAATTCACACCACTATATGATTCCCAACCTTCAAAAATGTTTCTCTGATGCCTTTTTCATTATCTAGCTGGCCAAGAGCTTGAGCCCATCCTCAAACAGTTTTCCTCGAAGCATTTGATGACATCACAGGGTGGGGAAAGAACTTTCTTAAAGTTTATGGACACAGATCTTTTGTCCAGAAGCACAGGACCAGATTTTATACCACAGCATTATTTCTTTAATAGAGATAGATGGGATTTCAAAAGGAAGGGCTGTATCCTTCTACAATGACAGAGATAATTAATGGAATAAATGAAAACGTTCATGTTTGATATTTTTATGCAAATAGATTAGAATAGTCTGCATTAGCCCCAAGTTGATGTCTTATCTAATTGCCCCTTAAAGTGACATCTTCCATCACACATGCAGACCCGTGCTAAATTCATTTATTTCTATCTTGCCTCAAATTATGATGAATGGTCTGAGCTCCATTCAATTATTTAAAATGTGCAAAGAAACAGAAACAATGAAACTGGCAAAGCCCTCTACATTCTTAGGAACAATTTAGGCTAATTAGCATCAACTTCTCCCCCATTCATCATACCCCTTTAGAAATATAAACAAACTGTCAGCTCTAACCTAACAAACAGATCACTGAGCTACTTAACACAAATTATTCTTACATGAAAAGCTCCTTCTCAGGCAATATTCTCCTTTAGGGCATCTGGGAAGCTGAGCTATCAAAATTGAAGACATATGTTCCAGTCAAACTCAACTCCCGGATTGTAATGATCGCTGTTGTGACAGTTTTCAGTCAGCATACTTGCTGCTGGCAGGACAGCCCCAAGCTCCAGTGAAACAAAAGTCAAATGGAATGATGCAAGCAGAACCCTAGATGCAGAAAAACACCTCATCATACTACCCATCACAATTTAGTTAGCGGGTCTCAATTCTTACAGTGTCCTGTGGCAGCTCAAAGTTTTGCTACATTTGCTTTGGGGGCAATCGGGAGAGGGGAAGGTAACAAATATGGTCTTTGACGAGACAGTGGAATTCATCATGTGTTATTTTTCATTTCTATATTCAGTGGACGCCTGTAAGTTGTTGCCTATCATTTCAGAGAGGATGTAGTTGTAAGGGTCCAGATGGAGAGAAATCTAGCTTGCAATAGACTGCCTATGTCTCCTCAAATGGACTTAAAAACTCTGAACTCCTTCCTTCTAACTAACAGGAATATAAAAAGTGTTTACCACTTTACATATTAGAATTCTGTGGTATTTAACCTTGCTCCTGGATTTGGAGCAAGATCATTTTGTCTTCATTTGCTTATATGTTGTCACATATACATAGAGTTGATTCTTATTATTTGTAGTAGTTATGTTCTATACAGTCACTGTGCATGTGGAATAAGCAAATACTGAACCTACTGCTCCTAAAAGAAATACAAGATTAAGTTCCTGCAAGCCCCTGGTCACAACTTTTTCATCAGCCAATATGTAACCTATTTTTTTTTAAGATTTTTATTTTATTGGGTTTTTTTTAAAGATTTTATTTATTTGTCAGAGAAAGAGAGAGAGCACAAGCAGGGGGAACAGCAGAGGGAGAAGGGGAAGCAGGCTGCCCGCAGAGCAATGAGCCTGATGTGGGACTCGACCCCAGGACCCTGAGACCATGACCTGAGCCGAAGGCAAATGCTTAACCAGCTGAGCCACCCAGGCATTCCAGTAACCTATTTTATATTTGTTTCTGTTTAAAGACACCATATTTAATATATATTGTTGATTTATTGATACCAAACTCACAACCAACAACATTGTAACTTGTGCTGAAGGAAGCTTGTCAAACACGTGTATTTTCTCATAAGGCACATGACAGAGTTTTTGCATTTAGAAACACTGGACACCTTACACCAGTTAGAATAGCAAAAATCAGCAAGATAAGAAACAACAAATGTTGGAGAAGTTGTGGAGAAAGGGGGACCCTCTTACACTGTTGGTGGGAATGCAAATTGGTGAAGCCACGTTGAAAAACAGTGTGGACATTCCTTAAAAAATTAAAACTAGAGCTATTCTCTGACCCAGCAATTGCACTACTGGGTATTTACCCCAAAGATACAGATATAGTGAAAAGAAGGGCCATATGCACCCCAATGTTCACAGCAGCAATGTCCACAATAGCCAAAGTGTGGAAAGAGCCAAGATGCCCTTCAACAGACGAATGGATAAAGAAGATGTGGTCCATATACACAATGAAATATTACTCAGCCATCAGAAAGGGTGAATACCCAACTTTTGCATCAACATGGATGGGACTGGAGGAGATTAGATTATGCTAAGTGAAATAAGTCAAACAGAGAAAGTCAATTATCATATGGTTTCACTTATTTATGGAATATAAGGAATAACATGTAGGATATTAGGAAAAAGGAAAAATGAAAGGGGAGAAATCAGAGTGGGAGACGAACCATGAGACACTATGGACTCTGAAAACAAACGAAGGATTTTAGAAGGGAGGGAGGTGGAGGGATGCATGAGCTGGTGGTGAGTATTAAGGAGGGCACGGATTGCATGGAGCACTGGGTGTTATACATAAACAATGAATCTTTGAACACTGCATCAAAAACTAATGATGTACTGTATGGTGACTAACATAACTAAAAAAAAATAAAAAAAACAAGGGACATCACTTCAGCACTATGCTTGGGGGCCATTGTAACAGTGAAATCACCAAACAAAGAGCATGAAAATATGAACAATATGGCACTAAATAGACCATGAAAGGTTCACTTGTTCTTGGTACGAGAGTAGAGAGTGGACACAGGAAGGCAGAGCATCATCTTGTTCAACCCTAGCGGACCTCAGTGCTTCAGATGACTCAACTTTTTCACCACTCTGCACATGTCCGTGAGTTCCATGGAAGCACCATGAACATTGATTTTGAGGTTACAGATAAATCTTATCAAGTAGGCAAATTCCCAAATAATAAATCTGCAAATAATGAGGACCTACCATACATTCATTTATACACATTTTCTCCTGTTAGATTTCCCACTGAAGATCTTTGGGTTTCTTCTCTCTGTAAGCAAAGTTCACAGACTGAAAATAAAGTCAAGCCTTCATGAGTTAACTGATAAACTTCCTAGTACATGGTAAGCCACAAAGCCCTGCAAATATGTTTCTGGTTTTTAGCATCTCAGGAACATGAACATTGATGGCACCTATAACTACTGCAATAATAGCATCGGCCCATACCCGGCCCATCTTACACAGTACTGCGTACCGTGTCTTTACCTTATTACGGCACTTGAATTACTGTTATTTGCTGTACTGAATAGTTGTTCTTGCTAGGAGCTAAGTAGGTCTCAGATTTCTCACCATGCTGTTTATGTAGGGTGATCTCCACGAATAATCTCTTGGCCTTTAAGCCGATTAGTGCATGCTGTCTCCTTAGCCACAGTGACTCCTTTAGGGATGAGCACATGATTCAGCTTGGGCTAATGACACACAAGGAGATACTTGCTTAGCACATGTAGCAAAAATGATTCATCCCTGGGACAGCCATGATAAGAACCAGCCTCAGGATAAAGCAGGCACTATGGAAAGTAGAGCAGAGAAATGTAAAGAATTGGAGTCCTTGGTGATACTATTGAGCTACTGGGAAAAGTCCCATATCTAACTACCCTCTATTTTAAAAGTTTTCAATTCAGTAATGCATAATAGCCTTCATTGTTTAAGGAAGCTTGAGTAAGATTCTGTTTTTCTTGTATACAAGAGAATTCTGATATATTTATGTGCTCGTTTTTACCCCCTGTACCTAATTCACACACACACACACACACACACACCTGAATTACCTTTTGCTCATCTTTTTATATACTCTTTACCTTCTGGCATTCATGAGTAATAATAGTAGCCACTGATAAATATATTGAACTTAATTAGTAGAATGGAGAATACCTTCCGTGGATATAATAATAAACAGTATACCATGTTAGAATGGTTAACTGAATGGCTATTACCATATGGTTGCTTGCCCAAGAGAACAAAGTTCCTGTTATGATTACCTTAAATATATATTTACATTATATGCATCTATATTATAGAAGACCAAAACCTTAATATAGAATAATTTTTTGCTTTATCAACTAAAATTATGAAATAGCATGATCTTATCTCTGGCCCACTCCCCAAAGCAGGGTAACTTCGGAATACTTTTTTTTCAGGATTCCTAACTCCAGTATCTCTAAATTGGGATAAAATGAATAGAGCTGAATGTTACCCAAGCATTCATAAATGTAGAATAATATGCCACTTTTTAAAGTTTCTGTCCAGCCTTTTTTTTCTCTATGGGTGGTTTTAACAGCCATGGTTATTTGTGGATGCAAAACTGTGTGTATAATAAATTGCAACTGCAATTGACTAACCTCAGAACGAGTGACAAGTGACTAATTACTCCCACAGGTGGCCAACTGCTTTGGCAATTAGCCCATTGTGGGCAAAATTCATTGCATGTAAGAAAGAGGCTTCCTTTTCAAAATATCCACTCCTCCTTTTTGGAGGATGAATGGAGGGGAGAGGACTTACAGGGGAAAAAATAGGGAGAGGATGAAGGGATAATGGGTAGATGGAAAAATTAATGGTTTCTTCAATAAACAAACCATTTAATCTGAATTTTTCTTCCAAGGTGGTGGAATTCTACTCAACCACGTCCTACCAAAAAAACCTCAGTAATAACCTTAAAGAGAGTTCAGGCCATCTAGCTAAACATTTCAAATAATTCTAAGGTCATCTGCCATGAGCAAATATTTTCTCTTTAGTTTACTATATATTTCAGAAATCATTGAATGATACTCCAGCAATTTTGCAGACTATTATAGCACAGTCTTCATAGCACATAGCAAATAGCATAACAGTGTTGTGTCTAAATGTATGTTTTTCAATTACTTATCTATAAGTATACTATTTCATTAGCTTCTTACTAAAATGTTTCCAGGTCCTAGGTAACATTCCTACATCACAGCAATATGGTCAAGTGTAGAATTTAGAGTTTAAATTTTTTTCCATAACAGACTTTAATCAAGAATTAGGCACTAAAACGTCCATACTACCCAAAACAATCTAAATATTCAATGTAATTCCTATCAAAATTCCAATGGCATTTTTTTTACAAAAGTAGAAAAAATCAATCCTAAAATTCATATGGGGACAGAAAGACCCTAAGTGGCCAAGGCAATCTTGAGCAAAAGGTACAAAGCTGAAGGCATTATGCTGCCTGATTTTAAAATATACTACAAAGCTATAGTAATTAAAACAGTATGGTACAGGCATAAAAACAGATATGTACACCAGTGGAACAGAATAGAGAGCCCAGAAATAATTGCAATTATAGTCACCTGATTTTTGAAAGGTGACAAGGATACATGAGGGACAAAGCAGTCTCTTCAATAAATGGTGTTCATAAAATTGGATAGTCACATACAGGAGAATAAAGCCAGACACATATCTCACACCACATACAAGAATCAATTCAAAATGGATTGAAGAGTTAAATACAAGACCTGAAACTATAAAACTACTAGAAGAAAATACAGGAGAAAAACTTCTCGACACTGGTCTGGGTAATGATTTTTTAAATATGAACCCCAAAGTATAGAAACAAAAGCAAAAATAGACAAATGGTACCATATCAAACTAAAAACCTTCTGCACAGCAAAGAAAACAATTAATAGAATGAAAAGATAACCTACAGAATGGGAGAAAATATTTGCAAACCATCTTATAAGGGGTCAATATCCACAATATATAAGGAATTCAAATAACTCAATAGCAGGAAAATAAAAGTAACCCAATTTAGGAGCGCCTGGGTGGCTCAGTGGGTTAAGCTTCTGCCTTCAGCTCGGGTCATGATCCTGATCAGGGTCCTGGGATAGAGTCCCACATTGCACTGGGCTCTCTGCTCAGCGGGGAACCTGCTTCCCCTTCCTCCCTCTGCCTGCTTCTCTCTCTGCTTGTGATCTCTCTCTGTCAAATAAATAAATAAATAAAATCTTTACATAAATAAATAAATAAAAATAAAAGTAACCCAGTTTAAAATGGGCAAAGGACCTGAATAGATATTTCTCAAAGGAATATATACAGGTATATGCAAAGGTGTTCAACATTACTAATCATCAGGGAAATACAAATCAAAACCACTATGTAAAATATCACTTCACATCTATTAGAATGGTTATTATTAAAAAACAAAAACAGAAGATAAGTGTTGGCAAGGCTGTGGTGAAATAGGAACCCTTGTAAACTGTTGGTGGGAATGTAAAACAGAGCAACCACTATAGAAAAGAGTATGATGGTTCCTCAAATAATTAAAAATAGAACTACTGTATGATCCAGCAATCCCAGCTCTGGGTAAATATCCACATGAAATGAAATCAGTATCTTAAAGAGATATTTGCATTTCCATGTTCATTGCAGCATTACTCACAATAGCTAAGATATGGAAACAACCTATGTGGATAATGGATGAATGGATAAAGAAAATGTGGCATGCACGCACACACACACACACACACACACACACACACACACACACACAGGAATACTATTCAGCTTTGAAAAAGAGGAAATCTTGTCTTTTGTGATACATAGTTGAACCTAGAGGACATTATGTTATATAAAATAAACGAGATACAGAAAGACAAATACCATATGTTCTCACTAATATGTGGTATCTAAAAAAGTCAAACTCTTAAAAGCAGACAGTAGAATGGTGGTTATTAGGGGCTAGGGAGACTCGGGGAAATGTTGGTCAAAGGGTACAAAGTTTCAGATATACAGGATAAGCAAGTTCTGGAGACACAGTGACTGTAGCTATTGCTATTATATCATATATTTAGAATTTGCTTACAGTGTAGATCTTAAATGTTCTCACACCAAAAAAGGGTAATTATGTGAGGTGTGGATATATTAATTAGCTTGATTGTGGTAACCATTTCATAATATATTCATATATTAAAATATTACATTGTACATTTTTAAAATTTTTTAGAAGATTTTATTTATTTATTTGCTAAAGAGAAAGAGAGAGAAAGAGCACAAGCAGGGGGAGTGGCAGGCAGAGGGAGAAGCAGGTTCCCCCTGAGCAAGGAGCCTTATATGGGACTTGATCCCAGAACCCTGAGATCCTGACCTGAACTGAAGGCAGACACTTAACTGACTGAACTACCCAGGCATCCCATTATGTTGTATATTTTAAATACATACAATTTTTATTTGTCAATTATATCTCAATAAAGCTGAAAGGAAGAAAAAGGGTTAGACAGTTTTTCTAAAGACATAAATAGCAACTCTGATCAGTCTCTCTGTTCACTCACGGTGGGTCTGTTGAGAACAAGACTAGTAGTTCTGAAGCAATCAAACACAAACAGGCACCATACACACCAGACTTGGCAAAAACTAGGCTCTTCATTACCACTCAGGTAATATAATGCTTGCTAGTATGGAAAAGATGAAAACCTTGATAGTGTACAGTTTGGTGAAAATGGAGAGACAGAAGCACTGTACTGAGAACAAAAATCAGAGCAAAATGATAGCATTTATCAGAACCTATAAACCAAATTTTTTGACCCATAAATTCATTTTTAGGGAATTATCCTACAGTAAATGAGTTTGTACAAATACCTACATACTTACACAAACATTCACACATACACAAAATACAATCACATAAAACCATATCCACACCTACGCACATACACACACACACGCACACACATCCAGATGAATATACTATATTTGCAGGGTGCTTACTGCAGCATGGTTGGTAATAGCAAAAAATAAAAAATGGAATATCATATGAATATCTAATGAATCAAAATGAATCATCAAAATGAATCAAAATGAATATCATCAGTGGTGACTGCTTGAATAAACTATGGTACATAAGTACAACAAAGTAGAGTACTAGTGTCTAATTTTTTTTAAAAAATGAAATAGCTCTACATATGGAAACACAAAATACATACCCAACATGGAATATAGACTTGATAGGAGCAGGAATTTTGTCTGTTTTGATCACTGTTATATCCCTAGGTTTTAGAATAGTGTTTGCCACATATGTATACAATAAATATTGTTGACTTGAAATAATTATGCTATTCAGTAAAAACATAATTGAAGAAAGGGCATGAATAAAAAAAGATATCTATGGGGTGCCTGGATGGCTCAGTTGGTTAAGTGTCTGTCTTTGGCTCAGGTCATGATCCTGGGGTCCTGGGATGGAGGCCTATGTTGGGCTCCCTGCTCAGCGGGGAGTCTGTTTCTCCCTTTCCCTCTGCCCCTCCCCCTGCTTGTGCTCTCTCTTGCTCATTCTCTGTTTCAAATAAATAAATAAAATGTTAAAAAAAGATACCTATGAATAACATCTTGACCAGGTGTTGAAAATTAGCATCTTGAGTGAGACATATGAACATGTGAGCCTCAGGTTGTGATATCTTAGAAGAATACAATATCACTTATACAGTATTCCACCCAAGAAGTCATAGCCAGTAGCTAACCATGAAGAAACATCAGGCAAACCCAAAATGAGAAACATTCTATTAAATTCTTCAAAAATGTCAATGTTATAAATACCAAGAAATAGTTGAAGAATTGTTTCAGATTAACAGAGACAAATGAGATGTAACAAGATAGTGTAATACATGATCCTAAACTAGACCTGATACGAAAGGGGGGAAAATTCTATAAAGTACATTGTTGGATCAATCTTATTAAAAATACTGGATCAGTGACAAATTTATTAAATTTTTATCAAAATTGATGACTGTATTATGTTTATGCATATCCTTATTATTAGGAAATGTACACTGAAGTATTTAGAGGTTGCTATAGAATGAATGATTATGTCCTCCCAAAATTCTTATGTTAAATCCTAATGCCCATTGTAAGGGTATTAGGAGGTGGGGCCTTTGAGAGGTGATTAGGATTAAAGATCATGAATAGGATTAAAGCTCTTATAAAAGAGATCCCAGAGAGAGGTGCCTGGGTGGCTCAGTCAGTTAAGCAGTTGGACTCTTGATTTCAACTCATCCGTCGGGATCTCAGGGTCATAAGATCAAGCTCTGTACTCAGTAGGGAATCTTCTTGAGATTTTCTCTCTCCCTCTCCCTCTACCCTTCCCCTCACTCACATGTGCACTTTCTCTCTCTCTAAAATAAATGAATAAATCCTTAGTAAGTAAATAAATCACAGAGAGCTCTCTCAAACCTTCCCATGTGATGACAGAGCAAGGAGACAGAGAGCCATCTATGAACCTTGAAGCAGGCCCTTACCAGACACTGAATCTACTGGCATCGTACTCTAGAACTTCCCAGCTTCTAGAATTGTGAGAAATAAATTTCTGTTGTCTAAAAGCCACCCTGTCCATGGCATTCTGTTAGAGCAATCTGAATGGACTAAGAAAATATAGGGCCACAATATCTACAGTTTACTCTCAGTTGGTTCAGACAAAAATAATATCAGTGGATGAGTGGGTGGATGTATGGATGATTGGATGGATTGATAAATAGATAGGCAACTACAGAGAACAAATGATAGAGCAAATGGGGCAAAATGTCAGCAGTGAATTTAAACAGAAGTTCTTTCTAAAATTCTTGCAATTTTTTTGTAAGTTTGATTTTTTTCCAAATAAGAACTTCTGTAATTTCCATAAGTAAATACAAAAAAAAAAGTTCATGGTATTTACTTCTAGGGAATGGAAATAGATGGATTCTGGGTGGGGGTGGGGGAGGGAAGGGTAAAGGGAGATAAGATTGTTGAGAGGGAGAAGGACTCTTAGCTTTCATTTCATATCCTTTTATACTCTCATAATTTAACATAAACATATGCTACCTTTGTAATAAGAATGCCTAAGTAATTTTAAAGCAGCAGCTTGCAGTCATACGAAGTGTGTGGCCTTTGGAGTCAGACAGACGTTGGCCGAAATCCCATCAGTGCCCACTTTACTCAGGGTGTGGCCTTGACCAAGTCAAGTAATTTCCTTGAGTGTGAAATTCCTTAGATGACCTGGTTTCCAGTTCTAGCTCTGTCACGAACCCACTGGGGAATATTAGACAGGTCGTTTCACACACCTGGACCTAACTAAGTCTCTTGTCTTTAAAATGAGAGAACACAACCATGATTTCTTTTCATGTCCATTTTTCCAGCAAAAGAAGTTTGGTTTCCCAGGATATTATCTCTTAAACAGAAAGAGTTCTAAATTTTTTCATTCATGTGAAGAAAAGTTGATTGACCATTCTTTGGGGCGATGACTATAACCTAAACTTTTAAGAGGACTTAAAATATTTTTTAAACCTTTGGCGTTGAGGCCACACTGATTTGTAATAACTTGGACTTCACCAACACTAGGGCGGAGGGTATGATATCCTTTCCCTGTTTCTTCTCCTCCTGCCTTCCCCAGGGAGCATTTCTCAGCCTTTCTCTGTGAGTCTACCTAACACCCTCCTGGGGCAAACATCAGAGAGTTCCTAACCCAGTAGGGCCCTGTTCTCACGTCTCTTTCCCCTTAACGTTTAAACCCGTGCATTGCTGAAAGGAAATTTAATCCATATGCTTCTGAGTAATTTACACTTAACACATCAAAATATTCCGTTGTAACAGTCATTTGTTGTCCCAAGAATCCTCTTGAGTCTTGTTAAGGCCTTTTATTCTTAGCAGTCTCAGTTTAGCAGTTATAAATGGAATTTGAACTCCAGAAGGATAGTTCTTTCTCATTATTCCTCACTCACGTGGTAGACCTTGCCAGGCTTTCTTTTCCTCCACCTTAGGTAAGAAAGTCTTTGTTCTAAGATGCTTCTTTCATTCTTTTAGTTACATAATCAGGATGTTAATAATTACTATTTGCAGCCATCAACAACAGGCTCTGTTCTAGGAACTTACAGGTATCCTCTTTGAGCCTGCCCATTGAGATAAGCATAATTTTCCCTACTTTTCCAGATTTAGAATCCAAAGCTCTGAGAGATTAAGTAATTGGCCTACAATCACATAACAGCTAGGAACCAAGGTGTGACTTACTGCAAATATGGCACTGCATTCTTTCTAAATTAGATTAAAAATAAACAATGGGAGATGGTCCAGCTTCCATAGCTAGAGGCTTTGTTATATCCAAGAGTACAGAGGCCCTATAGCCTTGCTTCTCTGGCAAGGGAATATTTATATTCATCCCATTTCAAATGTTGTAACCTCTTTGAAGGTTTCAATCTTCTTTGATATCTTACACATCATTCTTTGTCATATCACAGTGTAATATAATCATTTTTTAGGTCCATTTTCCTTTTAGACTATGCATTTCTTGAGTTCAGGGTTATGTCTTATTCATTTTTGTCTTCCTAGAGCTCAACCCAGAGAAGATGCTTAATAGATGTCTGTCAAATTGAAGAGCTCTTACTTAAGATTGAGGTGGAAATGCCATTCATTGATTCATTATTCATTCTAGGTATTGGAGATAGGGCAAGTTAAAACAGGCGGATTCCCTCTTCCACTCACCACTGCTCAGGTTGGAAGCCTACTTCTCCACTCTCTATTGACCGTATTTGTATATTCCCTCTGGAGCCCAGAACAGTAGATTATAGCTGTACCTTGGAGATAGTACAATACAGTTGTCAAGTGAATGGACTCTGCAGTCAACCCATCTAACTTTGAGCAATTTATTTAACCTCAGTTTCTACATGAATGGAATGAGGAAAATAAAGTACCTATCTGACTGAGTGGTTGCAAAACACAATTTAAATTATAGACATTACATGTAAACTTAGAACAGTGCCTAAAAAACTGAGTTCAGGGGGCCCCTGGGTGGCTCAGGGGGTTAAAGCCTCTGCCTTCAGCTCAGGTCATGATCTCAGGGTCCTGGGATCGAGCCCCACATCGGGTTCCCTGTTCAGAGGGGAGCTTGCTTCTTCCTGTCTTTCCGCCTCTCTGCCTGCCTCTCTGCCTACTTGTGATCTCTCTCTCTGTCAAATAAATAAATAAAATCTTAAAAAAAAAAAAACAACTGAGTTCAGTAAATGTTAGCTATTTGTTACCATTCTCTGTATCACCCAGCCCATTTGTTCTGCTTTCACTGCTACCCATCTAGTTAGCCATCATCAACTAAGAAATTAAATAAAACAATCTACTATGATGATTTCACAAATATACTTTTGTGGTGAGAGGCTTTTATTGCTTACTACAAAGTAATGTGTTGATTCCATGTAAAAAGGCACAGACCAAACAGGTGTGCGATATCTTCTTATACAAGCACAATTATTAATTGACCAGACATACTCTCATATCTATAATTTCTCCCGACACAGATATATCTTTCTTTCACCTCTAAAATTTCCCCGACTTAAATTGTATGTTTTTGTTTTTATTTTTCTCCTGTCTTATTTCTTCTTAGTTTTCTTCTCTGACCCTGTGACAAATGTTGATGAGGCCAAGGTCATAAACTCATTCCCTTTGTAAATCAGATTGTTCCTGATTAATGCCTGCAGAATATACCCCGATTCTTAGCCAAATGTTACTAATAAAAATAACGTGTTATCAGAGATGCAAGTGAGGGGTGCCTGGGTGGCTCAGTGGGTTAAAGCCTCTGCCTTCAGCTCAGGTCGTGGTCTCAGGGTCCGGGGATCGAGGCCTGCATCGGGCTCTCTGCTCAGCGGGGAACCTGCTTCCTCCTCTCTCTGCCTGCCTCTCTACCTACTTGTGATCTCTCTGTGTCAAATAAAATAAATAAATCTTAAAAAAAAATTGAAAAAAAAAAGAGATGCAAGTGAGTAAGGATACCACCCAATGCTTTAAAACCTTTGGGTATCTATTAAAATATAATAGGTAAATGGAAGCTATTTGCATATAAAGACATTATTTTAATTGATAAAAATTTGAAAAAAAGTAAATGTTCAATAGTAGAAGAATGGTCCAATAAACTTTACAGTTATACAATGGATTTTAAATGATGGTTTCCAAAGATTTTTAAGTAACATTACAATATAATAATTTTAAAAGGCAGAATACAGAAATGTATTTAATGATATTAAATTATACATTTAAATATGTTTATATAAACACATATGTACAGAAAAAGCAAAAGACAATGCACTAAAATGTTAACAGTGCTTTTATCTGAGTAATGAAATGACCTATGGGTGATTTTTATTTTCTTCTTTATCATCAATAGTACCAGTTTTGACTTTTATTGACTGTGTTAAATGCCTTATGTGAATTCCCTCATATTTCAGTGTCCTCTTCTGTAAAATAAGGACAACGAGAATACCCGTTTCACAAGTACTATATCAGTTGAGATAACAGATAGAAAAATAATTGAAAATTTTTAAAGTATGTTTAAATATTAAGTTACTGGAAAATATAACTTTATTATATGTATGACTTATAGCAATTAGGACTCGAAAATTTACTTTTTAAAAAAAGTATAAAAAATTGTAATACATGCGTGGTGGCTCTTTCTTCTTGGATTTTTGACCAGTTCTTTAGGATCTCCTGCTCCTTTACCTCCCTCAGCTGTGCACTGTTGTCAGTGGGAATGCTAAGGAATATTTAAAAGGGAGGTACTTTAAGGCCGGAGACAGAAGGATCAAATAAAAAGTTCAGAACCGGATGCCACCATTTTAGCCAAATAATGGAGAGCGAGGCCAAATGCTGAAGCACAGGAAAGAGTCAGATTTGGAATCACTCATGTGCCAAATAAAACAGATAATGAACATCTCAGTTTTCTGAACATCAAATCAGCAATGACTTTTAGTCAGAGGCAGTCTGACTGAAAAAGTGCCTAAAGGACTAAAAGGAAATGAGATGTCTGATCCTGAATACAAAACAGAAGCCCAACGTGTCCTTGTGGGGCTAGAGGTGTGGGTCTTGTTTCTCAGAGTCAAATCACCACAATGCAAACCAAACTGCAAGGGGAATGCTTTTCTGCATGTTTTCTATCTTAGACGGTGCCTTTTAATTTTATGTTTAATTTTAAGAAAGAATGAGGAGAGTCGGTGTGGGAATAAATCAAGCTATTCATTCCAAAATAAAAAAAAAACAACTGATACCTTAAATTATTAAAATGAAGAAACCACATGATCTCAAACTAGTAGACATAAAGGTCTACTAGTAGAATAGGATAGAATTAATAGAACTCTATCAGCATAAGTCAAAAAATGGTAGAATATCATTTCATCACTAAGCCAAAATGCTCCAAGATGGAATTAACTTGTTAATGCTATCTTACCATGTAGATGTTAACAGTGCTATACACTAAAACAATAATGAGGTCATGTCACTCAATAGCACTAGCACATCATTAGTAATTTCAGGTATAGATATTCAAAGTATACCAAAAAGTACACGATGGTCTGAGAACTGATTCAGAAAATGTGCTCTGGAAATGAAAAGAATGTTCTTAGGTAAATAGCTTCTAACTTTTCCTTTAGTTATCAGGGTCAATATTCATATTTTTATTTAACAAGTACATATCCTACTAAGTGCTAGACACTATTCCAAGAATGTTACTCATTCCACCCATATAACATCTCTATAATGTATTAGTATTATTACCCCTATTTCACTAAGAAAGAAACTGAAGCAGAGAGAGGTTAAAGTGCTTGAGGTGTACCCAAGAGCACAGAGCTAGTAAGTGAAGTTTCCAGGATTCAAACCTAGCCATTCCCTCTCCTACGATTATTATATGCATTCATATATATATTTAGCAAGAACACAAGGGGAAGTCTGAGAACCATAGAGAAATGGAAATATATGAGAGTTAGTTGTGGATCCTAGTAAAAATGACAACAAGTCTCAGTTTCCTGGGAACAGTCCAAATTCATACCCATAGTCCCAGTGTAATTACTAATAGCATCCCTTGTCACTCTCAACAGTGCCCAAATTTGGGCAATATATAATAGGGGTGACCTGTTAGAAATGCCCTATTCTACTATCATGGTGAGGCTCTTAGCCCCTGTTATCCAAAAATTTCTCTACCTATAAAATAAGAGTGTTAATGTTTGCTCTCTTTCTGCCTTCCATGATATTATTGTGGCATGGTGTGGAAGAATCTATATGTAAGACATTTGGACATATTACAAATGTCAGGTAGCTGTATGGGGAACTTCCATAATGCTGGGTTCCCATCATGTACAGTGCCTGAAGTTGGATGCTTTACATTTGTTAATGGACTCATTGCCCATGAGTACATAATGTGTTTTTTATTCTTACGGAACAAGCATTTGTGATAGAAACCTTGGTGTCAGGATAGAGTACAAACAAATCACTGAGCCACTCTTAACCATCATTACTGAACCAGAAACTATGTCAAGAAACTTGAAAAGGAAGCTTTGCTAATTTCATTATATAATATCCACTTTATGGTTGACTCATTATTTCCACATAAGCAAGAAAAATGAGGAGAATAAAAAGAATAAACTGTTTTGTTATTAAAAAGACAGTTAACAAGGCTAGTACTGCTAAGTAACTTATCAGAAAGAAAAACTATGGATTCATTTTACAAAAGAAAAAGTATATTGAGACATTGCTGCTATAGCAATTAGTTGAAATTCAAGAAAATCACCCAATGCTCTATCATTGGGGTGTATCTGGGTGTGTGTGTGAGAGAGAGAATCTCTTTGTATTCTGGCTTTTTGGTATGAAAAATTTACAAAAACAGGAGAAGGAAGAATTTCTAAAATGTGTAAAAGTATTATATCCTTATCTTTTTGTATCTTTCCTTAGTTCTCAGCTTTTGTTCCTGCTTTCCATCCATTCACTCCCTCGCACTAATTTTTTTTTAAATTTTATTTATTTATTTTGATAGGGAAAGAGTGTGAGTAGGGGGAAGGGCAGAGGGAAAGAGAGAGAGAAGCTAAAATAGACTCTGAGCTGAGCGTGGAGCCAGAGGCGGGGCTCAATCCCACAACTGTGAGATCATGACCTGAGCCAAAATCAAGAGTCAACCGCTTAACTGACAAAGCCATCCAGGCATCCCTCACACTAATTTCTGACATATTGGCCATTATATCACAGTTGTTTTTTTTTTTTAATCACAGTTTAACACTTCCTTTACTCCTCTTTAATTTGTAATCTTACTAAATATCCACATCTCTTTGACTGAAAATAAGGAAACAAATCTAAGTATGTTCATCCTATTAATTTTTTTCTTAAATTTTTTTTCCCACTGTGCAAAAGGGGAGTTTGGGTCATGGTTTCCTTGCCTATAAGTCAAGCAATTTCAATCTGTAGATCCCCATGAAATTCACAGCTTTGTAGATCACAATATAACACGTGAGAGAGGAGCTGAATAAATGCTGACTGAGACAAAGAGATTATGATGGTGGGAGTGATTCTAACCTGCCTTGGGGAGAAACATCACCATAAAAATGAACTCTGCTTCAATTAAGCAATAAATCTCTGGTCAAACATAAAAAGAAAGGACCAAGGAAGGAAAAGAAGGGAAAAAGGAGGGAAGAGGAGGGAGAGAGAAAAGAAAGGAAGGAGGGAGGAATAAAACCTCTTGGTATATTAAAACTTAAGTGTCAGATTTGTGGCATTCCCTTAATGTCTTGATCTGTTAGTCATTAGAATGTGAACTAGAAAGCCAAGATACATAAATACAATTTGGCTTTTTGAAAAATCTTTTTATCTTTATCTGTCATAAAGAGCAGTTGTGAAAGTAAATGATGTCCTACAGTTAGGAGACTTATGTGCTAGCTTAGCTCACCTTTAATTAACTGCCCAAGAGCAAAGCAAGTCACTTGGTTTTCAGAGGCCTGGGTTTTGTCATGGTTCCTGAGGCATCTCTCAGAATGGGAAATGGTAGGGATTATACCTTCAGTCCTTCACAACTTTTTAACATTGTGAAAATGCCATATGGTTGACTAATTCTTTTTTTATAGATAATTTGAGGTCTTTAGGAAAGAAAATAAAAACAGAAACTTAATAAATAATATTTTGCCCATTAGATTTCTCATAGAGATATGAAAATTATTTATACTGCATGTCTAAAACCAAAATAGCTTAAATGTATATACTGAAAGTAAACTATTATAATATTCTGAAAATATTTTATGAGTATTCTTTATAACATCATAGTACTCCAAGAACCAAAGCTTCTGACTTTAAGTTGACCTGTGCTTTCCATGAAGAACATTTTCATACTTGTGAAAAAAAAAATTGTATAACTGCTGTAAAACAATAGCTTGTGAACACTACTTCAGACTTTCTAACCGTGCTCTAGGGAATCAAGAGCTCATTTCCTCTGAACTTCTATTACTTATGTTTTATGTTAAGAGGTTATATTGGTTTGCAAAGGCATTAGTTAGCCAGAAAACTAGTCCCCAGAGATTTGCTCCATTATTAGATGTAAAATAAGATACTAAATAGCAGGACGAAGGCAACTTTCACATTTACCAAAATTACCTAATAGGCTTACAGAGAACAGGTGACTATGATGTGATTCCGGAGTATTAACACATCCACTTGAGATATGGCACACACAGGCTCTCCTAAGCATGCCAGAATCATCCTCTTTTTATGTCTCAGAACCAAAAGCAGAGCATGTACAGGAACAACTCATGATAAAGGTCCAAAGAAAGCATCACGTGCTTGAGGTGAAGAGCACAGTAGAGAGGATGAGGGTGTCACTCCTAACCCATTTCTCTCCAGGCCAGCTCCTGTGATGATCCAGTATCAACTCCACCCACATAAGCTCTGGACACCATTATTCAGTTATGTAAGGGACCCCACCACATGGTGTTCAATCACTGTCAGTCAAATCCATGGCAATGAAAATATTTCACTACCAAACAACTGTTTGTCAATAATTGATAATATAACATTCACAATGGAGCAACAGCTTGTTTCAACCAACACCTGTACATGTTATTTGGTTCTTTAAGAGACTACAAACTGCTGGAGGAACTTAGTTTCCTATTTTTTCTAAAAGATTTTATTTATTTATTTATTTGAGAGAGAGAGCATACAAAGAGGAAGGAGAGGAAGAGGGAGAGGGACAAGCAGACTCCGTGCTCAGCACAGAGCCTGATTCAGGGTTCAATCCCAGGACCCTGGGATCATGACCTGAGCTGAATGAAGACATTTCACCAACTGAGCCACCCAGGTGCCCCCTTGGTGTCCTATTTTACTCCAAACCTCACTAAATAATTCCAAAAAAGAAAACTACTCATTTTTTGAATAACAATGACAAATTACTGATATAAGTAAGAATCCTTTGGAGTCAGTGCACAGCATAGTGGAGTGGCAAGATATCCATCCCAGGAGTAAGGAGATATGAATTCTAGGCCTGGTCTTGCCTTGATATCTCTGAAAAATTACTTTAAACCTTAGCATTTTCATGTACAAATTAAGGAAGCTATGTTCAACAGAAAGCTTCTAAACTTCTGTTAAAATAAAACCCATTTTTTAAAACAAATTTCACTAATAAGCCCTACCTGTTATGATAAGAATGAACCTGCTCTGATGGAAAAGAGCATAGAAAATCCAAGCTTCACCCAACACCTTTCTGTCTAAATGCCCCCCCCCGATTCAGACTGCAAACCACTAAGTTTAGAATCTCTAAAGTTCCTTCTATGACTCCATGTGGATGACAAAGAGAATAAATAAAGCAGATATTAGTTTTTAAAGACTGTTAGTGAGCTGTCTGAGGCTCTAGAAAAGAGTTTAAGAGAAAGATTGAGAAGGAAGATATTGATGGCCATCTCTCAGTGATTGTAAACTCTGCCTAGTGGGGCTCCATTTTTTAGAGAACCCCTTTTCTCTTTCTGTCACTCATTTCTGGTTTGAAAAACCATAGTCAAATAATGGAGTCAATTAGAAAGAGTTTTATTGCAGTGAATGTCATATTTCTTATCTGTACCAGTTCACTTTCCTTAAAGAGAGCCAAATTATGTTTAAGGTATAGTTGCCTCCTGAGCATTTTCTCTTGTACATAATTATTCTATGTCAAACATACCTTAAAGAAACTAATTAACATCTATTCAAAAATAAAATAAAAAATAAAACAAAATTAAGTCTGTTATTATGAACCACTTTGAGACAATAGTAAGTTGAATTTGTACAGAGCAAATTCCCACTATTTTGCATCCAGGAAAGATTTTTCTAATGGAAAACCAGAATTTTGGATGAGTTGGAAGTTTAAAACAAATCTGAGGACAAATACTGAGATGGAAAAATAAATTCGTTTATTCATCCATTTAACAAATAAAATGTGACCACCAAAAATGAGCTCAGTAATATTCTAGATGTTGGAGACATAGCTGGGAACAAAAGAGACAAAAATTCCTGTCTTCACAAAACTTACATTTGCATTCCATCTCCTATTTTTTTTTCCTCTGTCCCATTCCTTTCTCCTGTCTTTCCTCTTCCTTCCTTCCCTTCTTCCCTCCCTCCTTCCCCCTTCTTTTTTCCTTTTTCTTTTTATTCTTTTTCTATCTCCCTCCTTCCTTTCTTCTCCCCTCTCACTCCCTCTTTGCTTTCCTTCTTCTGTACCTCCCTTCCCTATATTTTACCTTATTCCAGAAAAGATTAAAGGTGATGAGGGTGATATAGTAAACAAATAAAGTTAACCTATAGTTTGCAGACCCAAAGAAAGACCACAGCCTCCTCTCTAGGGCTCAGGCCACTAGTGAACACTAGCTCCTTAGGTTGAATAACAGCATTGTCATTATTATAATATAAAATAAGGGAGAGGAGGCAATTAGTAAAGAAAAATAAGACTAAAGGAGGATAAAGAAGAGTAAAGGGGAAATGAAATAAGGAAAACCAGAAATTTGAATTAGAGAAGTTCACCATTATCAGAGACCATGTTGCCAGAGAGCACTAATGGTCCTCCCAGTGTTCATTCTCCTCTTCCTTCCCTTTAGTAATAGAACACCCCACCATCGCCACTTACTTTTAGCTGGACACATAACTGCCCATCCCCAACTAGACTTCCTAGAATCCTTTGCAACTAGATGTGGCCAGATGACTAAGTTTCAGCCAAAGGGACATGAAAGGACGTGAGGTAAGCAATTTCAGGTCATTTCTTTTTTAAGGAAGTTGCTTCCCCTCCCTACTTAAGACCAGTCCACCACCAGTTCAGGCTGGGATGAGGACACAGTGGTGGTAATCCAGCTTTTACTATGCAGATGGAGATGACATTCTAGGGAAATTAGAGGAAAATAGAAGTAACCTATATTTCTTGATCTTATGCAACAGAAACTCTGGTTTGCCTTCTTTCTTTTTTGAGTTATTGTATTTTAGGGTCTTTTTGTTATAGCAGCTTAGATTATACTCTAATATAAGCTCCTTCTGCCTTATCAATAATTAAAAAATGGAAACAAAAATATAGGGATAGGTGCAAATAGACAACACCCTGTAAGTGCCTCTGCCTTGATGTTACAAAGGCTAAAATCTGAGTTTAGCTTAACTTAAAGCTTAGTTCCTACAGTATCAAGTCCACTAAGAAAGCTTTGTAGAGTGATGACAGCTTCCATAGACACTTCAGGTAGGTCAAATTTCAACAGGCCAAAAGAAATTTCATCAAAGGCTGAACTCATTCACCCTCACATTAGCTATGGCTATCTACAAGTTTCCTATTATATGCAGCTTAAAAATGCACCTTTATTTCCTATCACACAAACATCTCTACCTTGCCATTTCATTTAGAGAGATGGATTTAGGGTAGAACTGACTAAATATTTCTAGTCTCTTCACTCTTTAATTCCATCTCTCATGACAATAAAATAAAGAGTAATAGAGTGGATTACAAAGAAAGTATACACAAATGGGGTAAACACAAACACAGTATATAGTATATATGTAGGCACAAACCAATTATATTTTATCACCGAGATTGCCTTATTTCCTCAGAGCCTTTTCTCTGGTTATTTGGAGAATACTGTATATTATTGTAAATTATTAAAACTTATACTTTGAAATAATTATGCTAAACTCTCTTTCATTCTGTGTATTTTATAACTGTTTGCATATTTGCAACTAAGATATTTGAAAGCTATTTTTGAGTCCAACACGTAAAAGTATCTACAGATTTTATTTATTTGTCAAAGAGAGAAAGGGAGAGAGCACAAGCTGGCAGACTGGCAGGCAGAGGCAGAGAGAGAAGCAGGCTCCCTGCTGAGCAAGGACCCTGATGTAGGACTCGATTCCAGGACCCTGGGATCATGACCTGAGCTGAAGGCAGACGCTTAACTGACTGAGCCACCCAGGTGTCCCTCAACATGTAAAAGTACTTACATATATTTTAATAATCCAGGTAATTAAGCATTAAAAGTAGTAGGGAAAAATTGGTTAAGCATGATGACATAATAAAAATGTTTAGCATGTCTTCATTTTCTTTAGACTTTAAATGGTTTGCTTTTCCTCCTACGTACCATAATAAAACAGAGTTACAATCAATGTGTGATGACAAATGGTCTCAGGGTTGGGTTTGCATTCTTCTAATTATATTGGCATTTGTAAGCTGGAAAAGATAGATGTAATCAACCACCCTCAGACAAAAGTAGGATGACTATTCTGGCAAAATGTTCAAACCACATTAAGCCCTAATTTGAAATGATGTTTGAAAGAAAGCAATGCAACTAGGACAAATTTATTTGTACAACAACTAAAAACTGAACTCACTAGGCATATTTAAGAGATGGAAACAATTAAATGCCTTTGTTTTCTAAATAGACCAAGTATATCAGAAACTTTGAAAGAAAAAAAAACAATTTCACTAGACACTATTATTTGTTGCTGTGCAATACTTAAATCATTTTCTTTAATGGTCCTCTGAGGTTGTTCTCATAAAACATGCTATTTTTAAGAGTGAATAAATAATCTGTTTAATTTCACATTATCAGTTTATCATAGAGTTTCATTCTAATTAGCAGCACATGAAAGAACATAGCTGTAAGGAAGTATACAACAACTGAATGTCATTTTATTGGGGGATTAATGTTCATCTTGTTTTTGTTTTTCAGAAAAGATGAATCTTGATGTTTCCCTTGTGTATTCAAATAAAGTTTCTACGGTATCCTTGTAAAATTATGTCATGTGAGTTCTTGGTATCCTTGTAAAATTATGTCATGTGAGTTCTTTCGGGTATATATCTAGACACACTAGGCACTTCAGCTAAAGATAACAATTGTTCTGGCTCCAAAGAGATTGAAATAGTGACGTTTCTATCCAGAATAATATCCTGCTCCAAATGCGGGATGGCCAGATACCAGCATATCATCAAGTCTTTGGCTAATATATGTACCCTGACCACTCAATCAAGCAGAGTTTCTTGAAGACCAAGTGTCCTAGACTCTCTGACGTCTTTTCCCTTGGGCTATATCCTGTCAAGCCTGGGGAAAAGAGGTGGCTCGTAGCACACTATAATGAAGCACAGGTCTGGGAGGGCAGGACTGCCAAGGCCCTACTGAAGTTTGCCAACAACTGATGCTACAGAGTATTGAAAACAGGACAGAGCTCTTGTTGGTTCTCCTCCTCTTCATCACTAGTTTGTAGAAGTCCAAAGAACAATGAATGAATACACATCAAGAGGAATTTTTTTCCATAAGGATCACATATCACTGAACAGAAGTATATAAATCTTGCCCCTTGCATGGAAGACATGAGAAGGACTGGTGGGAAAGGGAGGAAAAAATTCGCTAATTTTTTTATCTTGTTGCTTTGTAACTCCAAAATACTCGAAGGCTCTACCCAGGGCTTATTTACTTTACATAGAAACAGTAGTAATTAAAGTGCACAGCATTTTCCTAACATAAGTTATGCCTCCTTAGAAACCCATCTAGGGTTAGGAGAGTGTATAACTTTGATATTGTGCCTTTTCAAGCTGCTGCGAAAAGAGTTAAGGAGATTCTGCCCATCAGAGCATTCAGCCTCAAAGATATTTAGCAGGTTAGACTACTGGTCAGACAACAAAAGCATGACAGAATCATCAAGTCTAATGAACTGCTTCATTCTACACCAGTGTAATATCTCATATCTAGCAAGTCTAAAGCACATTCTAATTAAACTAAAAGCCAATGAATGCTTCAGATACTGAATTATAATTATTCAGCACTTTTGCTAAAATATTTAAGGAATTCAAATGTTTCTTCTACTTAAAAATTACATTAAGAATTAAAATACAAAATTATGTGTAATAAAAATATATTTTAGGGGCACCTGGGTGGCTCAGTCGTTAAGCGTCTGCCTTCGGCTCAGGTCATGATCCCAGGGTCCTGGGATCAAGTCCTGCATCGGGCTCCCTGCTCTGCGGGAAGCCTGCTTCTCCCTCTCCCACTCCCCCTGCTTATGTTTTTCTCTTGCTGTCTCTCTCTGTCAAATAAATAAATAAATAATCTTTTAAAAAAAGATCATAAAATATACAGATATATTTTAAAGAAATTTACGTTATGGATTTATTTGTGTAAACTAGAACTTGTCCAGAAGAACAATCCTACCCTAACACAAAGTACAAGAAAGTTCAAAAAGACTTTTAAAGGGTGAGCTATTAAAAAAAAAAAGTTGAAATTACTGAACAGGGATAGTCACGGAACTTCAATCAGCCAGCAAACATTAAGTGAGCACATGTTACGACTAAGACACCGTGTTTCAAGTATCATGGCAGACAACATACAACCCCTCACTTCTACCCACCTCACAGGATGAGCCTCGTAGTGAAAGTATAGACCTATGTCCTATCCAGCATACCCAACCTTTAGGTAGCCTACTCTTAACTAGAGTTTTGAGAGTAGTAAGAACTGCCTCACCATGTCTATACATTCTCCATGCATGCGTCTGACAACACACAAGATGCGATGGTACTAAAGGCACATGTTACATTCTCTAACTTCAGCATTACATTTTAAGTTCTTAGACATGCTATTGGAAGCCCTTACTAGTCAAACCTTTCCAAACTAACCAGAACATATCCTTTTAATAAAAAATAATAGCTATGTTCTCATTTTCAAAGTTTGCGATTAAAACCTACAGTGAAAGAATCCAGCTGAGAAGAAATTTCCTTTTAGTTCAAAAAAAAATAATGTCATTAAATTTATCGGAACAATATGAAATGAAGATGTTGTTGTTGGGTCCTTCACTTATAATGGAAACCAAATAGGCTTGCTGGCTTAGTTAAATCCATAAATTATTCTTCACATAACATTTCAACAATAATTTTAAACATATAAAAATTAAGGTACAAAAGAAAATCCCACTATCAATGATAATCAAGCTAAACAATTACATATCTTTTTGCATGTGATTTAATTGCCCAGATTTCAAAGAAAACCACATAATCTCACGTGTTAAAATATTGCTTTTACATATTTTAAGCATGGCAGGATGGCTTTTCAAAATATAACTTGTAGTATTGGGGGCCATTCCAACTGCTGTTTCAGATCCTTTGACATGGCAGCTTAGTTTGCTAATCTTGGTTTATACTTTTAAAAACAATTTACTACAACTTTGCATGGTAGCATTCTATCTTTCTCATGGTTTATAACCTAGAAAATGTACTGTTAAATTGCTTTTGATATTGACAAAGGGCACTGTTACTTATTTTGTTTTTCAACATAGACCTAAAAGGTATATGAATCATCCTTTTGAAACCTGGAATGCAGGCAAAACAGAGGATGTGAATGGAGACTAAGTAAACAATTCCTCCCATCACCTAAACTTTTTTTCAGGGCATCAGCCCTAGAAAAAGTCATTTTCTTAGCAGTAGCCTACTGCCCGAAAAAAAGAAATAGTAAAAAATTTATTCCCAGAGAGCAGCTTATTCACCATAAGATGTGGCTCAGTAAGGTGTTTTGTGTTCTGGAAACATCAAGTTAATTCTTCCTGCCAAAACCTTAGGAAAACAGGCATATCGTAAACACACTTTTGCATTTTAGAGCTGGTCCTCATTTTATTTTAGAAGGTTGTTTCTATGGGTCCCATAAATTGGCATTTTTAGATGTGCAGATGCGTGTAAGTAATTTAATAGTATCTTTGTATGACAGATCTAATATAACATATATTAGCACACTCTTTCATTCTCCATATGGGATTACAAAGGGAATAAGGGTAGAAAATAAAATCCCAAGAGATGAAACTGCATTTAGCTAGGGTAATACTTCTCTATGAAAAATCTTAAGCTATTTCAGTGTCAAGTCCGAGCTGAGGCTCAACACTGCCATCTCCTTCTTAAATGCTGAAATACAAGGAGCAATCTCAAGACAAAATTAAAAGATAACAGAACAAAAAGTAGCTACTGGACACATAAAACACACCAAACACAGAACTTTTATGTTTGTCATTTTGAAAGGAAGTTCCAACCATTAAAGAGAGTGTATACACTTTATTAAATTAACAAATATTTTTACCAACAAAATGACTACTATTTTTTTTGTAGATTCTCGCCTCTCAAAAAGGCAAAATATATAGGTATAACTTAAAATTTGTTCATCCTATTGATACTAGTGCAATTTATTTTCTTATTTTGATGATATTTAAGCATTGAGACAACTACTAAGGTAGCTGATAAAGCCAGCCTTAAATTTAGGCAGAGAATTCACTGAACTATAATTTTGGGGCTCTCATTCTCTGACTCTGATTCTAATAGTTTCCTTACCTAGTAATTGATACCTGAAAATCCGCCATTAGAATGTTTTCTTTAACTTAAAGCTTTGAGCTCTGTTAAAATTCAAAGAGCTCCCCGAGAGGTAAATTTATAATGTGTTATCAACTACAAGGATCTTATTGTGGACTGTTCACCAGAAGGGGCACAGTAAGTTCCCAGACAGTGCCAGTTGATGCCTCTTATCCCAGAATAATTATTAAAAACTACATTTTATTAGTCTGATAAATTCTGTGTTTTTCCTAGTGTTAAGTCCTTCTTGAGGAAAGAATTTAGCAAAAGAGAGGAGACAATTGTGGCAAGTAGGGGGCCTCTACCAAAGTAAATGGGTGGAAATAAGAATCAGAATGGGAAGGTTGGGAGAATTATTCAGGTATTACATTTATAGGACTTCAGGCAAAAAACCCACATAGCATGAAATGCAACACACTCTTAATTGACAATAGTAAAAAATATACTTAGCTAAAATAAATATTAAAGCACCAGATTTGTTTTAGCACTAATTCCTTGAGCAATTTGTCTTTTCCAAAAGAACAAAAATGTTGATTTGGAATTTCTCATTCCTAAACTGAATACATCACTACTACGGCAGTAATTTCTCAGATCCAAAGCAAAGAAGAATATACTCAGAATCAACCTGAGAGAATCAGAGGTTGGGGGAGGCACTATTCCACCATAAGCAATCTCACTCTATTTATCAAAGCACCTTTTCTCCCTCTAATACCTTGAGATCTATGAGAGAAACTTAGAAGAAACAAGGGAAGCTACCACCATGTTAGACGTTGGACAGGTCACTTATTGACCAGAACAACTCTATTGCCCTGGCTGATAAACAAAATGCTCATTACCTTTTTTTATTTTTTTAAGATTTTATTTATTTATTTGACACAGAGAGAGAGAGAGAGAGAGAGATCACAAGCAGAGAGGCGGGCAGAGAGAGAGGAGGAAGCAGGCTCCCCGCTGAGCAGAGAGTCTGATGTGGGGCTCGATCCCAGGACCCTGAGATCATGACCTGAGCCGAAAGCAGAGGCTTAACCCACTTGAGCCACCCAGGTGCCCCAAAATGCTCATTACCTTAAAGGCAGGGTTCAAATTCAAGAAGGGCCATTGACCCAAAGGGGAAAAAGAGGATGTGCTCACTCTTACTGAAGACGTCATAACAGAACAATCCTCAAACAACATGAATTGCAAAAAGAGATTCAGACTCTAGAAATAGGAAATAAACATTTTTGTGAATCTATCAAATGAAGAACACACTTCACATAAGCTACAAGAATTGTATTAAAACTTGACCACAGAGGTGCCTGGGTGGCTCAGTGGGTTATCTGCCTTCGGCTCAGGTCATGATCTCAGGGTCCTGGGATTAAGCCCTGCATCAGGCTCTCTGCTCAGCAGGGAGCCTACTTCCCCCTCTCCCTCTGCTTGCCTCGCTGCCTTTTTGTGATCTCTCTCTCTCTCCCTGTCAAATAAATAAAATCTTAAAAAAAAAAAAACTTGACCACAAAAAACTTAACCACAAAAATAAAACGATGTGATGTTTTTACACTTTCTAAATTCAGTAATTCAAAACTTCAAGTAAGTTTTTAAGTAAACTCACTATGAAATGAATCAGACTCAAGAGAAGCTTCCCCTTCCTCTAATCACCAGGAAGTTTTATATAAAAGTTACTGGAGCAAATTATCTCTTCACTTGCCACCTCCAAGTTTAACCAATCTGTGTATTAAATATTTGGGCTTTAGACCTTTCAGTGAAAAGCATATATTTTACTTTGCATTTAATGTCATCTGAAAGAACATCTTAAAATTTTATTTTAAAATGCGTTACAAAAAATAAAAAATGACTAATGTGTTTAAATGACCAAAGAAAACTTACTTGATGCTCCTCAATTTTGCCTTGAGTTCTCTAAGCTATGCTGATTTGAAGTCCTCTCTTTCTCTTTCTTTTTTAATATTTTTAAAAAGATTTTATTTATTTATTTGATGAGAGAAAAACAGAGAGAGAGTACAGCAGGGGGAGTGGCAGGCAGAGGGATAGAGAGAAGCAGGCTCCCTGCAGAGCAGGGGAAGCCCGATATGGGACTCCATCCCAGAGGCGGTCGCTTAACCAACTAAACCAACCAGGCGCCCAAAAGTCCTCCCTTTTAATCAGAGTTAGAAACAAAGGACACCAAGCACAGCTGCCAAACTGCAGTGCAGTGGACATAGGTGAGGCTACCGAGGTCCTGCAAGGAGCACCAGAACTGGTGACTTCCCCTTGGTCCCTTGAATAAAGATGCTGAACTTTACCATGTGTCTACCATTCCTCAAGCTTCATTACCGGGCATGTTGGCTCAACTGTAGGGGAACAAAAAATGTCAAGGGAAAACATTCAGAGCTGGGCTGTTTTACCTAGTGGCTGCTTCTTGGTGTTAGTAAATGGCAGCATTCCCATGGGCAGGCCCAGCAGTAACAAAACAACAGAGTAGTTTTTCCATATATAAGTAGAAAAAAACATATTCTGCACCTTGAAGAGTGAACATACTCTAACCGGTATAAGCACTACCAGTCACGTCCTTCTATTCATTCCTCCTATAAAGGGAAAATTGAAAGCTCTGTTGTAGATGTTATAAATTGAGGTCACTTGCTAAGTGAGGACAGGACAGTCTAAAGCTAATAAAAGTTCCAAATACACTTCTCTTTGCAAAGAGTATCATGGTCAAGGCCTTTTACTCTTTGTGACTTCAGGAAATGCCCAAAAGGCATATTGACGCTGACCACACACCCTTTAAAAATGACTTTTAAACTTTTTTCAGAACTTTAGAACACTTGTCCTGGGCAAAGAGTTTGATGACCCTACTTGTTCCTATATACACCTTATTAAAATTCCTGAAAAAAGTAGACCTGGTTTTCAGGATATCCTATTGGAGTGATCATGTCTTCAGTTCTTTGGTCCTTTCTTTTGACCGATTACATGAAAGGGCATGATTTTTACCCTGAGGTAAGTTGTGTGAACATGAGTGCAATTAATTTAATGTTCCTAATGTCACTGACCTATTGGGTGGGTATAAAATGGCACGTAAATGCAAGTAAGAGAAAGGAAATGTAAACAGAGAGAGAAGCATGTAACAATTGAGCAATGTATGAATTCTAGCATGTAACCTATTGTAACAGCGTTGACTTCACTAAATACCATGAGTGGGGAATTCATGCTGGAGAAACTGACTCCGCTCCTTGGGCGCCATCTCATCTCATGCTCCAATCTTTCTCTCTTTCAAGAACCACCTCAAAAAGTCATGTCCTTCATTAGGTGTCCCCTGTGCCCAGAGGTGGAAGTAAATTCTTCTGATCTATACTGACAGTAGACTCTATCTCTCTTCTCATGCTCCATCTTACCTTTTTTCTTCTTCTTTTCCCCCCTAGTTTTACCACAATATAGTTGACAAATAACACTGTATTGGTTCAAGGTGTACAACATACTTATTTGATATTTGTATACATTGTAAAGTGATTATACAATAAGTTTAGTTAATTAACATCCAACATTTCACGTAGTGACATTTTTGTTTTATAAGAATGGCTTTTTTTCTTGTTATGAGAACATTTTTCTTTCTTGAGGAACTTAACCATCTTGATTATCTACAGAACAACTAGGATAATGCCTCCCCCCTAATAGGCCCCCAAATGCCTTCCTGACATTTCTGAGAAGGTCTCTTGTGACAAGGAACAATTCTTTTTTTCTTGTTGAACTCCTCTGATTGTTTATAACTCTTATGTTAAAGCATTTTGTAACTCTTACCCACAGATCTAAATTATGCATTCTAGAGTTACGCATCATTCTAACCTAACTTCCATGATACAATCTTTCATCTGTTTTATTTTCCAGACTAAATGCCCCCATAAGAAATGGCTTCTAGACCTTTTATCATCTTTGTCATCCATTTAGATGTATCTTCCATTTCATCAATACCCTTCAAATCTTCCCATCAGAAACAAGAAAGATATGTAACAGACAGCTAATATGAGTACAATAACAAATACATGAAGTGAAAAGAAATACAGAAGCACCGTAGAAGGAACAATCACCTGGCTTGAGAAGTCATCAATTAACAATCAGTGAAATAATTGAGTAAGAATAAATCAAGGTCAGAGGATCCCAGAACTCCCCTTCAAATGCCTGTCTCTGGGTCAGGGTATTTAGCAAATAGTAAACAAAACTAGTAACTACTAACATTAATTGAACATATAGCATGTACCAGGCATCCTGCATGTACTTTTTACATATCAGGTTATTTAATCTTCACAATAATCCTTTAAGGTAGATACTATCATTACATCAGTTGACAGGTGAAGAAACTGAAGCTTTAAAAAATTATTTGCTGATGGTAACAACAAGTAAATGGTAGAGCGAGGACTCCACTTGTGTGTACCTGGTTCCAAAGCCAAAGCTTTAATCTCATACTACATGGCTTACTCTTAAAAATAAATAGATAGGAAGGTAGATAGACAGAAAGGCAGACGGATGGAAAATTAAGAAGTAGAGGTAGTCACATAAATTTGGAAAACTCAAATTATATAAAGAAACAGGGAACTGCTTGATATCTCAAAACTTTTAAAATGCTAATTTACATTGTTAATCCCCAATGGAGGGATGTAGTATGACAAATTTTATAGTATGTTTCCCAAACTTACTTAATTAGAAACATTTTTTTCTAAGATGTGTCTTGCAGGACTTGTGTGCTCCAGTATTCATTTTGGAAAACACTGTGTTAGATTAAGAACAACTCTTTAAAATTTTTTCTAGTACATTTTTCGATAAGTTCTGAATCTATTCTCTAGTGCTTGTGCAAGTGAATTTTCATAACTAAATTCTTAACTTGGGCAACCAAATACCTAAATATGGTCTGGGGAGTAGAGGAATGTGGCTTGACAGTAGCTCATTCTTTGCTTTCTTCATTGAAAAGAAAGTAATGAACAGCTGCCATAACTAGGCTCTGTGCTAAGTAAAAGGCATATGAAAATGGCAGTAACCCAATTCCTTCTGTCAAGGTGCTGACTGTTTTGTGGGGGATGGAGATGGAGACACACTGCCCGTTTCCAATGAAATGACTCACATTGCACACTCTGTGTATAGAGTAGCCTCACGTAGAAGCAAATGGACACATTCAAAGAAATACTACTATATGGTATGATGAGTACAACATTTGAATCATAAATAAAGTTTAGACTCCATACAAAAGGAAATATAATTCCATTTGAGTCTATCAGGGTAGATTTTACTAAAGAAGAGCTGTACCCGCCTTCTCTTTGCCTTGAATGCCATCAGCGGTCCAAAGACTTCACTGACTTTCTTATCCCTCAGTGACAGAGAACTTATTTTCCAAAATACCATAAATGAAAATATAACTAATCTCAAAATTGCTCAAAAAGTGTTTTTTTTACAAACCAGTGTGAATCCTCATGTATAGAGGTCCATATACCTGTTGACAATTTGCCCTTGTGTCTCAGTATTTGAAATCCACTATCAAATACTTTCTTCTCTGGTGGATAATTGTAGGGTAAAACATGTGCGCTATGAATCCTTAGGGCTTATATTCACAGATAATGAGAAATTACTCATACAATATCATGAGTCAGAAGAATGTTAAAAATATAAATCGGTTGTTTTCTAAAGCATTTTAGTACCTGAAAAACTTCATTTGGAAAAAGAACAGACCAAGATTGTTGCAAAGTCCCCTAAGCAACATCTTGGACTAAGTTAATCTAGGGTGCTTGGGGGAAGGAACTGAAAGAGAGTGACACTGAAATGGAGCCAGGCTAAGTGAGCCTGCTTTGGAGTAACTGTCCTTCCAATTCCTCAATTTCAAACATCAACAATGAAAACAAGCATGTATAACTGACAAGGTAAGAATGTTCAGGTCTACAGAAAATAAAAAATGTGATCTTCCTTGTTACGGAACAATTTTTAAAAACTAAGAACAAAAACGTTACAAGCCAATATTCCACTTAATGTCATGTGTCCCACCACACAACTCCTTCTAACTAGGCTCTCAATATTTCCTATTTAATAAAAATTATGTTTTTTAAAATTATGTTCCCTCACAGGGTGATGGGTATTAAGGAGGGCATGGGTTGTGATGAGCCCTGGGTGTTATACATAACTAATGAATCACTGAATACTACATTAAAAACTAATGATGTACTATACACTGGCTAATTGAACATAATAAAATGAGGTTTTAAAATAATCTTTTTGGGAGCCTGGGTGGCTCGTCGGTTAAGCGTCTGCCTTCAGCTCAGGTCATGATCAAGTGTCCTGGGATTGGGCTCCCTGCTCAGCATGGAGTCTGCTTCTTCCTCTACCCCTCCTCCCTGCCCGTGATCTCTCTGTCTCTCACTCTCTCTCTCTCAAATAAATAAAATCTTTTAAAAAAATAAAATGATGTTCTCATTTTATTTTTTCCTTCAAGGGCACTGACTTAGGACACTGAATAATAACAAAATTTTTAATTTCATATCACCTTTGCCTAATAGAGTATTACAAGATATGTATGACACTAACAGGTTTTCCCAATATATTATTGCGACATATAGCAAAGATGAAAAAAAATCTGTTCCTGAACATATGGCTGTGCTATAATGATTCCTTTCTTAAACTGGAATGTTTGATTTCCAAGGCTGAATATATCAGTAAGACCACTTTTGGTTATAGATGTCACCTATATGCAAATGGAGGGTGATGGTGAATGGTATCTGAATGGATGGCCATGCAAAAGAAAGAGCTCTGCACTAGGTAAAAGATCACCAAAGCTCTAGTCCTGGTTATGCTTCTAAAAGGCTGTGTGACCCTTGGACCAGTTACATCTTCTCAGAGGGTGAGCTTCCATATGTTTTAAAATTGCAGAATCAGACAATTTACTTGTCCAGGTAAATTGGACTCTACCAATAAGAGGGCTGCAAATACATAAATATTAGAGAGTCATACACAGAACAAGGTGATACTTAGGTCAATGTAACAGCTTAAAAAAGATTCTCCAAGAGTCCAGAATCTATCATCTACAAACCTCTGGTCTGCCACTAGCTAGCTGTATGATTTTCAGAAAATCATTTGATCTCCTTAGGCCACTGTAAAACAAGGCAGGTGAACTAGATGATCCCTAAGTTCCATCCTACCTCTAAATCTATGATTTGGAACTGAAATATAAGCCTAGAGAAGATGAAGAGAAAGTAAAAAAGGATTGCAATAAACATGAAATTCCCTGGCTTCCTTGTTTTTACAATGGGTTAGATTTTCTTTAATTGGGTTACTTGGTGGAGGGATAAGAGAAACTCCTGCATTCCAGTTGATGGTAGGATAGCAATTACTTAAAAACAAAACAAAACAAAACAATTATGATTAGGTTAAGACACAGAAAGTCAGATACCCAAATGATATCACTTTGCGTAGAATAATTAGCTCCGGAAGGTGGAACCACCTAGAACTTTTTGGCAACTAGTAAGTTAATAAACATTTACTTTATAAGTAAGATTATTGTTGTTCTATTTGAATGAAGATGGACTAGGAACAGGCAGTGTCCTCAGTGGAAGATTCTGGTATTTAGAAATCCTTTTCCTTTCTGTTTCAAAAGACTCCAAGTCTATGGACCCATTAAACATCATTATGTGTTTATGGTCTAGCGCCGTAAGAAGGAGTCAACTGGGATATACAGTATTTCAGTTGCTTTGAAGGCTGTCCAAATATTGTGGCAAGACCTCATTGTATTGAGTAAGCGTCAAAAGGTACTGAAAATACCTAACAATATAAAAGAGATATTCTTTACTCATATAAATTAGGAGTAATTATGTTTTTCAATCTATGACATATAATAACTTTCAAAAATCTGGATAATATTTAAGGATATGGTCCCCAAGTCTTTCATCACATCTCTTTTTATCCTACACACAACTTAAACTAAAAATGTTGTCTTTATTTATTTTTAAAAAATTTTACTTAATTATAATTGACACATAATACCCTATTACTTTCAGGTACACATCATAGTATTCAATATTTTTATACAATACAAAATGATCCCCATGAAAAGTCTGGTTACCATCTGTCACATATTGATTTATTACAATATATTGACTATATTCCTTATGCTATACATTACATCCCCATGACTTATTTTTCTGCTTTGAAAAGAAATAATTCTGTTTTATTCAACTGCATAATACCATTTTTTTCATAGACTGTGCTTTTATTTTTTTAATTAAAATTTTTTTAAGTTTTTGTTTTGATTCCAGTTAACATACAGTGTAATATTGGTTTCAGGAATACAATATAGTGATTTAACAGTTCCATATAGCAACCTGTGCTTATCACAGCAAGGGTACTCTTTAATCTCCATAACCTATTTCACCCATCTTCCCACCTACCTCCCCTCTGGTAACATCAGTTTGTTCTCTATAGTTAAGAGTCTGTTTCTTGGTTTGCCTCTCTCTCTTTTTTTCTCCTTTGCTCGGTTTTTTTTTTTTTAAGATTTTATTTATTTATTTGACACAGAGAGAGATCAGATCACAAGTAGGCAGAGAGGCAGGCAGAGAGAGAGAGAGGAGGAAGCAGGCTCCCTGCTGAGCAGAGAGCCCGATGCGGGCCTCGATCCCAGGATGCTGAGATCATGACCTGAGCCGAAGGCAGAGGCTTTAACCCACTGAGCCACCCAGGCGCCCAAAGATTTTATTTATTTATTTGACACAGAGAGAGAGATTACAAGTAGGCAGAGAGGCAGGCAGAGAGACAGGGAGAGGAGGAAGCAGGCTCCCTGCTGAGCAGAGAGCCAGATGCGGGCCTCGATCCCAGGACCCTGAGATCATGACCTGAGCTGAAGGCAGAGGCTTTAACCCACTGAGCCACCCAGGCGCCCCTCGGTTTTTTTTTTTCCTTAAATTCCACATGCGAGTGAAATCATATGGTATCTGTCTTTCTATGACAATTTCACTGTGCATAATACACTCTAGCTCCATCCATCTTGCTGCAAATGACAAGATTTTATTCTTTTTATTGCTGAATAATATTCCATTGCATATCTATGCCACATCTTCTTTATCCATTCATCGGTTGATGGACACTTGGGCTATTTCCGTAGTTTGATGATTATGGATAATGCTGCTATAAACAACAGGGTGCATATATCCTTTTGAATCAATATTTTTGTATTCTTTGGGTAAATATCTAGTAGTGTAATTGCTTGATTATAGGGTAGTTCTATTTTTAACTTTCTGAGGAACCTCCATACTGTTTTCCAGAATGGCTGCACCAATTTTCATTCCCACAAACAGTGCAAGAGGGTTTCCCTTTCTCCATATCCTTGCCAACACCTGTTGTTTCTTGTGTTGTTGATTTTAGCCATTTTGACTGGTGTGAAGTGATATCCCATTGTAGTTTTGATTTGTATTTCCCTGATGACACTGATGTTGAGCATCTTTTCATGTCCCCATGATTTATTTTCTAACTGGAAGTTGTACCTCTTAATCCCTTTCAACTATTTCACCTGTCCCCCTCCTCCTTCGCACTCTGGTAACCAAGAATCTTATTTCCTGTATCTATGACTCTGTTTCTGTTTTGTTTGTTTCGTTTTTTAGATTCAACATATAAGTGAAATCATGCGGTATTTGTCTTTCTCTGTCTGACTTACTTCATTTAGCATAATACCTTCTAGGTCCATCCATGTTATTGCAAATGGCAAGATTTCATTCTTTTTTATGGCTAAATAGTAGTAGTAGTAGTAGTAGTAGTAGTAGTAGTAGTAGTAGTAATAGTAGCTGTGTCTGTGTGTGTGTGTGTGTTATCACATCTTCTCTATCCATTCACCCCTCTATGGACACTTTGGCCATCTGTATGTCTTCTTAAGAAAAATGTCTATTCAAGTTCTCTGCCAATACATTTTTATTTTAATTATAAGCCAAGGAATTACTCTATTGTGGCCTGGCTAATGGCTTTCCTCCTTCCACACATGCTGGGTGTATACTACAATTAGGGGCTGAATAGCTTTGCCATTAATAAGGACTTGAATAATCATTAGTTGTGCTGACTGTCACAAAAGTGGCAATTCAGTAACACTGGATCAATAAGACACCATTACACAACCATCAGTGAAGGTTTGACAGCATTGGTGTTTTACTGGAGCCACTGAAATGGAATATGACCAATATCAATGCCCTTATCATTACCAATCCCTTATTTTAGGGAGGAAACTCATTTGTGAAATTAATTTAATTATACATATAATATTTATCCTTCACTCTCTGTTGATGATGCCAGATTACCACTGTGACTGTACATTTCACATTCCAAGTTACTGAGACCTTAAGAAGAACTTGTAGAAAGAAAGAACACACATGTGTACAATTTTACATTTTTGGCAAAATTATACGACACATGCAATGCAACATAAAAATAAGAGGCTATTTGTCACATTGATTTCTACAAATTTATCATGTGTAGTTCAATTACAGCAAAAAGTATATATTAAAAATGTCAGTCTAATCCAATTTAACAAGCATTTACAAGGTGTCTGCTAGATAAAGAACACAAAGAGACATTCAGGATGTGATCACCTTCCTACCCTCAAGGAACTTAAAGGATATTTTAGTCTTCCTTACAAAGAAAATCTTAGAAAATCAATTTGTTGTTCTTTTTTTTTTTTCCTTAATAGAGTTCCCAGTAAAAGGTTTTGCTGAAAGTGAATTAATTATATTTATGTTACAGTTTTGTGTTTGGGAGGAAGACCATGGAACTGATCTGATTTGAAAGAAAATAGCCAGGGTCTACTGGAAACCACTGAAACACATGTTTCTACAACACTAACATTAAAAGGAAATTGCTTGCCCCTCCTGGTTCTGAGAACAGTAGGTTCCACTAAGGTAAAACAAAAAAGAAAAACAAAAAAGTGATAGAGGTAGCACTTGTTATAATAATACAGCCCTAGGTTAATAACGACTAAGAATAACTACCATTTACTGAATGCCAACCAAGTCCTATGCATGTTACAAACATTATCTTAATTGATTTTATTCATGTGGAATTTAAGAAATAAAACAAATGAACAAAGAAAAAAGGAGACAACTTAAAAAAACAGACTCTTAAATATGGAGAACAAACTGATGGTTGTCAGAGGAGAGGTGGGTGGGGAATAGATGAATTAGGTGAAGGGGGTTAAGAGTACACTTATCCTGATGAGCACTGAGTAATGTATAGAATCGTTAAATCATTATACTGTATACAGTATATATATTGTTATATATAATATTACACATACACATGTGTGATATTATATATTATATACATATTTTTATTTTTTTACATATTTATACTTATTTATTATATGTATAACATTATGTACATATATAATATACATAATATATACACATATTTACATATATATAATATTACACTATATGTTAATTACACCATAATAAACAGTCCCAGAAAGAAAATTATCCTATTAACCCTGAAAAGTAAGCATTTTTACCCTTGTTTTTCAAAATATCTTTTAAGATTTTATTTATTTATTTGACAGAGAGAGAGAGAGATCACAAGTAGGCAGAGAGGCAGACAGAGAGAGAGGAGGAAGCAGGCTCCCTGCTGAGCAGAGAGCCCGATGAGGGACCCTGAGATCATGACCTGAGCCAAAGGCAGAGGCTTAAACTACTGAGCCACCCAGGCGCCTTACCCTTGTTTTTCAAATGAAGAAACTGAGGTCCAGCAAGCTTTGGAAATTTGCCTGAGGTCACACAGCAATGTCTGGCAGAGAATTCTAATCCAGGAATGTATCACTCCAACCAGCAGAAACTTCCATTCATCAGCTCCTTCTGTAGAGAGACATCTCTATGGATGCCTACGTGCATACCTACCATTTGGCCCAAACAAATTTCTCTGACTTGAATCTCAATGCTGCATAACGTAGTTGCAGCATCCTCTCTGTTTACCCCCTCTGTAGTTTGATCCTTGTCATTGACTTCTACTGCTTTTCTGCCCCCTCAATGATGAAAGCTTGAAAGAATGTGTGGCAATTACCAACTGTTGGCACAAGTCAGAATAGTCTCAGATTGTAATTTTTTACCCATATAAATCCTAAAATCAAAAAACTTCATTGATCGAATGCAAAGTAAGTAACTTTTCAAGAGCACAGGGACCAGTTCTCTAGTTGACTGACACATTCAATTGTCCTGTCTCAATATACACTGACATATGGAAAACTCAAAACTAGTTCTGGAAGATCAGGAAGCTGGAAGTGGACTAAATACAACATAATTTCTTATTATAGTTTTGAATGGTGGTAAAACTATTTTAGTAAAGATGGGATAGACTGATACTTGGTAAAGGCCAGATCAAGTTGGCAAAGGAGAAGAGGCTCTAAAAAAATTTGAGGAGGAGGAGAAACCAAATATTTTGTTACCAGCCAAGGAACCATGAGAATGGGATTCTACAGGAAGGGACTTTAGAATTTAAGAAGCAAACTTAACAAGAGAAAAGTTATGTTACAATCTATATTTAACAGTCAGAAACTAGTTTTCTTGTTTATTATGTGCTAAATACACTCATTCCTAAAATTGGAATGCCTGTCCTTCATCTCCTTACTTTCAGGTGACCAGACATTCTTTAAGAAATGCTCACACTACAATGGTTTAAAAATACTATGTTGTTTAGGCCAAGGAATGCCTAGCATTACCAGCAGCATCGAAAGGGGGGAAGAGGGATATAAGACAGATTGCCCCTCAGTGCCTCTAGAAGGAACCAACCCTGCTGACACAGTGACTTTGGACTCTAGCCTCCAGAAATGTGAGACAATAAATATCTGTTGCTTTAAGCTCCCCCCCCCTCTAATTATGTTGCTTAGCAAGAATTTTATCTCTTAAAGTGAAGCATGAATTAGATTAAATTGTTATTTTGATGTGTTAATACAAAAAATTCCCCTCAAATATACAAGTCAATATGGCCCATTATCCTACATTTTAAACATTATTTCTTGGTTTGCACAAATGTGTAATCTAAATGGTGCCATCCAATACGGTAGTTACTAGCCACATGTGGCTATTTAAATTTAAATTATGACTAAATAAAATTAAAAATTAATTCCTCAGTCCCACTGGCCACATTACAAGTGCTCGACAGCTACAACGTTGGACAGCACAGACAAAGGCTATTTCCATCAATGCGGAAAGATCTACTGGAAAGTGCTAGTGTAGAAGGATGAGATATAGAATAGCCACTGCCATAACCACTGCTTCTATTTAAGGAAATTCCTGGCTTCTCATCCTAAACTGACTTCATCACACTCATATACAATGACAGCTATACTCCACAGTCCCAAAAATATCACTTTCTTGGGTTTATAACTAGAGAAACTAAGAACTGGTGCTTTGTTATGCACAGTGGCAGATCGGCATCTAGTTTGGAGATGCTATTGTCCTGACCTTTCTGCTGGCAAGAGTTATCTTGTGCAGTTCAGTTTGTTTGGATTAGAACACAGTTGGGGGTGAGAAAATGGAAAACATGATGCTCCCCCTTCAGCAATGACCCGAATATATTCACTGCTCCTTTCAGGACTGTTCCTAAGTGACCATGAAGCATATTTTACACCAACAGCAATCCTGCACCTTTCAAAAACCATAATGAGCCCTCAAGATAATGAAAGCATTGATCCTGGATAGAGGAAAGCTGTGCATTTCTCAGGTCCCATATTCTATCATGGATACAGAAACACTATATTAAGTCGATTTTAAATAAGAGTGCTCAGAACAATCCACTCACAAGGCGGACGGTCAATATTCCAAAGTGTGCCTAGAGCTCTCAAAATAAGTTTAGAGTCTTTTCTAATTATATTATAGGGGGTCCAAAGTTCCCATAAACATAACTAAGGAAGCTATATTTCTTATCTTAAAGTCACTAAATACATTTGAGAATTACTGTAATAATTTCTCTCAAGACTAATATCTCTGGCATTACCAAAAACTTTTAAAAGACTTTTTTAAAAGCAAATACCCAGTATCCATAGCATCCTATAAGAATGACAAAGAGTAAAAATAAAAGCTGAGTCCTCCCATTAAGGCAGTCTAGATCCATTCTGTAACAGACTGTCCCCACTCAGAGAAAACAATGGCTAGTTCGAGTCCAGAGAGATATCAGGACATAGACCCTTGAGATAGCAGAAAGACATGTTTGCTCCACATTAACATGCAAATTGGATCTATCCTCTTATTATTTTTACCTTTTCTACTATAACAAGCATATGTAACATGTTATGCTGTTTAGAGCATAAACCTAAAGGAAAATAATAAAGCACATTACCACAACTACAAATATGACAGGAACTCTGATCGAAGCAAAAAATTAGAGGAAATTATTTTTTAAAATTCACAGCAGTTCATGTGCATGGTGTGGCTCTTTTGAGAAACATGGCCCTGAGAGAGACTTATATCCAAAGAAGATTTGGTGGTTTCTCATTAAGCCCCTGGAAGTAAGTGAAATGAAAATTAAGTCGTTTCTGGAACACATACTCTTGAGACATTCCCTTGCTTGATTAGATGAGGCAACAATATAATGTGGATGTGAATTCTAAACAGATGGGGAAAATAACCATAGAAAAGGGCTGCTGGCTTTGGCCAGATTGTAAAAGGTTTCTCCTAATGGGCAAGCAAAATACACCTCATTGAAAAAGAAGTTTGAGGGGATCTGGCCACTAAAAGAAAAAAGTTCAAGTTAAATACCCTACCACTGAAGGGGAGGGAGAAGATAATGAATGATTGCAGGGAGGGACTAGGGGGCCTTCTCAGTTACTGGTAATATTCTATTTCTTGACTGGGATCCTGGCTACAAAATTTGTACATTTTGAATAATTTGTCAAACTCTATACTTAAAATTTGTGTATTTTTATATGTATATGTTACACTTAATTTTTTAAATGTAAAGTAACCCCCGCCTTCCCAACAGAAAGTCAGAGACTAACCTCAGAATCTTTGTGGGTTTCTATGAAAGAAGCAACAAAAAGGAATTTGTTTAATGTAATATTAGGGTATGTCATTGAGTCAGACACATGTTGTGGTGACATTTCATCTTATGAGGTCCCTTTGAGAACATTCTGGTGTGGCATTCGTCCACGCCCATTGGTGCACACTAAACAAGATGTTTTATGTCTGACTGTTTGGTACTAACCAATGCCGTTGTCAGCCAGAAGGCATATGCACAGTCCCCTATAGATGGGTAGGCTGCCCACACTGGCCAGTGTGGTGAGAGAAGTATTCTGCCCACAGTGACATAAAAATGATTTTTTTTCCATAAGCAACAATATATCAGTGAGTGTAGAATAATGCAGTTCATACTAATACTGTTAGTGCTAAATGGAGAATGACTAACCATTCAGATCAATCAAGGAGACTCTGAGCGTAGGTAGCTGGTTTAGAGCAATGGTTTTAACCTTGGCTGGCTCAGTAAAATCATGTGGCAGCTTTGAAAAGCACTGATGCTTGGGTTCCATGTACAGAGATTCTGAGTTAATTAGTCTGGGGTGCGACCTGGCCATGGGATTTTTTTTTTTTAATTCTCCAGCTGATTCTAATGTGCAACTGAGAATGAGAACCACTGTTCAGGTTGGGACTTAGGTTGACGGCCTATTGCAAAGCTACTTCAGGTAAGAATAACATCAGGAAGAGAAAATGAGGATGAGGAATCAAAGTTCCTATGATTAAGAAGAGCTAGAATGTCTGACCAGAGGAAAGGGTCATACTGAGAAGTTAGGTTAGATCATTGGTTCCCAATGTCTCAGGCGGTTTCCAATCCACAGTAACAAAAACAAGAACTCATTTTTGTTTGTTTTGTAGTCTCCATTTAAGTTCAGGAAGGCCAGCATTACTCATCCTGATTGTAGTTATCTATATTTATGACTGACTGACTTCTGTGATTTTGGGGGTGGGGTTGGCAGAGTAAGTTCTTCACAGCAGATAGCCCTTCTATTCTCTTTCCCACCTTGAAGGATGATGATAACTATAGATATTATGTTGCTAGTGAAGTACTCGGAAACAGGCTAAGAGTACTTAGGACAATACTGTACTACTGAAGGTTTTAGTTTCAACACATTATTCATATTAACTCATGTAACCCTCAGAGCATCTCTATGAGACTAATTCTATTAATCCCAAACACAAGAAATTAACCGTGGTTAACAGACCTTGACAAGGCCACTTATTAAGCAGAGGAGGTGGGATTCAAAGCCTAGAGGTTTGGTCGTCTTCCATCCCACTATACTCGCAGGTAAGATGGAAGAGGACAGCACAGACAGGAGGTACAACTTAAAGGTGGGAGTTTTAAATATCAAGCCAGGACATTTTAACTTGTGGGTGATGGATGTTTATGGGGTGTAATGTAAAAGAAATATTTTCAGGCATCTGTTTTGCATTAGAAGGGCATCTGACACTACTGACTTCTTTGAAAGTCTCTTTACTTTAACTTTCAGGACACCCTTTTCTGGTTCTCTTGCCACCTCTCTGGTGATTCTGTTTTCAGACTCTGAAGCACCTGGTGCCTCCTCCTCCTCCTCTTCCTCCTTTTTTTTCCTCCTCCACTTACCCTTGTGTTCTTCAGGGTTCTGAATTACTCCTCTTCTGCCCTTCAGGCTTCTCTATAGCTATGATTCTTTTTTTTTTTTTAAAGATTTTTATTTATTATTTGACAGAGAGAGAGAGAGATCACAAGTAGACAGCAGACAGAGAGAGCGGAGGAAGCAGGCTCCCTGCCGAGCAGGGAGCCCGATACGGGGCTGAGATCGTGACCTGAGCCGAAGGCAGAGGCTTTAACCCACTGAGCCACCCAGGCGCCCCTATAGTTATGATTCTTAACAGGGGTATGGAGAGTGTGAAAGGGATATGTTTAAGTATCTCAAGTACGGGCGTAATTTTTTAAATCCTCTCAGGTGACCATGATACACACACCCCATCCCAACACACTCACACAATGTAAGACTCACTGACAAATATGCTGGTGAGTCTCAAACCTTCATGGACAGCCCACCTATTTTCCAACCCCCTGCTGAATAATTCAAGTCTCACATACATGAAACATAAGTCATTATTCCTCAGCCCCTCTTAGATATCCGCCACCACGTTTAATGGCATCAGACAGCATCTTCACCCAGTCTCCAACTGTGAAAATCTTTCTCACTCAACTTCCCAAATTCGATATGCCACCAAATCCAATTGATTCTTTCCCAGAGCCAGTCTTCCTTCTCTTTTCCACTGCCACTGCCCTAAATTTTCATCCTCTCTCCTCTCAATAACAGCAACCACCTTCCAAACAGGCACCTTAGGTGAACTCAACCTCTGCATTACCACCAATTTCGTTCCCTCACTAGAAACTGCACATGCGCCCTCCTCCCCCACTTTATCAACACCTTTCACAGCCCCCTGTTGCCTATAGGATAAATACAGAAACCTCATGTAGCATAAAAGAACCACAACACCTGCCCCAACCCACCTCTCTAACTTCAGCTCTCACCATTCTTTTCCTCTTTCTCCTCCTCTAAACTCTAAACTTCTCATCCTTCCATGAGCTGAGCATAAGCTTACATGCTTCCAAGTCACTGCAAATGCTATTTCCTCTGCCTAGAATGTCCTTGTTCACTCAGAAAATTCACACCTCAATGCCCACCACTATTACTTACTTCCTCAGTAACACGGTTGCTGGCTCCCTCTTTTTTTTTTTTTAAGATTTTATTTATTTATTTATTTGACAGAGAGAGAGAGATCATAAGGAGGCAGAGAGGCAGGCAGAGAGAGAGAGGGGGAAGCAGGCTCCCCGCTGAGCAGGGAGCCTGACGCGGGCCTCAACCCCAGGACCCTGAGATCATGACCTGAGCCAAAAGCAGAGGCTTTAACCCACTGAGCCACCCAGGCGCCCTGGCTCCCTCTTTTGCTTACAGTACGGGTGGGCTCCTCTGGGCCCAGGACCAAATTTATTACATGTTGTCTTCTCATGTCCATACTTAGGCACCCAGCACCCCTTAGACACTCAATGCAATCAATGTTTATTAAAGGAAGGACTAAAAATCTTGACCCAGAAGCTGAATAACTACTGGAGTCATCTAGTCAAGAAACTTTAAGAAACCAAAACAATGCTGGTCAAAATAGAGAGAAGGAGGTAGGCCAGAGAGATTAATGACAGTTTTGATGAGAGGTACATCAAACAGAATAAGGATCAGAATAACCCAATGTTTTTGTGTGTGGGAGATTTGAAGGTTGATGTTTCATGGGTAGTAGTAGAAAATTTTGGAGATAAAATACTTTTTCTTTTCCCTGTGATGGGTCCTTTTATACCAAACCCAACTTTAGTTTATGTGAAAATTATGTGAAAATTTTTTCAAGTTTCAAAAGTTTCAAATTTTAAATCTAGAAAAAAAGAATCTTTGGGTAAAATAATTTTCCCAACATCTTCAATGGCAAAACTATTACTAAAAATCAGGCATGCTGACATTCAGTACTTTTCCCACTATAGCATACTGACTTTTTTAGATTAGATTTAATGTTCTGCACTTGAAAACTTAATACTCCAGGAAAAAATATCTTACGACAGGATTCTTTTGTAAGAGAGATTCATAATCAAGTTTAATATTCTCTGTCTCTTCCACGATTCCTGCCTCCTGGCCCTTGGCAAATTTACTCATTATTTATTGGATCTCCTCTGCCCCACTTCCAAGTCTTCTCTAATTTTGAATCTTATGGTGGCCTCTTCATTGATCCAAAAAGTATACTTAACTCTTTCTGCACAAAATTTAGTATTTAGCTTCACAAGTGAAATAGTGAAGTTTTGTGGTTTTTGAGTGAAGTCTCTGAATTCAAACCCAGAATTTGCCACTTACAATATGAGCAAAAGTTTCTTAACTTCTCTCTTCCTCAGTTTCCTTATTTGTAAAATATTTGTATTTTACAAAATATTTCCTTATTTGTAAAAAACCACAAAATGTGGTTCTGCTCTAATCTTAGAAAATACTGGACACATAATAAGTGCTCAATAAATGTTAGGTACTATGATAGTAACTATTATTATCATTTATATAGTTGTGATAGTTCAGTGACTAATTTATCTTGAATATCTGTATTGCTGTTATCTGTCTTAGCTTAAAAATTCCTTGGCTGTTGAGGGGAGTAGAAGGATGTACAACCAATCAAAGGTTTTGAATGGCACCTAACACAGAACTGAATTCTATTGTAACTTAGAAAAAAATTTCAATAATCTAGGGAGACACTCCAATCTCCTGACTATATAGTCATCTTACTATTTGCTATATTCTCCACTGTCTTTAAGATGACCCACCTTCAGCTATTAATTGTAATGGTCTTATCAAATTATGTTTATCTCACCTTGAAATCTCATCAAAAACAAACAGTAGAAAAGCAAAAATTGGAATAGCCCTTCAGGCCTACGTATACTACCCAGGAAGAAACAAAAAGTGTCTATTTATTTATCTAGAACTCAACTGTATTAATCCAGGAAACAAAATTTGTCTCTCTTAATATTAACTAAAAATGTGGACATTCCTATGAACCAGAGACATCGTTACAATTATTTAAAAATATTTCAACGATCCAGCAGTCACACTCCTAGGTATTTACACAAATGAGTTAAAAAAAACTTACATACACACAAAAATCTACACAGAAATGATCATAGCAGCTTTACTCATAATTGCCAAAACTTGAAAGCAAACAAGATGTCCTTCAGTATATAAATCAATCAATAAATAGTGATATATACCAAACAACAGAATGTTATTCAGCCATGAAAAGACATGGGGAGCCTTAAATGCATTTTGCTTAGTGAAAGAAGGCAGTCTGAAAAGGCTACATACTATATGATTCCAACTATATAACATTCTGAAAAAGGAAGAAGTATAGAGGGTAAAAAGGCCATGATTGTCTGAGGTTCTGGGGGCAGGGATGAATAGGTGGAACACAGGGATTTTCAAGGAGTGAAACTATCTTGTAATATTCTATAACAGCAAATAAATGGCAAATTTAAATTACACATTTGGCAAAATCAGTATGACGTTGATTTTTTAAAAACCAATATATTAAAATATTACATTTATGTCTAAGTATTACTACTTATTAATTTGTGTCAATTACATTTCTTTCCAAAATTTAATTTTGCCCATATGCAAAAAAGCCCAATTTTAGTTCCTTGTTGGAAGAATTAAACATCAGCTGATTTTAAAACCTTCTTATTGTTTATGTCAAGTATGTGAATGTATCAGGCTGAAATATAAGGAAATAAGAAAACCTCCTTTAGTGGCTCCCAAATGGATCTTTATTTGTGCCAGCTGTCTGATTTTTATACATTGCTACATTATAGGATCTTGAGTAAAGACCAAAAGAATTGGATGATGTGCTGTAGGCCGTCTCCACTATGTAGTCTGCTTTACCTAGGAATTAATCTGCCAATTATCTGTTACTCTCTAAGGTAAATGATGTATCATTAAAGGCATCAATCCTTCTTTAAAAGTGATAATCTACTATACCATTTAGCACATCTGTATGTCAATGAATTGGTTTTACAGGGTTTCCTTAACTATTGACACTCAACAGAAAATGTGTAAAACAATTCAAGCATGCTAACGGTGGATCATCCATTAAGGACACACTCATCAATTTCGATAAAATAGTATTCTATTTAAAAACCTTTTATTTATGTTACTTGGATTCTTAGATTCTTTTTGTCTTCATTTTGCCCCAAAACTTGTTTCTTAAAGTATTTTGCACATATTCCACTTGCTTCTTTCCTGAGTGATTATCTACCACTTAGAGAGTTCAGAGTTACTCTATTAAAGTGACAACAGAACCAGATGTAATGTCCCACCCCCTAAAAGGCATTTATTCCCCAGGCGATTTTTAAAAAGCTACTGAAGAGGGGGGTCGTGGGGGGTAGGGAGGGAAAAATAATGAAACAAGATGGGATGGGGAAGGACACAAACCATAAGAGACTCCTGATCTCACAAAACAAACTGAGGGTTACTGGGGGGTGGGAGGGTAGGGGTAGGGTGGATGGGTTATGGACATTGGGGAGGGTTTGTGCTTTGGTGAATGCTGTGAAAGATGTAAGCCTGATGATTCACAGACCTGTACCCCTTGGGCAAAGAATAAAAAAAAAATTAAAAAAAAAAAAAGCTACTGAAGAAACACAATCCAACCTTCTGAACACTGAGACAGGGAGAAAGACAACAGAAGAGATAAGGAAAAAGAAGCAATCAGTCTAGAAATTTTAACTCATGAACTACCACCTCAAGTAAATTAACTACTCTGGCATTCAAAGGAGTCATTCAAAGTTCAAAAGATAAGGCCTTTCTGTCTTATTTATTTTTATGTAAACCAATTTCCAAAATAAATAATTTTTAATAACTATTTAAAATTTGAGAGAAAATGTGTATGTTTTCCTTGCAGACCTTGTTTTTTAAGTTATAATTTCCATAGCAAGGGCACCTGGCTGGCTTAGTTAGTAGAGCATGTGACTTTTGATCTTGGGGTCATGAGTTCAAGACCATTGGGCATAAAGCTCACTTAAAAGAAAAAACAAAACAACAACAACAACAAACAATGACTAGTGAATTTACCTGTCTACCTAATGCCAGAAAAACTGGTTAAAATTAAAAAAGTCAGTTGATCTATAATTCCATAGCAATGTAATATCCTGTAAAACATTCAAGCTATTGATGAAAATGACAATGTACTAATAGCTATATAGCTCTGACTTAAACACCTTTGTCACAACAGTAATTTACTGTCTTTGGACAATAGCTCTTATTTTTATTTATTTCACCCTACTCAGTTACCTATATGCTTCTAATTGCTCCATCTGCTAATTTTTCTTCATTGAAATGTCAAATATCGGGCGCCTGGGTGGCTCAGTGGGTTAAAGCCGCTGCCTTCAGCTCAGGTCATGATCCCAGGGTCCTGGGGTCAAGGCCCACATCGGGCTCTCTGCTCAGTGGGGAGCCTGCTTCCTTGTCTCTCCTCTCTCTCTGCCTGCCTTTCTGCCTACTTGTAATCTCTCTCTCTGTGTCAAATGAATAAATAAAATCTTTAAAAAAAAAAAAAAAAGAAATGTCAAATATCATTTATGGGCTCCTTTAAAATCTTGCCAATATACTAAGTACGTATTATAGTTATATTGATTTTCATAAGGAAAAATTAGTTTTTGAAAAAGGAAAAACTATTTAAAATGTTTATATTATATCCTACAAAACAGTCTTCAGCTGAATTTTTTTGGTAAACTATGCTGCAGTCTTTTACCAACGTTCTTTGGTTCAGTATAAATGATATGGTAAATTTGCATTCAAATTCATGGAACTTTTCAAATCTGTTTCCCATTTAGCTGGCCAGCCAAAAACAATATTTTCATTTGTAAACAGCTGTTTCATAATCAGCTCTTTTGTACTATGTGGAACTCCATAAAAAATAGAAAATTTTATTTAAAATACAAGACCTGCATTAATCCACTGCAAATCATTGATTAGTTTTTGTATACTACCACACAGTTTAACTTATAAGGAAAGATTTTAAGGAAAATTTAATCTTGTGTCCAAATATAACATTACTTTAAACATGAGGTCATCTAAACATCTGTCTCCAATATATCACTAGGGATTTAAATCAAAAGTCTGCTAAACATGTACAATCATTTTGAAAATAAATAACAGGACAAATTTTGTCTTGATTATGATTATCATGCATTTTAAAAGGAAACATTTATTCTAATAAGAAAAGTCTGAACTAATTTAAACTTTATTGACATTAACTTAAAATAGTTTCATACAAGACTAAGAGATATATTTCATTTATTTGCTGCTTAACAATACTTATATTTTAACTTTTCAACATTAAACACTATTCTTTTACCTCTTCATAATATTCTTTATCTTTGAAAAGTAGTCAAGGAAAATTTTCAAGACGTAAAATATTTCTACTTGGTAACTGAAAAACTAATAATGTTTGCTCTGAACTTTCCTTCCTTTAGGGCAACTATGAATCCTCAACAAGAACTAAAATGGTTCTATCCATTTAAGTGAGTCCTCCTTTATGCATTAAAATAACATGAATATGGCTAATTACAAAAGACAGTTACGGCAATCGCATTACTCCAAGACTTTACGATAAAAAAAATGGATGTATTCTGAGGAGAGTTTAATTAAACTTAAACTCTATATCTTACTGTAGAATTTAATTTGTGTCTAGTAAGTACAAGTACTTTAAATTCAGCAACAGGATTAACTACTACCAGTTAACACTTGAGATGAATTAGCATTAAAAACAAACCAAAATGCTTAATCTTCAAAAGTTTCTGCCAAAACTAAAATGAACATTAGCTGTTGAAAGCGGGAGAAAAACAAATTAAAGCATCACTGAATAATATATTCTTAGAAAAACACCACAGCATTCCCCACTGTGGCAGAAATCACAAAAAAATTCAGCTGCAAAGAATATTAGTGTCCCAGGTGATCTTGCATCTAGTAGGCTATCACAAAATATTAACTGTGTTCACTATGGGTTTCTGAACCCCCTCAACTCTTTTCTTCTGGACTATGTCTTGGAAGACTTGACAGCTTCGGCCTTGGTAATTTCAGGTCATGGATTCTGCCTTGGTAGACACAGGCTAAGAATTTCAAAGTCCACTCATGACACTGTGTACACAACTCTTTAAAGGCAACAAGTATATCTTACTCATCTCAGATGCCCATTGCCTAGAACTCCATCTGAAACATATCTGCAGCTTGATAATGCTTGATAAATGCATGAATGAGTTAATGAAAGGCATATCTGACTAGAATACAAGAATCATTGTCCTAGTTCAGTTGAAAATGCCTATTAATAAAATGCCTTAGTTTTCCCACCTATAAAATGAGGCTAATTCCTGAACTTGTTTCTTGAATTCCTATTTTTCCATGCCCATTTTTCTCCTTAGCCTGATTGTCACAATACTGAGGTATTGTGAGAACTGAAAGAAAATATACATACAAAACTATCTGGAAAACTAACAGTAGTACACAAGTGTGATTATTTTGAGGAGTATCAACAATATATATGAGTTAAAACTGTATACACAGAGAAACAGATATTGAATGTGAGATGAAGTATTTATTTGAAAACATTCTTTTGAAGAAGCTTAAAATTAAAATAACTTGCTTACCAAAATAATGTGGTATGTTGAAATAGAAATTCACTTCGGAAATACAGTTAAAGAACTGAGGGCTAAGAAATTCCTCTGGAAATTGTGCTTTCATTTTTTTTTTAATTTATAAGATCTTGAAAACTTAATAATTAATGTCTTTTGGATTACCAGGAAGAAACTCAAGCTTTCTTATGTAGTTAATACAATTGAGTTTTGACTGGATCTTTGCCTTCCCATTCCAAAAAGTTTAATACTATAATGAATGGCTAAAGATGCTGATTCAGCATAAGCAACATAAAAGCATATATTCTTGCATTGCCATTAGTTTTCCCTCAAATTCAAATAAACACGGATATGAACTAAGTTGGATGTGTTTGAATTATACTGACCTTTGAGTTAAAATAGCACAGATTTGTCTTTATGATTGTCAATTATCTCCCTTTTTTTTCAAAAAACCACTAAAATATAAAAATAATTTTGCTTTAGTATAGTTTTCCATTTGTATAACTTTCTCACATTCAGACTTTGGGTTCCCACATATTTTATAATTTTCCATTACTTTCTTAGATTTGGTCTACTATGATGTTGATAAAAAGTGGCCCCTTGAAAAATCACTCAATTTAGCTTTGCCCCATTCAGTTACTCAAAATACTTATAACAAAACAGGCAAAGTGCTCTGTTCCACTCTATTTTTTTTCTAGATCATACTGACTTGTTTTTCAGAATATCCATATTGGCAAGTTTTTCACATTTTTGTCTGAGGGCTTTATTTATTTATTTTTAGATTTTATTTATTTATTTGGCATAGAGAGAGAGAGAGCACAAGAAAGGGAAACAGCAGACAGAAGGAGAAGCAGGCTCCCCATTGAGCAGGAGCCTGATGCAGAGCTCCATCCCAGGGCCCTGGGATCACGACCTAAGCTGAAGGCAGCCGCTTAACCGACTGAACAACCCAGGCACCCCAAGCCAGATTTTCTTAAAAACCAAGTCAGAGTGCTAGTGAATAGAAGAAGTGACAGAAGAATTAATTTTGGGGGGCATGTGGGTGGCTCAGTTGATTAAGCATCTGCCTTCAGCTCAGGTCATGATCCTGGAGTCCCAGGATCAAGTCCCACATCAGGCTTCCTGCTCAGCGGGAAGTCTGCTTCTCCCTCTGAATTCTCCCCTCTCATACTCTCTCTCTCTCTCTCAAATAAATAAATAAAATCCTTAAAAAAATTACCTTGGGGATAAAAAACACTAAAATTGGCAAGATATTGGAAATGCCCATTTTTCTCCTTAGCCTGATTGTCAGAATAAATTGTTAACTTTCTCAAAATAGTAGTATTTGAGGAAAAGAACATTCCCAGGCAGTGTCCTGGTCTAGCTGCATACCTCTCAGTTGTCATGGACACAGGAAGGAACAATGAAATCATTATTTGACTATTATTTTTTAGTTGCTAGTCAGCATATGATTCTGTCTGTAAACTGCATCTCTGCATTCCCTACGGATCAGGGGAGCTGTCCCTCCTGGTAGTGACAGAATAACCACAAACAAAACAATCCTTCTCAGGGGAAAGCCATCTTTATCTGTCAGTATTAGTCAGTTGAGAAACAGAGCTGCAGGCAGCTGAAAAAACAGTTTGACTGTTTTAAGTTTACAGGTGGCCTTATAATGGAAATTTTTACACACTGAAATTCCTTTTTCAAGTTAAAAAAGTTGGACAAAAAGGGACAAAATTTGGCAGTATTTTAATGCAATGGTTCTAACCAGCTTGCGAAAGCAAAATATCAAATTTTACTGAAGCTTGGTGAACTAAGCACCCGCCTTCTGGCAAACAGACTCAGTTAACTATTACCACCCTTTCTGTGCTAAACATTCCTCATGGTTAAAATCAGATCGGCCACACTTATCACAGGGCCTGATATATACAAGACACGTAAAAAATGTTTTCTGCATGAATTCATGGACGTTGGGAAGAATTAATTTAAAAATATTTTTAATAGAAGATTGTATCCACAGAAACATAATAATAATGTCGGCATGTAAATAATAGGATAGCTGCTTAAAGCCCAGCCGGAAAGTATTTCCCTGTGTGTGTGTGTGTGTGTGTGTGTGTGTGTGTGTGTGTGTGTGCGCGCGCGCGCGCTATCTCCTTGTAAGAAACCAGTATGAAAAGAGAAGGCATTTTACTAATAATTCCATAACCATTAGCAGCAACGATCAGATACTTGGGGTTCCACGAAAGATACTGTTGGGCTTTTCTCAGCATTTGGGACAATGAAGCAGACAAAGCCAGTTTATTTTGTTGGTTGCTCAAAAACTTCTTCCTGGGCGCCTGGGTGGCTCAGTGGGTTAAAGCCTCTGCCTTCGGCTCAGGTCATGATCTCACGGTCGTGGGATCGAGGCCCGCATCGGGCTCTCTGCTCAGCAGGGAGCCTGCTTCCTCCTCTCTCTCTGCCTGCCTCTCTGCCTCCTTGTGATCTCTCTCCCGCTGTGAAATAAATAAATAAAATCTTAAAAAAAAAAAATTCTTCCTGATTGGCCTATCAGAACTTATTAAACTTTTTCTGGGGAAAAGGCACAGTTTGGAGCCTATCCCACGCAATAAAATACAATTAATTACATTTATCAGTTTAGCTACTAGAATAAAATTTTCCTAGGACTAAATCAGGATTTTAAAATGTCAGATTAGGAAGCTATTTAAGAGAGTCAGAAAGACATGGGGTGCTTTGGTGAGAAATCCTGGACAGGTCCCTGAGAACATTGAACCTTGGGGTTTAGGGACTAGAAAAAGTAGAGAAACTAATGAAAATGGCTGATTACAAACTTGGGTAATAATTTTACCTTCAAGTACTAACAGACCCTTGTTAATATATAAATCAGTAGTTGTCAATCACATGGTCGGTCTCTTTCTCACTGGCATGGGATATGGAAATAACCACATTAAAGGAAAGGTCTTTATTATTTGTATTGATTAATAATATCTGATACATTTGCTCCAAATAATACTTTACAATTTTAAGCTAGCCAAAGTTATTATGAATGATAAATACAATAAAATACCTACAAAAATATAAATCCCCTTCCTTTTTTTTTTTTTTTAAGTAGGTCTTGGGGTAATGGAGTGACCCAAGTTATTTGATAGGGTGACCACTGGGATATGAACTGGGAAACATTCCTATAAGCCCACTATAGAATATCGAAAATGAAACCTAATGACTCCATTTTGGGAATAAAAAATTAAAATTTCTGGTGAAAAATAAGATCATGTTAATGATATCCAGGTTTGAGAACAAATGAAAACTCTACCACTCCAAAATAAGGTTAGGTTTCTAGAAGATAAATAGAAAAATACAGTTTACATTATAAATTGTAGAACAGAATTATAGCTTGCATATATTCATATACTATAGCACTCATCTATGACAATTTTTTAAATGCCTGGAATATGCCTAAATACTTTGACATTTCCCCTCTCTGTTAGTAACTAACATTTACTGAGTGCTTATTAAGTGCTAGGCACAATGGTAAGCCTTTACATGCATCAACCCATCTAATCCTTCTAACAACCTCATGAAGTAGACTACAATGTATCCTATGGATAAACCACAGAAATGTTAAGCCGCCTGCCCAAAGTAACACATCTAGTGAATATCAAAGTTGGGATCTAATGCCAGTCAGTAAAGCATCAGAATCCTTACAGGATACCACCTCCCTATATTACCTTTACTCTCTTCATAAGGTAAAGTTCCTATCAAAACATGGATGCCTTTTGATGAGGTGCTCCATTTTCTTCTTTACTGATCTCAGTTGTAACTGTTTCATTGCTTAGCTCCCACAGTGTACTCAAAAGTTTGCCATCTATGTAACTATTTAATTCCAAAACAAAGATCTAAGAGCAAACATTAGGTAGATTGATGTTTTCATATATATATGAAATCATGTTTATATGCATAAATACATTTCATGAAATATATGTATGTGTATATATATGATAAATGACTAGAAAAAAACTACAACCAGCACAGTGGACTTTGAGCTTGGGAAAATAAACCTATCCCCAAGCAGTAAGCAACTCAACAGTCAAATAGTCTATATATGCTTCTTATAACCATTCCTGGGAAAGCAGGTATTGGGAAGAAACAGTTCTACATCCACGCATAGTCAAGATCCAGCTTTGTAAAATCAACGGGATTTAGACTACGTAGGATTAAAGTCCCTCCAAGACTGATTCCTTCTTAGTGCAATCAGGGCAGGAAAAGTAGGACCCTTTGGATTTTCTTTTTCTTCCTTTGCCACTAGTAGGAATAAAATTGAATAGTACATCTGAGACAGTGCATGGTTCCTGGGGTCATGTCTGAATTTGGTGACAGGTGAACACTACCAATGACATGTATTGGTAGGAGGAAGAAACTGCACCAACTCCTTCAAATCATTTAGAAAGCAATATATGCTCTAGTATCTTGCTTAAAGTAGGACTTTTAAAATTAATTAACATTCAAAATTGGGCACCAAAACAAATTTGACATTCATTCAGTCATCTATTCATTCAACAAATGTTTATTCAGTACCTATTCTGTGCCATTTTCTGTTTTAGGCACTAGGGATATAGCCGGGTACCAAACACACTAAAATTCTTATCCTCAAGGAGCTTATCACCAACTGATAGAAATAGGAGCGTGTTTTAGTATCTGTCCCTATTATACACTGGCTTTAGTTAACAATTAATATCCATTCTTACATTTAAATAGACATGTCATTGTTATGAGTCGATAAAATACAAAAACTAAGATTTCTTTAAAAATGTAATATATGGCTATTTTTCAGTTTTCCAATTTTTTTTAAAGATTCTATTTATTTATTTGACAGAGAGAGAAAGATCACAAGCAGGCTGAGAGGCAGGCAGAGAGAGAGGAGGAAGCAGGCTCCCCACTGAGCAGAGAGGCCGACGTGGGGCTCGATCCCAGGACCCTGAGATCATGACCTGAGCCGAAGGCAGAGCCTCCAACCCACTGAACCACCCAGGCGCCCCTCAGTTTTGCAATGTTAATAAAACATACATTAAAAGTGTGATTCCTCTCATGCATGTTCAAGTGCAAGAACATATAAACTTATATAAACTGCACAAATCATAACAAAAAATACAGATAGTTTCCACTGTAGAAAGTTCTAATTTGCTAAAAATCTATATATACCAATAACCACTGTGATCGCCATCTACTCCAACCTTGATGCTTCCTTTATTACAGTTCTTGGCATCACACTTTGTCTGTGGTCCTCTTCTACTGTCAACATCCCCCCATCTAATCATCTACCTATTTATTACACAACAATGTGCCAGGAACAATTGGAATGAGAACTCTAGAGTCCATTACACTTTTCCCTCAGGATGAGAGTCTCTCAGAAGTTGAAACAGACATGAAACTTAATATATTAAAAAGTAAAGAAATGCCAACTGACGGTTATTAAAATGTAGCTTATTTTAAATGCTTACATATCACATATTAATGCTTTCAACACACACAATTGCAAGGAAAAAGGCAATGACTTTATGTCTAGCTTTATTTGAAAGAAACGTCAAAAGTTTAAGTTAGGAGGTCCTTTGTGAATGTGTGGCCCCATTCAAATGGCCCTGCTGGTCCTGCTGGCACCGTCCCCTGTTGGCTTACTGCCAAGGAGAAGCTACTAGGCTGTCTCCATATATGAGCATCTCATTTTTATTCCCCACTACTTATAGCCCTTGAAACCTTCAGGGAAGCTAACCTCAGAAGGGCACAGGACCCTATATTTGGGCATAAGCGTCCTAAATGTCTCAGGGTTCAGGGCTATTAGTGGTATTTCACACTTATTAGAGGTTAAAAATAGATTTTTTTGTGGCTCACCCACAAATTACATAACACTGTTCTGGGGGAAATGCACCCTGATTGCAAACAACTAACCTAAAATTACAGATTTTTGGAACATGACCTATATATTTAGGCATTACATGAAACTATATTTTTTCCCATACATGGTAACTGCATTTCTTATATATTTGTCTTATATGCTTTCCTATACATGGTAAGGGTAAGTCACTTTTTTTAAATTTTAACTTACCCACAAAAAAATTACCATCTATTTCTAACTTATATGAATAATGAAAAGTAACAGACCCCCTTTTGAATTTATAATACAAAACATTTCTGTGTATAGTTGCTCACAAGAAGAAACTGTGCATCTTACATTGATTATATGTCAAATATTCTATTATAGGAAGCAAATCACACTCTTCAGCCTTTCTATATACCTTAGGTCAGAAAATAAAAGTTTTGTTTTCAGTGGAGTTCTGAGAAACTATCACTCCTACAAGGAACATTCCCTTCACTATCACCAAAATAAGATGCTACAAATGAGGTCAAAACACTTCTAAAATAAAAGGTATTTTCTTTGTCTCTGCCACATTTAGGCTCATCAGAAAGAGGCACATAAGCAAAATATGTCTCAAAAGAATTGTATCACTCTGTGGCAAATGTAATTTGAATAAAAATAGACTTAATGAGTAGATGTATTCTAAGCATTGTGCAAGTCCTGGAGATACAAAATAAGTAAGACTTGGTTCCTACCTAAAAGGGGCTCACTCTTTGCAAGACTTAAAAAACAAAAATTAAATCTAGTGTAATCTTTTAAATTAATCACACACAAAAATAACTAAAGCAATTGTGAAAAGCATCCATGTAGAGTAAAACATAATGCCACATAATATGTAAGCATATCAATGAAACATTGTAAATACAAACAATAGTGGATAATGCCTATAAAACCCCTATTGAATGGATAGATGATACACTTTTAAAGTATATAATACATAAATCTAGCAAGGGTCACATGTAGACACCATCACCCCTGCCTTCTTTTCATATAACTTAGGTGCCAGTGTCTCTATTATTCTTTCTTTTCTTTCCCTTCTTTGCTTCTCTGTTGACCTTCTAACCTTCAGCATGCGTGTGCTCAAAAGACTATGATCGCATTTCTCCTTTCATCTTAAAAGAATATGAAATAAATGTTTTCTTAGCTCAACTAAAAAAGCCCCTGCTAATCAAAATAAATCACTAAGGGGTCTATAGTACTTCTTATATTAAATATTTTCAATATTCATCTTCTTAATAATTTTCTTAAAATTTCATAGCTATATACATTTCTCGTTAAGAGAGAAAGAAATAATGTGTTTAATTTACTAATCTTTTCTAAAAAATGTTTTAAAAAACATGGGCAAGTTACACTGCCATCTTGTGGTTAGAAGTTCATTTACAATAGCAAGGACTTCTGATATTTGCATTAATTCCACACACAGTGTGTATTAAGCTTTAAAAAAATCCTGTTTGGAACTTAAGAAAATACATTCTTTATACACTTCCCTCACTTTATACTGTTAAAACTCATTATATTAAAACAAGAAATGGTATTTTGAGTGGCTTCCCCAGATAGATAAATAAAAAGAACCATGCATTTGGCACTCTAGATCTTGCTCACAGAAGCTTATAATGTACTATTAGTGTATACACACTTTAACCCTGACAATTTAGAAAAACAAAATTGTGGAACCTAGGAGTTTCATTTCCACAAGGTAATCTCCAACACTTAAAAGCAATGAATGACATTTATGCTAAACTCATCAACAATTTTTGTTTGATCTAAAACTCTAAACTCAAAAGCAAGATCACCCACCACAAAGAAAATAAATATTATAGCAATAAAAATAGTTGCTCCCACCTCTCTTACTCATGTACATAAACGTATTTTTCCATACATAGTTAAGAATCATAATTAAATAGAAAAATCAATTCCAAAGTCCAGTCATCTACATTTTTCACATGTATAATTCTCTATGATCTATGCCAGGCGCCTGTTCCAAATGTTTTACAATGATAGGATCTAATTCGAAGTTAACACACTTCTACATGTAACTGTCTGTAGAAAGCATTTCTTTCTTTTTTTTTTAAAGCAAATCACCAAAATTATAGGAAGACAGTGCCATCTATAGGTCTGCACAAGGACAGAGTGGTGTTCTTCTATTTAAATGTGAGTCCTCTATGATGTAGTAGCCAACCAAATGCATTGCCCTAGAAGGAAGCTCCAAAATAATTTTGCTCATTATTGAATCTCTGGAGAGGTACCTATAATTTATTCCAAAGTATTTTAACTTATCTCCACAATCATTCTCCAAATAATAACAACAACAACAGCCACATCAACAAGAACAAAAATAATACTTCCCGTAACTATATTAATTTGATTTTGGTACATTTGGTGATCCATAAATATTGATAATTTTCCAAGAAATATTAGCTCATTGGCATTTATTCTTTCTCTCTCTTTCTCTAACTCTCTTTTCCTCTTTTTCATAATGTAAAACTTTTGAGCTTAATTCTATTTTAGGTGTCATTCAATTCTACTGAAACATAAATTATTATTTCTCCAAAGTTATATTCCCCCCATAAGAGTTCATTCTATATTTTACAGACATTCAGCTAAATTCACCCTGGGTCTCATTTAAAGCTACCAAATTCATGCAAAAGAAAAGGCTCAAAACAAACCTATTTCATGCAACTTAAATTCCCTCCTTCTTCACAGCCAGGCTCACCCAGTCTACTCTGGGGTTGCTCTCACTCCAGTGAGTCATTCTGGTATCTTACCTAATTGTATAAGGCTTGTTTAACAATTACCCAAGAATTGGGGCTCAACTCATTCCTAACCAATCGCATGTAGGGAACAAGAGAAAAGAGGTAGCTGTCGATGCTGACAAGAGTCCCCTGACGGGCAATATAGAGAATTTCATTCTTGTACTATGGCTGGCATTTAGAGGTCTGACAAAAACAAGAAATGGCTGGTTATGCCAAAGGCAGATCTTGATTGTTCATCAATGTGCGAGTTTCTAGAGCGGCTAAAATATTTAAACCAGCCTGAAGCAAAAGAAGTCTTATGAAGGAATACCCTGTATGGGGCTGCTTGCCTGATTTCTCATTTTACACAGTAAGAGGCAGGGTGGGGTAGTGGGAAGGAGTAAAAGTTCTGAGAGCAACGAAAACAGAGTTTGAGTTCATATTCTGTTACTGGCCTTGCGCAAGTACCTTAATTTCTCTGAGCTTCACTTCCCTCATCCTCAAGAAATTACAAATTATCATCAATAATTTAAGCAAAGTAAGGTGCTTTATACATAATATTATTCAATTAATGTGAGCACTTAAGATTTATCTTACTGCTTCCTGATTCTCTGAGCTTAACTATTGACTAGATAATTAGGGAGGATCCAACTAAACCCAAACAAACACCCAGAGAGGGTCACTTGTAACTTGCTAAGTTAACAAAAAGAATAAATGAGAAAGGCAACTCAAAACAAGGATGAGTACAATGATACAATAAAGAAAAAATGGTATTTGATGGTCTGATACTAGTTTCAAATTTTACCTCTGAAACATTACCTTTGAAAATCATGAAAAATCTACAAAACTCTTGCTCCCATGTTATTTCTACTGTATAAGTTAGAAATCTGAATCTATAGGACACAGAGAAGTTGGAAATACAGACTGGGAGTTACATGCAAATCGATAATATTGAAGCCAGAGAGCAGGTGGGCTTGCTCAGGGAGGTTAAGTGTGTGGAGCAGAGAACTTCGGACCCTGCAGAAGGGTAATTTTTGAGGAAAGGGAAAGAAGAGGAAAGAGCAAAGGAAACAGTAAAGAAGTGATTGGATATGAAGAGGAGAGTAACAATCAACAGTAGAGACAACTTTAAAGAGAAAAATTGGTCAGATCTTTTATAAAGGTTAAGCAAAATTAAGAATGAAAACCAACAGATAACCGTTTGAGCAGAAAGGTAAAAACTGATATGCTAATTACAGTAGGTTGGAAACTGAGTGAAGAACTTTTCAGAGGTTGACAATGAAAGGAAGAGAAACACAGGACCATAGGTTGAGATATGGAACACGAACTTAAGAATCACAATATAAAGAAAAAAATACAATCAAATGCTCCTTGTGGGTTGAACTGTGCCCCCCCCCAAAAGTCCTAAACTCTGGTACGTGAGCGACCTTATTCAGAAATAGGGTCTTTACAGATGTAATCAAGTGAAGGCGAGGTCTTACCCAATGGGAGTGGGCCCTAATACAATGATATCCTTATAAAAATAGGGAATTTGGACAGACACAGGGACAAATGGGAAGAGAAAGCCATGTGATGACAGTCAAAGAGCACAATGATTGTTAGCAACTACCAGAAGCTGAGAGAGGCATGGGCCAAATTCTCCTTTGCAGCCTCCAGAAGGAACCAGCCCTGCCCACACTTTGATTTCAGACTTTTTTTTTTTTTTTTTTTTTTTTGACAGAGAGAGAGAGAGAGAGATCACAAGTAGGCAGAGAGGCAGGCAGAGAGAGAGGAGGATCTGATGCGGGCCTCGATCCCAGGACCCTGAGATCATGACCTGAGCTGAAGGCAGAGGCTTTAACCCACTGAGCCACCCAGGCGCCCTGATTTCAGACTATTAACTGCCAGTCCTGTGAGACAATAAATTCCTGTTATTTTAAGCCACCCCATTTGTGGTCATTGTTCAGACAGCCCTTGCAAACTAATACAAGGGATCAAAAAATACAGATCTAATAGAATACTTAAAATGTGTGAAAGCCATGATCACATCAAAGTATGGAAATTATTGACACAAATATAATAATTTAAAACCAAAAGGAAAAGAAACTGGTAAGAAAAATCAGTTAAAATCTAGAGCAATTAAGAATCTTCTAGACGTTTCTTAACCTGGTTTTATTTGTTGGCTTTGTAAGATACCACCTATTTAAATCATAAAGATGTTTGAAAATGATTTGTGCACCTCATTTCACTTTGAGGTCCTGGAACAAAAGATGATACATAAATTTAAAAAATCATCATGGACCTCTCACTCAGAAGGTAGCAGACATTTTAGACCTGAGGATAATTTTTTCACTCCATTTACCGAATGATTACAATACAAGGAAATACTGTTAAAGTTAAGTACTGTTGCAAATATTCATTGTCTGATGACTTGAACTTGTTGCAAATATTCAAAGTCTGATGACTTTTCTCTCTTCAGGGTAGGACTCTAAGACCAGATTCTGTGGCTTAAGCTTCTGATATTTATTCATTAATATAGTCAACATCCATTTCTGAGCATCTACTATGCTCTACCTAAAACACCAGGTTCTCTGTGCTCTGAGATGCTGTAGTCAAGACTGAGAGAGGGGGGCACCTGGGTGGCTCAGTGGGTTAAAGCCTCTGCCTTCAGCTCAGGTCATGATTTCAGGGTCCTGGGATCGAGGCCCGCATCGGGCTCTCTGCTCAGCAGGGAGCCTGCTTCCTCCTCTCTCTCTGCCTGCCTCTCTGCCTACCTGTGATCTGATCTCTCTCTGTGTCAAATAAATAAATAAAATCTTTAAAAAAAAAAAGGAAAAGAAAACAGAGAGGGAGACAAGTCATTAGAAACTCTTTAACTATAGGAAACAAACTGAGAGTTGTTGGAGGGGAGGTGGATCGGGGGATGGGGTAACTGGGTGATGGGCATTAAGGGGGCCACATGATGTAATGAGCACTGAGTGTTATATGCAACTGGTGAATCACTGAACTCTACCTCTGAAACTAATAATACACTATATGTTAATTAAATTGAGTTTAAATAAAAATTTTAAAGAGAGAGAGAGACAAGACTGTATTTTAATTAAAACGCATCCTTTAAAGGTATTTTATAATTACTTTGACCAGTAGAGTTGCTTTCCCTTATGTGGTTGAAATAAGGGGAATTTTTCCTCCCTAATTACCCAGATAATGGGTTCCAGGCTCCCTTTGATGTGTCATAAAGGCTCACCTGTTCCACTACAACCTGCTATTTATTATCAAACAATTGCAGTTTCCCAAATCCTAAAGTTCCAAAGGTGCCATTTATCCAAATCACATGTGTGTCCCCTTTGCACCCATTCTGAAAAAGACTTTGCCTTGATCAAAATTTTAACCTTGATTACCCCCCGGTGCATCAACCCTTTTATTAATTAGCCCAAATTAAAGTCCAGAGGACTACTAGTATACATACTGCCTGTTAAGGTACTTCTTTTAACTGCATTTTAACTATGATGGGTTAAAGCAAAAAAAAAAAAAAAAAAGTAGAAATCTTATAAAAATGAAGATACATAAGATCAGGAGTTTAAAAAATAAGATTTGAGGGAGCCTGGGTGGCTCAGTGGGTTAAAGCCTCTGCTTTCGGCTCAGGTCGTGATCTCAGCATCCTGGGATCGAGGCCCGCGTCGGGCTCTCTGCTCAGCAGGGAGCCTGCTTCCTCCTCTCCCTGTCTCTTTGCCTGCCTCTCTGCCTACTTGTAATCTCTCTCTCTGTGTCAAATAAATAAATAAAATCTTGGGCGCCTGGGTGGCTCAGTGGGTTAAAGCCTCTGCTTTCGGCTCATGTCATGATCTCAGGGTCCTGGGATCGAGGCCCGCATCGGGCTCCCTCCCTGCTCAGCGGGGAGCCTGCTTCCCCCCCCACCTCTGCCTGCCTCTCTGCCTCCTTGTGATCTCTCTCCCTCTGTGAAATAAATAAATAAAATCTTAAAAAAAAATAAGATTTGAAATTATCCAATACCATCTTAGTTACCTTTTTAAGTTGAAAGCCTTGACTCTCTTCCATAAGTATAATGTACATTTTACATATACTTTCAACAGTTAACTTCCCAGAGACCTATCCATGAGTCCCAGGTTTCTTTCTCCCTAAAAAAGGTTTTTCATTTCACTTTCTCACTTGACCCTTGAAGGTAATTAATGACACAAACTGCATAAAGTCCTGGAATTGTGTCTAGTGCAAAACTGGAAAATTTGTTTCCAGAATACCTTGACTATACAATTCGATTAAAATATCTCCAGGAAGACACACAAAATAAATTGGAGATGTGATGGGGGTGTGTGCCTACAAGATACAAGGAACTAGGGTGGGGCTGGAGAGGAGCCTGAAAATTTTGGGACGTAAATCAGGGTCCTGCATGAATGGCGATCATGTAAAAGATATAAGGAGGGGAAATGTCCTAGGAAGTTCTCCTAGTGGCACTGGCAGACTTCTGGGAATATGAGTATGAGATTCTAGGAGACAGGCTGGGGAAGGTCTTAGAGACACCACTGTGCAAGGGAATTCAGTGTGGACAAGGCCTAGGTATGCCCTCAGAGGGACCCTGACAGGCTCTGGTGAGAGCAGGGTCTCTCAGGGATCCAAGAGGACTTGCCAGAGACCCTGGAAAATTCTGAAGTTAGAGGCAAAAGCCCATTGAGAACTTGGATGGAGAATACCCACCTCAGTGAACCTAAAAAGACATCTACATGACATGGGAAATAAGAACTCTGTGAGCTTTGGAAACACATGGAAGAATCCAAGCTGGTTATTAAGAAGAATGAGAGTGTCTGAGGTAAAGCTAAGTTCCTGACTCCAAGGAAGAGATGTGCATAGAAGGGAAAATTCCTGGAGCCCTACTGGTGAACAGACAAGGTAATGATGTGAAATGCTGAGGCCTAAGGGACCTTGGGAACTCTAGCGAGTTTGGGGGGATTCTATCAGTATTGCTATCAGATTGCTACCAATCCCTTTGGTCATTGTAAGAAATAGAAAAAGATGTCTCAGTAGATGCAGAAAAAGCATTTGACAAAGTAGAGCATCCTTTCCTCATTAAAACTCTCAACAGTGGAGGGATAGTGGCAACATACCTCAATATCATAAAAGCCATATACAAAAAGCCCATAGCAAATATCATTCTCAACGGGGAAAAACTGAGAGCTTTCCCTTAAGGTGAGGAACACAGCAGGGATGTCCTGCTAAGGGATGTCCGCTATCACCACTGCTGTTCAACATAGTACTTAGAAGTGCTAACCTCAGCAATCAGACAACAACAAAAAATAAATAAAAGGCATCCAAATGTGCAAAGAAGTCAAATTCTCATTCTTTGAAGATGACATGATACTATGTGGAAAACCCAAAAGACTCTACCCCAAAATTGCTAGAACTCATACAGGAATTCAGCAAAGTGGCAGGATATAAAATCAATGCACAGAAATCAGTTGCATTTCTATACACTAACAATGAGACAAAAGAAAGAAATTAAGGAGTCGATCCCATTTACAATTATGCCAAAAACCATAAGATATCTAGGAGTAAACCTAACCAAAGAGGCAAAGGATCTGTACTCAGAAAATTAGAGAACACTCATGAAAGAAATTGAGGAAGACACAAAGAAATGAAAAAAAAAATGCTGATGGATTGGAAGAACAAATATTAGTGTTTTGTTGTTTTTTTTAAATTACGTTCAGTTAGCCAACATATAGTAGATCATTAGTTTTTGATCTCATGTTCAAAGATTCATTAGTTGCGTATAATACCCAATCCTCATCACAACACAAAGAACAAATATTGTTAAAAAGTCTTTGCTACCTAGAGCAATCTATACATTCAAGTGCAATCCCTATCAAAATACCATCAACTTTGATCACAAGCTGGAACAAATAATCCTAAAATGTGTTTGGAAACAGGAAAGACTCCAAATAGCCAGGGGAATGTTGAAAAAGAAAACCAAGCTGGAGGCATCACAATTCCAGACTTCAAGCTCTATTACAAAGCTGTAATCATCAAGACAGTATGGTACTGGCACAAACACAGACACGTAGATCAATGGAACAGAATAGAGAACCCAGAAATGGACCTTCAACTCTATGGTCAACTAATCTTTGACAAAAGAGAAAAGAATAGGGCACCTGGGTGGCTCAGTGGGTTAAAGCCTCTGCCTTCGGCTCAGGTCATGATCTCAGGGTCCTGGGATCGAGGCCCGCATCGGGCTCTCTGCTCAGCAGGGAGCCTGCTTCCTCCTCTCCCTGTCTCTCTGCCTGCCTCTCTGCCTACTTGTAATCTCTCTCTCTGCGTCAAATAAATAAATAAAAATCTTTAAAAAAAAAAAAAGAGAAAAGAATATCTAATGGAAAAAAGACAATCTCTTCGGGCGCCTGGGTGGCTCAGTGGTTTAAAGCCTCTGCCTTCGGCTCAGGTCATGATCTCAGGGTCCTGGGATCGAGGCCCGCATCGGGCTCTCTGCTCAGCAGGGAGCCTGCTTCTTCCTCTCTCTCTGCCTGCCTCTGCCTACTTGTGATCTCTCTCTCTCTCTGTCAAATAAATAAATAAAATCTTTAAAAAAAATAAAGACAATCTCTTCAACACATGGTGTTGGGAAAATTGGGTGACTACATGCAGAAGAATGAAACTGGACCATTTCCTTACACCAAACACAAAAATAGACTCAAAATGGATATAAGACCTAAATGTGGGACAGAAATCCATCAAAATCCTAGAGGAGAACACAGGCAGCAACTTCTTCAACCTCAGCCGCAGCAACTTCTTGCTTGACATGTCTCCAAAGGCAAGGGAAACAAAGACAAAGATGAACTACTGGGACTTCATCAAGATAAAAACCTTTTGCACAGCAAAGGAAACAGTCAACAAAACCAAAAGACAACTGACAGAATGGGAGAAGGTATTTGCAAATGTCTTTTCAGATAAAGGGCTAGTATCCAAAATCTATAAAGAACTGATCAAACTCAACATCCAAAGAATAATCCAAACAAGAAATGGGCAGAAGACATGAACAGATATCTCTCCAAAGAAGACTTATAAAAGGCCAACAGACACATGAAAAAAACGTTCAACATTACTCAGCATCAGAGAAATGAAAATCAAAACCACAATGAGATACCACCTCACACCAATCAGAATGGCTAAAATTAACAAGTCAGGAAATGACAGATCTTGGCAAGGATGTGGAAAAAGGGAAACCCTCTTACACTGCTGGTGGGAATGCAAGCTGGTACAACCACTCTGGAAAACCATATGGAGGTTCCTCAGAAAGTTAGAAATAGAGCTACCCTACGATCCAGCAATTGCACTACTGCAATCTACCCCAAAGATACAAATATAGTGATCCAAAGGGGTATCTGCTCCCCAATGTTTATAGCAGCAAAGTCTCCAATAGTCAAACTATGGAAAGAGCCCAGATGTACATCATCAGATAAATGGATAAAGAAGATGTGGTATATGTATATATAATGGAATACTATTCAGTCATCAAAAAATGAAATCTTGCCATTTGCAATGATGTGGATGAAACTAGAGGATATTATGCTAAGTGAAATAAGTCAGTCAGAGAAAGACAATTATCATATGATCTCACTCATATGTAGAATAAGAAACAAAACAGAGGATCATAGGGGAAGGGAGGGAAAAATAAAACTGATGAAATCAGAGAAGGAGACAAACCATAAGAGACTCTTAATCTTAGGAAACAAACTGAGGGTTGCTGGAGGTGACGGGGTGGGGGGATGGGGTAACTGGGTGATGGACATTAAGGAAGGCACGCAATGCAATGAGCACCGGGCTATATAAGACTGATGAATCACTGAACCCTACCTCTGAAACTAATAACACATTATAAGTTATTTAATTGAATTTAAATTAAAAAATAAGTAAGTTTTTTAAAAAAAGAAAAAGATGTCCCTACTCCCCCAGATGGATACCTCTATATTCTAGGATACATGGATTATGAATCAGCATGGGCTAGATTTCAGCTCCCACTTGCTCCAGTAGCCAGAGCCCTTTTTCTGTATACAACATGTCCGGCTGCACATTTAGGCCCTAGGTGAATTGAGAATTTTCTTTTGGCTAAAAGCTAATCTTGTACCCGTACACATGAAATTATTTAGAAATAGAAATATACTATTTAGCAGAAACTCTATAGGAATTGTGTTTATAGATAAAAGAGTTCTTTTATGGGATGTAAATTAATAAGAAATACAGAAATAGTAAAGGATAGACTTGATTTGATCTCTCCAAATTCTAAAAATGTCTGCCAATGGAAATAATGTCCTCCTTGTCCCTCTCCTAATCCTGATTTCCTACAGAAATGGTTGCATGCTTGTGCAAACATCAGCAAATTAATTAGCCCCTCTGTGCATCAGTTTCTTCATCCTGGAGTTGTGATGAAGATTAAACATGTTGATACTGAGTCTACCAGTTAGTATTTACTCAATAAATTTTAGTTACTTTGATTATTTGTGCCATTCACATGCTGAGAATGTTAAGCTGGATGAGGCTGTAGAGGCCATCTGGGAAACATTCATGCAGAAAATTGTGCTCAAGGTAGGCCTTGGAAAATAGGATTTCAACAGGTAAAGAAAATAAGGAGGACATTCCAGGCATCATGACTAAAAGTCCAAAGTACAGGAAACATTCAAATACGGTGAGCAGATCTATTTAGCAGAAACTGAATAGCATGTGTAGGAGAGGAGTGGAAAATAAGACTGACAGCTAAATTGGGAGCATATAAAAAGGTGTAGAGAATTCATTCTTCTATCTCTGGTCAGCAATGAAAACCAAGAATGTTTTAAATTGTAATCTTCTGCCATTCTGGTTACCCTCTACAAAAATCTCTTTTCCTCAAAGGTCTTCTAATGCAGTGCTTCTAAAACTGGAAAGAGCAGACCAGTGACTTGGAGTCCTTCCTATGACACAGATTCTGATATGGCAGGTCTGGAGTGATGCCTGAGATCCTACATTTTAAACAAGCTTCCAGGTGCTACCATGTGCCTGCTGTGGCTCATCCACAGGCCATACTTTGAGCACCAAGGGTATAATACAATGGCCTCTTCTCATTCACATCCTCACCCCTCCTGCAGTGTTTGGCCTTGCTAAACTTCCTGAAGCTCTCATTATTGGCTTCTATTCTCACGCGAATCTTACGTGATTACCTGAAGCTGAAAATAGACTAGAAACCTGCTCTGTAAAACTTCAATTCATACCGACTTGTCTCAAGCATAGCTCTCATCATATAAAACAAAGTTGCCATTGGTAAAAATAACTTTATACATTAGCTATAGCTACAAGTTCAAGGCCAGTCTTTAAATGTATACTGTCCAAGCAATTATCAGTGCATCAATCTCTTTGGTCTTTTAAATACAAATACCACAAACCATCTTTTAATGAAAGAAAGACATATATCGTGATGAAAGACATCTGCTGTCCACCTCGTGATGTGTCTGGCTTCTCTGGAAGATAAATCTCCCTGAAATCCCCATGCCCACTGCTGCCCCACTCATCCACATGGGCAGTGGCTACAACTGATTGGTGGCAGAGGTGGGCCCCTGTCCAAAATTGGGTTATCTTGAATCTTTCCCATGACTTTACTCAAGCACTGACAAAAAAACAAGTCAGTCTCACACTGTCTCTACAGAACAGAAGTCAAGAGCATATAAATTCAAGAGACGTTAGGAGCCACACTCTGTCACATGGATAGAAGAGCTGAAAACAGCCGTCAATCGTAAGAAAAAAGACTGATGAAGGTACCAGGAGAGCACAGGGAAAGAATTACACAGCCTGTCATGTTGACAGCCTTGCACATCTCCACATAAACCTATAAGCAGGGCTAGGCCACAGTCTGACTCAAGTCTTGGCAGAATGCCCTGTGATTTCCTCTGCCCTAAGGGTAGATAAGCTGACCAGTGTGGAAGAGCTGAGAAACGGCTTCTCCCGTTATCTCTTGGAGGACTGCCATAAGGCCATTTCTCATCTATCTAGTGTCAGGTGAATACAATACTTTCCACCTCACTTGCATTTAGGGAAAGTTGCAGCCTTCAGTGTAAGTGGGTAAGACTGGATGTGGTTGTGGCACCTCCTCAACAGACAAGGGACCTACCGCTCATACCGTGTATCATTTGGCCTCTTTAGTTTGGTGTTGTCCATGGAAAAAGGGACCCAGGGAACTACAACATAATGTCTTGTTTTTCCCACCTTTATAAGTAATTCACTGTCTGAATCCATTTGGACATGTTTACTCCTTACTAGGCAAATCTATGGAAGTATGGCAAGCCGTCCTAACGACTGTAGTAGTATTACCCATGACCCTATTATTAACCACCACCCTGTTGCCTTGGAAATGCTTAACCATTTGACAAAGTGAAGAAGGGTAAGAGATGTCAAGAGTTCACTTCCTGAGTTCCCCTCAGTGCTCTAGCTCCTGATGGCAGTCTCTTCCCGGAATGCATCAAGACCTTGAATTCCATGAGATATGGTATTTCTCCAATAAACCTCCTCAGCTTTTTTTTTCCCCTTAAGAAAATCAGAATGCATTTTTGGCCTTTATCCTCAAAAGGTCATATAATACATACATAGAGGTGTTGCATTTGATGACATTATCAGTAGTCAGAACTCCAGTCCTAGAGATTCAAATGCATTTTCTATATTTATTAGAATTCTACCTCTCTTGTATATTTTCTTTTTGGCCCTTGGCCTAGTATATGTAATATGATTAGTCTGCGTTTACTAAAGTCCAATAAATATAAAATTTTATGAAATGTTATTGCCCAAGTAGAATAGAACATGACTTTTTCTATACTATGATGAAAGTATAAATTATTTTAAAAAAAGAAAGTATGTTATTCTCCTCATTTATCAAAATTCCATAGTACTAAATATATAAATCAACTATACTATGTTTACTTTTTCTTAGAAACGTACTAATTTTCATTCAGATTAGTTACAACTGTAAGAACAAGATGGAATCACACATTATATTTGTGCCAAATATTTATCATCCAAAATAGTATAAGTAGGATTACAGTTTGATCTACTCTTAACATCCCTTGAATTTATAGCTGTGTCTAAAATAGAGTATGATCATCTAAGCCAATTACAGATGCTTCTGAATCATTAGTCATAGGTTAGGATGTTCATCAGTTAGCCTTATTATCCTATTGGGACAGCTAAGTTTTCTTTGATCAGGGTCATGGACTCTGAATCAAATGAGTCAGGGACAGCTGGCAGAGTCTTGAACATTGTGAAATTGGCCAAATGGTTAGTAAATTGGTGAAAATTCATCATCGCTACGGGGAAACAACTGAAAAAGTAGGCAGTGGGGCCACTAACGTCATAATTACGTATGGACAAAGCACATTCACATATAAGAGATGAATGCCTAGATTGTCATATTAATGAAATATCATCTTTAGGAAAGTGTACAGACGGCAATTGATACATCTGGCTGTGTGTGGTACTCCTGAGAAACAAGCAGTTCATGACACAATGATAACTACTCATAATTTATAGTAGGCCTTTATAAAAGGTCCAAGTTTGAAAATAAATTTTACTAGTTGATGTTAAACAGTGGACATCTAGTCACTCTCAATATGATTTACTAGAGTTGCCACAGTATAACTTATTAAGAGACTATCTACAGTAATAAAACTGTTTTATGGTGATGAATTACAGTAATTATAATAAAATGCAGAGTTATGAAAAATTATATTTTCAACTAACTCATAATTTTTTTTAAATAACGAACACACATTCACACAACATAATCTCATGGGTTAGTGACTTTCTCTAGCCACACTTAGTAACTACTTCCACGATTTGTTCTCACAAATTTTTCCTGAAGGTTTTTTCCCCACAACATAACTCTCCATAAATTAACGTGCGCCGATTATACCAAAAGTGTTTATATGTGTTAAGATATGCATTTAATTTTAATAGGCCCATTTAAGGCGCGAAGAGCCCCCAGCAAGCACAGCCTGCAAGGAGAAGACCTGTGGAGTCCTGAGGTATGCACTCTGATGAGGGAGGCAGGAGTTATTTAAGACCTGAACTACCCAGAAGAAAAAGGCTACAACTAAGCAAGACGAAGTCTGACAGCAACTGGATCCTTTCAAGTAAAGTAACCAGCTAGGCATGGAGGCCTCCTCCAAGCTGCAGGCCTCGAGGCTGCCTCGCTCGCTTTCCCGGCTCGGGGCGCGGGAGGCGGGGCCCCGGCGAGCGGCGGCGTGGGGCGGCGGCGAGTTGACCTGGGGCTCCCAGCGGCCGCCGCCCGCTCCCGGCCTCCTTTGCTCGCGCCCTCAGCGGGCTCCGGCGCTGCGCTCGTCTCGCGGAACTCGGGGGAGAAACTTCGCTCGGGAGACTCGTCTGAGGAAAGTTTTCGGGACACGCGAAGGGAAAAGCGACGGGCCCGCGGCGGGGCGGCCTTACCAGCGGAACCACCGGCCAGGATCTGGCGAGAAGCCTCTTTCACGAAGCCGGCATCGGGCTTGCGGGACATCCTCGCGAGCCGGGCACGACGGAGTGGGCCGAGATGAGCGGGCGAGCTCGCCGGCCTCTGTGCGGGCCTGTAGAAATTCCTCTGAGCCGGAGAGAGCCGGCGCTGGGTAGGTCCTGGCGCCGAGTGGTTCCCCGTGAGGCGGCAATCCGGCGACTGCTCGGAGGCGGCGGCTCAGGGCGCAGACTCGCTGCGTGGTCTCCGGCGGGTCCGAACCTGACCGCTGCACCCCTTCAGGGGCTCCCTGTCGCTCCTGCTAGACTCGGTGGGCTCCAAGAAGGACCCTGGCGGCGAGGAGACTTGCGGATGAGGTTGGGTGGGCCGCCCGCGGTGGGGCGGGTTTGGTCTCCTAGATTGGCGCCCACGCGCTTCCCTATCAGGTGCCTCCTGCAGTTGGTCTCTGCAGCGGTGCCTCTGATAAGGCAAAGACGCGAGCCTGGCCTCGCTGCGGGGCTGGGGCGACCCTTGCCCTCCCCGCGAGCCAGTGCTCCGGGAGGTTCGAAAGGCCAGGCAGGTGAATACGTTCTTTGGCGTTAACTGTCCTGCAGTTGTGGGCTGTAGAGACTAAGAGCGAATCAATTCACGATTGACTTACAATTAAGTGAATGTAGTCCTTTACAAAGAAAGGGTTCTGGCTTAAGGGAATGTATCACACCTCATCAGCGTGAGTTTTATTTACTGAAAGACCAAAATAAAGAAGAGGCCTTGTTGCAAAGAAGTCTCTTGAGTACTCCCCGTCAGTGTTTCTGGAAGTGTGAGCTTAAGATCCGGCGACATAAGCGTCCTGGGAGAGTTTACAAGAAAGGCAAATTCATGGCCCCACCCCAATCTACTGAATTAGAATCTCTGGATATAGGGCTCAGAAACCTGTGTTTTAGTAAGTTCTCCAGTGTTTAAGAACGTTAAAGTTTGTGAACCACAGAGCTAAATAAAAAAGGAATATTAAGGAACTATCAGTATATTCTTTCTAATAAATATTTACTTATTCGTACCAGCCCTTTAGGATATTTGGCAAAACGTATTAATTTATACTATTTTTAAACCACAAGTTACAAATGCTATGTAGAAGAGACACAGTATTATGAAATTTTAGAAAAATACCTGCCACACCCCTAACAGGTAGGAGATGGTACCAGTAAAAAGTAGAATGAGAGGATTTGGAACCCCTATTGTATTATTTCTTAAACGTATTTAATACTAAATGTATCAGTTTGAACCATATAGAACTGCCAGTTTTGAAAACCAAAAACAGTTGAGTATCGGGAATGTGATATGGTTAAAACTTAATATATTTGCTTTCCAATTAAATGTGCAAAATACAATAGTTTCATATTTTGTTTTTTCTGAGTCTGAGCTATTAAAAGCTGTTAATATTAGATATCTGACGGACAATTTCTTTTCTAAAAAAAGTAAGAAATTGGGTAGACTTGCTGTTTATGGATCAGTTATACAAAATTAAATTTTCTCATATTTGATTAAATATTTGACTAGATTACTATGTTTGAAATGTTTACCAAGAAATAGTTTTCAGAAGTTTTTGCTGTTTAGCTAAAATAAAAGCTTTCGAGCAATGTTTCAGCTTTTGACTAATTAAATTTGAGGTCTTGAGTGCAATATGGAGTCACTTATTCAACAAATTTTGAGAACCTATTAAATACTGAGCACTAAAATCAGAATTTCAGATCTCATAGAAAGCATTTCCCTCATTTTCCAATGTGGAAACTGAGTTTCCCAGCATCACACCATGAGTTAATTATACTGCTGGGATTTGATTCTAGGATTCCCTCTTCTAACTGCAGTGGGACTGTAGATTTAAATATTAGCAACAGGCCATAATTTAGGAAATACAATAATACTCCCAGGTCAAGATTTAACGATAGCCTTTTTTTTTTAATTTGTATCAGTGTAAAGATAGACTTTTAATGAATTCTATGAGTACCTTAATCTCTGAATATCTTAATCCTGAGGAGGTGGGTACAGATTTGTGGCCTCTCTAAGACCTTAGTCTCTCTACACCTATAAATTTAGTGACAAGACTCTCCTAGGCATACTTCTAAATACAGTTAGAAAATTGCTACCAATTTTTAACCTCTTTGGAGTAGAACCGATTTTTTTAAGTTAAAAAAAAGCAAAGCCTGATGTCACATATAATCTAGTCCTATACCGCTAGAGTAGTTGAGGATATAGGGTCTAGATATAAGAATATTCTGTAGCTTGGGAGCCAGCCAGTGTCCATCCAGAGTCAACAAATACCTACTGTGCTGAGAGCTCTGATTATGGGATATACCTCTTATCTGCAGTCCAGTTTGCCTGTGGTCCAGTATTGGAATGCTGTGAGGTTTAGCACTGAGAAAAAAAAAAAAAAGGTAAAATTTATTTGACCTACTAAGTCAGATACCCTAGACTTAATACATCACAGTGACTCTTTCTATTATTATTTTATATAATGCTGTAACTGATACTAGAGCAAAACTGCTTAAGTATCAAGCTTATATTTTTATTTTGTTTTTTTTTAAGATCTGTTTGAGAGAGAGAGAAACTTCCCATGTGAATGGGGGGAGGGTAGAGAGATGGGGGAAAGTGGAAAGGAAGAGATTCTTAAGCAGACTCCCTGCTGAACAAGGAGCCTGAGGCAGAGCTGGATCTCATGACCCCTGAGATTATGACCAGTGCCGAAACCAAGAATTGGATGTTTAACCCACTGTACCACTAAGGGACCCCAAGCTTATATTTTTACATTATTGATATTCTAATCTTTGTTGAGAACTACATAATTAAAGCATTGATTTATCTATCAATTTGCAGAATGGCTAGAAACTAAACTGTCAGGAGCCTTAAAATCTTCACTGAACTTAAATATCTGACAATTTGCTGAGTGTTTTTTAGGAATACTGTTTTTGTATTAGGTCATTAGATAAGCTACTGTTCAAGACCAAAATAACAGTGGCTTAAATAAGATAGAAATTTATTTTGCTTCTTAGGCAAGCCCAGTTGTAAGCCATCAATAAGCTTCTAGCCAGCAGAAAGAGGAGAAAGATAAAGGTAAAGAAATCCCTGGAAATTACATAGATCTCATTGGTCAGAACTTGGCCATGAGGGGTACAAGGGAAATTGGGAAAGTAGTATTTTGCTGTGTGGCAATGAGTCTAGGAAAACAAACAAACAGACATCGTGGAAGAAGGGGAGAACATACTGGGAAAAAATCAGCTGTGTCTGCCATTTTGAGGAAAAGTTTAGGAATGAACAATTATATTTAAAATGATGGTGCGGGGCACCTGGGTGGCTCAGTTGGTTAAGCGACTGCCTTCAGCTCAGGTCATGATCCCGGAGTCCCGGGATCGAGTCCCACATTGGGCACCCATATCCATGGGGAGTCTATTTCTCCCTCTGACCTTCTCCTCCCTCATGCTCTCTCTCACTCTCTCTCTCTCTCTCAAATAAATAAATAAAATCTTTAAAAAAATAAAAATAAAATAAAATGATAGTGCTTTCCCTAATAAATGTGGAGTCACAGGGAATGAATAAATAAATAAATAAAATGACAGTATTTGCTCATTTTGAAAAATTTTGTTTTCCTCAACTTTAAAGTTTACTTCATCAGTGTCTAACTAGAAAATACAGTATAACCCTGTGGTATTTGTACTATGACTAGACCTACATTTTAAAATACCATTCACTGAAAGATACATAGCCACTGTAGGCCTATAGATTCTTTTATTTAGGTATCAAAACACAGACACACAAATGTAGAATTTGGCACACATGGAGTCCATCCATAGAATAGGGTAGAAAGTTGGAAAGAGTGTTTATGAACACAAGATTAAGAAATTTTTTTAAGACTTTATTTATTTATTTGACAGAGACAGAGACAGCAAGAGAGGGAATACATACAGAGGAAGTGGGAGAGGGAGAAGCAGGCTTCCCACTGAGCAGGGAGCCTGATGCGGGCCTCATCCCAGGACCCTTGGATCGTGACCTGAGCTGAAGGCAGATGCTTAATGACTGAGCCACCCAGGCACCCCAAATCACAAATATTCTTAATGACATCTAGAATGGTTACTCCTTTCCAAAATGTTTTCAATTTACTTTGCCCAGATCCATCAAAGGAATCACTACCTATGGCTGCTATGGCCTTATAAAATGTATTTCTTAAATAATAAGACTTGAAAATTAAAATACTTCTTGATCTGTGGGCTACAGAATGGATGTTGTGTTAGACATGAAAAAAAAACACATTAATATGTATATCTCCATCAGAGCTCTAAAGCAACCATGTGCATTGTCAATGAGCAGTAATATTTTGTAAGAAATTCTTTTTTCTGGGCAGTAGGTCTCAACAGTGGGCTTAAAATATTCAGTAAACCATATTATGAACAGATGCACTATCATCCAGGTTTTGTTACATTTCTAAAACACAGGCAGAGTAGATACAGCATAATTCTTAAGGGCTCTAGGAACTGTAGAATGCTAAGTGAGTTTTGGCTTCAACTTAATGTCATCAGCTGCATTAGACCCTAATAAGAGAGTCAGCCTGTTCTTTCAAGCTTTTGAAGCTAGGCATTGACTTCTATCTGAAAATCCTAGGCATCTTCTTCCAATAGGCTGTTTCATCTGCTTTGAAAATCTGTTGTTTAGTGTAGCTACCTTCATTAATTAGCTAGATCTTCTGGATATCCTGCTGCCTCACCTTGCACTTTCATATTATGGAGACGCCTTCCTTTTTTTAATAAGATTTTATTTATTCATTTGAGAGAGAGTAAGAGAGAGAGAGAGCACAAGCAGGGGGAAAGGCAGAGGAAGAGGGAGAAGCAAACTCCCCACTGACCTGGGATCCCAGCATAGGGCTCGATCCCAGGACCTGGAGATCATGACCTGAGTCGAAGGCAGACGCTCAACCATCTGAGCCACCCAGGTGCTCCGATGCCTTCTTTTCTTATACTCAAGCTTCTCCTCTGCAGCTTCTTCATGTCTCTCAACCTTCATAGAACTGAAGAGAGTTAGGGCCTTGTTCTGGATTAGGCTTTGGCTTAAGGGAATGTTGTATCTGATTAGATCTTCTACCCAGACCACTAAAATTTTTTCCATTTCAGTGATAAAACTGCTTTGCTTTTTTGTTCATGTGTTCACTGGAGTAGAGCTTTTCATTTCTTTCAAGAACTTTTCCTTTATATTCACAACTTAGCCTTTTGGCTCTAGAGGCCTAGCTCTCAGCTTATGTTGACTTTTCAACATGCCTTCTTCACTAAGCTTATTCATTTCTAGCCTTTGTTTTAAAGTGAGAGACATGTGATTCTTCATTTCACTTAAACACTTAGAGGACATTGTAGAGTAATTATTTGGTGCAATTTGAATATTGTTGTGTGTCAGGAAATAGGGAGTCCTAGGGAGAGGGATAGAGATGGAAGAATGGCTGGTTGGTGGACTAGTCAGAACACATACAACATTTATTGATTAAATTTATTGTCTTATATGGGCATGGTTCATGGTGCCCCCAAAATAAGTACAATGGTAACATCAAAGATCACCGATCACCAATCTGAATAACAAATAATGAAAAAGTTTGAAATATTGCAAGAATTACCAAAAAGTGACAGGACACAAAGTGAGCAAATGCTGTTGGAAAAATGGCACCAATATACTTACTTGATGTAGAGTTGCCACAAATCTTCAATTTATAAAAACACACTATTTGTGAAATGCAATAAAGCATAGTGCAACAAAATGAAGTGTGCCTGCATATGGAATGAAATAGGCATCCAAATTCATTCATTTGCGTATGGTTATCCAGATACCCCAGCACCATCTATTAAAGAGACTATTTTTTTCCCCCATTGAATGGTCTTGGTATCCTTGTCAAAAATCAACTGGCCATAGATATTTGGGTTTCTTTTGGGGCTTTCTATTCTTTCCATTGGTCTATATGTCTACCCTTATGTTTGTACCTCACAATTTTGGTTAATGTTGCTTTGTAGTCAGTCTTGAAATCAGAACATGTGCATCCTCTAACTTTAACTTTTTCTATATTGTCTTGACTTTTTGAGGCCCCTTGCAATTCCATATGAACTTGAGGATTTGTTTATCCATTTATGCAAGAAAGGCCATTGGAATTTTTATAGGGATTGCAATGAATCTGTAGATCACTTTTGAGAGTAGTGCATTTTAGTTGTGTGGTCTTTTAATCTGTGAACTTAGAATAACTTTCCATTTAATTAGGTCTTTAATTTCTTTCAGCATTGTTTTTGTAGTTTTTAGTGTACAAATCTTTCTCCGCCTTGATTAAATTTATTACTTGTATTTTATTGCTTTGGGTGTTATAGTAAAGTAATTGTTTTCTTTATTTCTTTTTTTTTTTTTTTTTTTAAAGATTTTATTTATTCATTTGACACAGAGAGAGAGAGAGATTACAAGTAGGCAGAGAGGCAGGCAGAGAGAGAGGAGAGAGGAGGAAGCAGGCTCCCCGCTGAGCAGAGAGCCCGATGCGGGCCTCGATCCCAGGACCCTGGGATCATGACCTGAGCCGAAGGCAGCGGCTTTAACCCACTGAGCCACCCAGGCGCCCTTTATTTCTTTTTTAGATTATTCATTGCTGGTATGTAGAAACAATTGATTTTTGTATATTGATCTTGTGACCTACAACTCCGTTGAATTCATATATTAATTTTTTGCTGGATTCTTTGGGGTTTTCTCTATATAGAATCATGTCATTTGCAAATAAGGGTAGTTTTATTTGTTCCCTTCCAATTTGGATGCCTTTATTTCTTTTTCTTGCATAATTACTGTCTCTAGGATTTCCAGTACAATGCTGAATAGCAGTGATGTTATTAGGCATCCTTCTCTTGTTCTTGACCTTAGGGGGGAAGCTTTCAGTCTTTTATCATTGAATGTTATATATGGATTTTTCATGAATGTTTTTTTTATCATGTCAAGGGAGTTCTCTTCTATTCCTGTTTTGCTAAGTATTTTACCATAAAAGGAAGTTGAATTTTGTCAAGTGCTTTTTCTATAATCTATTGAGATGGTCATGTGAGTATTTTTTCTTTGTTTTATTAATATGATGTGTTACATGGATTATGTTGAACCACCCTTGTATTTCTGGAATAAATACCACTTTATTCATGTTACTTAATCCTTTTTAAAATACATTGTATTTATTTATTTGAGAAACAGTAAGAGAGAGACAGAGAGAGAAAGAGAGAGTGCCTGAGCAGGGGCAGGGGGAGGAGCAGAGGCAGAGAGAGAATCTCAAGTAGACTCCATGCTGAGCTCAGAGCCTGCCACTGGGCCTGATCCCACCTGGAGATGACAACCTGAGCTGAAATCAAGAGGATGCCCAAGACTGAGCCATGCCCAAGACTGAGCCACCCACGTGCCCCAGTGTTTAATCCTTTTAATGTGCTTTTGAATTTGGCTTGCTAGTAATTGTCGGGGAATTTTGCATCATAAGAGATACTGGTCTGTATTTTTCTGTGATAGCTTTGGCTTTGGATTAGGGTAATGCTGATTTCATAGCGTATATCCGGAAGGATTTCCTCCTCTTTTATTTTTTGAAAAAGTTTAAGTAAAACTCTTAATTATTCTTTAAATGTAAAATTGCCAGTAAAGCCATTTGGTCCTGGACTTTTTTTTTTTTTTAAGATTTTATTTATTTATTTAACACAGAGAGAGAGAGAGAGAGAGAGAGAGAGAGAGAGAGAGAGATCACAAGTAGGCAGAGAGACAGGCAGAGAGAGGAGGAAGCAGGCTCCCCGCTGATCAGAGAGCCCGATGCGGGCCTCGATCCCAGGACCCTGAGATCATGACCTGAGCCGAAGGCAGAGGCCCCAACCCACTGAGCCACCCAGGTGCCCTGGACTTATTTTTATTTTAATTACTGATTCGATCTCTACTTGCTATAGGTCTACTTATTTTTATTTATTTATTTTTTAATTTGACAGAGAGAGAGAGAGAGAGAGAGATCACAAGTAGGCAGAGAGGCAGGCAGAGAAAGAGGAGGAAGCAGGCTCCCCGCTGAGCAGAGAGCCCGATGCGGGCCTCAATCCCAGGACCCTGAGGTCATGACCTGAGCCAAAAGCAGAGGCTTTAACCCACTGAGCCACCCAGGCACCCTGTTATAGGTCTATTAAAATTTTTCTATTTCTTCTATAGTAGATTTTGGTAATGTGTGTGTTTCAGGAATGTGTCCATTTCATCTCATTATTTTTGGCATACAAATGTTAATATTCTCTTATAATTCTTTTAATTTCTGTAAGGTCACTAGTAATGTCCTCACTTTCACTTCTAATTTTATTTATATCTTCACTTTTTTTTAATCAATCTTGTTAAAGTTATGAGAATTTTTAAATATTCAGGTCTCTCGACTGTATCTTTATTATTTCCTTCCTTCTGCTCGTTTGGGATTTAGTTTGCTCTTTTTCTACTTCCTTAAGGTATAAAGTTAAGTTGTCGACTTGAGAAGTCTTCTTTAATATAATCATCTACAGCTGTGAATTTCCCTCTTAGCACAGCTTTCACTCCAATCCATTACTTTTGGTATGTTGTGTTTTCATGTTCATGTTTCTCAAGGTGTTGTTATGGGTTGAATTGCGTCCCCCCAAAAAGATGCAAAGTCTAGCCCCCAGGATCTCAGAATAAGACATTATTTAGAAATAGGGTCTTTATAGAAAAATTATAATGAAGTCATTAGGGTAATCCTAATCCAATATGATTATATCCTTATTAAAAGGGGAAATTTAGACACAGAGACAGGCATGCACAGAAGTTGAAGAGACATAAAAATGCCACTTGGTTATTATGGTCTATAGCATGTTTTGAAATCAGGAACTGTAAGCCCTCTACTTTTTTTTTTTTAAGATTTTTTTTTTTTAAAGATTTTATTTATTTATTTATTTCACAGAGGGCGAGAGATCACAAGGGGGCTGTAAGCCCTCTACTTTGTTCTTTCTCAAGTTTGCTTTGGCTATTCAGGGTGTTTTGTGGTTCCATATGAATGTTAGGATTTTCTTTTTCTATTTCTGCAAAAAATGCCATTGGGATTTTTATATGGATTGCTTTGAATCTGTAGATCGCTTTGGGTAGTATAGACATTTTAACAATACTGTCTTCCAATTCACAAACGTGATGTCTTTCCATTTATTTGTATCTTCTTTTAGCAACGTTTTGTAGTTTTCAGTGTAAAAGTTATCTCCTCAGTTTATTGCTAAGCCTTTCATCCTTTTATCCTTATTGATGATAAAGTAAATGGATTTTCTTAATTGCCTTTTCAGATTGGTTGTTTTTAATATATTGAAACACAGTTGATTTATATATATATGTAAAATCTTGTTGTTTCTCTAGAGAACCCTGACTAAACGCACATGGCATCCTCAGGTACTTGTAAGCATAATTTTTATTCATTATTTTATTTCCAGAACTGATTGTGGAGTACCTGGCACACTGAAAGTGGCTTAAGATATTTGTGGACTTGAAAGCATTCATGATCAGACATTCTTTTGCTCTGTGTAGAGTTTATTTTCTTTTCCCTCTCATCCTTAGCCAAATTTCTGCAAAAGCCCAACTTAAAAGAGGGATGAAGGCATAGACAACATCTTTGATAATTAGCTTGAGAACAGGAAAGAGGTCTCTAATTGGTCTCTTTCATTTCCTATAGACTGGCAACTGTTAGCAGGATAAAGAATAAAGTAATGTGTATATGAATGACTATGGTGTGGAAGAGATTAGGGGAAAATTAGCTATTGAGGTCTGAAGCATTCAGGAAAAGAACATTAAAGAGTTAACTTCAGGTAAGTTAGAGGGAGGACTAGGGAGAAAAGTCCTGATGTTTGAACTCACTGGATACCAAAGGTGGAAAAAAAAACCAAGTTACTGAAGGGAAAGAATATGTGGGGTTTTCTTTTTACCTGGGAGACTTTTAGCACCCAGATGAGCTTTGAAAAACTAGGGTTAATGTACCTTTACCTAGAGAAAAATAGTATAATCACTTTCTCTAAATTTAACCAATGAATCCATTATTTGGTTTGAATTTTCTCAATGTTGTGGTCACTCTCCCCCCTGGTTTCTTCTTATTCTTTAGGTAGGAAAAGCAACTTCCTTTCCTTTCTTTTGCACATAATGAGTTGGCCCTAAACCTTTTCAGAGGCCATTCTTGATTGGAGTGCCCTTATCACCTACTCTAACAAATTATACCCACTCCTCTTTTTGTCTCATATATTCAGTGGTACTTTGTGTCTGTAAATATCTGATTCAGACCTTGACTGAAGTAAAGAAAAAATGTATTTGAAAGCTGAATCTGTAACAAACCTCTTTAGAGCACTGTTCATTATGCTATAATAGCCAAGAGTTTGGTAATATTATAATCTATTTTGTTCTGACCAATTTTTAAAAAGATTTTATTTATTTTAGAGAGAGAGAGCAGGGGGAGGAGCAGAGGGGGAAAGAGAATCCTAAGCAGACCCCTGCTGAGTACAGGGCCCAGGGGGAGACTTGATCTCAGGATGCAAGATCACCACCCCAGCAGAAATTGGAATCCCACGCTGAAACAACTGAGCCACCAGTCACCCCGTTCCAACCAATGTATATTCAATTTTTTGTCTTCTTTTTTTCATTTCCTTTTTTTGCACTTACTAAAGTGTAAATTCCTTTCATTAACTTGAACCATTAACTTGGGAAACTGTCAACACTTCATATTATGCCTATTCTCTGGGGATGTGTAAGAAAAAAAAACAGAAACAAAAAAGTCATTATCATTGCTTAACAAACACCCAGAAGAGTACCAGGCACATAGTATTTACTCAATAATTATTTCGTGTCTGAAGGAGTTAAGGTGACATTTATAAAAGCAATACTGTTATGTGGAACAGGAAAGCCACATTTGAATTACTAGCAGCTATTTAATTATGCCAGTCCTTTCTTGTTTCAACACAGAGGTACACGAATTGAGGACTTAATTCTTTAATTCTGGAAGATTCAACATTGTGTCTTAAAAAATTCATTAGTAAGCATCCAGATCTCGTTCTATAGTACTTCAGTCAAAAAGTTTACCACCTCCAAGTTTTAGTTTGTAAACATTCCCTGGCCAGGAGTTACGTATTGCTTTTTGCTCACCCAACTGGAATCCACTTCAGCTCTTTTCATTCAACCATCACTTCACAACATGCCCCCCCTCCCCCCACCCCGCTCCCTGGTGTCCTCTCACCCCAAACCACAGGCAAACCAACCAGGAAACCACAATTCTTCCAGCTTCTTGGAGAGTGCAACCCTAACTCTGAGGCCACAAGACACGTTTTTTAACCACACGGTTTCCTTCCTCAAGCCCGATTAGGTTTTGTCCGGACAATATTTTGCTCTGGCAAAATGCGCCCGTCGTCTCGGAGCCAATAACCCTAGCACCCTGCCGCGGCAGCCACCGAAAAATCATTAAATCAGCATTCTTTTTCCTCCGCACTCCTACAAGTACTCAGTAAGCTCCCCGGTCTTCTAGAAGCCCCGCCCCGCGGCTTTGGCGCCGCGGTTTGCGCATGCCCGGTGCGCGCCGCCTGCCCCTGCCGGGCGCCCGTTCCGCCTCGGTTCCCCGTGGCACGGGCGCGCTGCGTGCAGCTGGCTTCCTCCCCCACGGCGCCCCTCCCGGTCGTTTGCGGGCGCGCGCATCTCTTCCTGCGGGTGGGCCCCAGGGTCAGGAGGCTTCGAGCGAAAGTCGATTGGCTGACGTGGTGGCCGCGCGTCCGGCCTGAGAAACTCGGCGAGCGCGCAGTCGTCTCTCCAGGGAGCGCCAGGCGCATCTCAGGTAAACAGGTAGGCTGGGAGCAGTGGGGGACCGGAGGAAAGGAGGGGTGGGTTTAGATCCAGCCCTGCAGTTTCCGCCCGCAGCCTCCTTGGCGCAAGAGAAGGGGCCGCGCGCAATCTGCACCCAGTGAATGTTGGCCCCGCACGGCCGGGAGTGATGGGACTCACGCAAAGGTCAGCGTCGTGGGACCCGCAGGTCCTCTTTCTGGGCATAATTTCGGCATCCTCCCGTTTCCTATGACAAGAGTTCAGCAGCTGAGCATGTATTCAAGGGTGTAGAGTTTTGTTTGTTTTCCCTGAAGTGCCGGTTAGTTGAAGAGTTCAGGTTCTGGCTCAACCTGTGATTGTGTGTCCTTGAGAGTCACTTAATCATTTGTTTCAGTTCTCGCACTTGTAAGTTTCAGCCAAGAATGCGATGCTTCACAGAGAGCCGTGCTGCAGAAAGATACTATTAGCATTCTTGGGTTCACAATGTCTCTGAGCCCAAATTTCTCTGGAAGGTGACACCACCCAATAGTATTCGTCAAGTATTTTAAGTTGCATGGATGGAAGGAACTAGATAAACACAAGGTAGCAGCATTATTAGGCAGGATGGTAGAAAGAAAGAAAGAAAAAATCCCCCTCCCCACAAGAATAGGCTTTTTTGAAAAGCTCTTTTGAGCGTGTTATGCAGATTAAATCACTGTGGGAGTAGACAAAGGTAAACCAAAACAAAGGACCNTTTCAAGCCCCCCCCCCCCGCCCAGGTGACTTTAACATACTATCATAAATAATTGGCTTTCAAAGTTTCTCCTTGGGATCTAGTGTGGTACCAACCGAAAATGACAGTTACCTAATCATCTGGGTATCCTGTGCAATAGTATACCAAGAAAATTAATTAAAATAAATCTGACTTCTACAGAGGTAACAAATTAAGATACCTCATTGATGAAAAGTAATGATGGCAAATCAGAAAAATGCAAGGGGGCTGTACACAATTTTCTTTTAAAGACATAGATTTTATAAAAATCTTTTTAGTGTGTTAATTTTTAGGGTATAATAGACATAGGGAAAATCACATAAATCCTAAGCGTACAGCTCATTGAATTTTCACAAATTGTACATATTCACATTTCCAGTACGTAGATCAAGAAGGAGCATTACTTGCATCTTAGAAACCCCACTTTGTGTGACCTGTTTCCAAAGGTAACCATTATGTCGGTTTCTAAAGTCATCTGTGAATTTACCTATTACTGACTTTATATAAATGGAATCATACAGTAAATAGTTCTTGAGCCTCACTTTTGCTCTTTGTAATTGTGACATTTATACAAGTTCTGTAGCAGTAATTCTTATGCTGTATAGTACTCCATCTACTTTCTGGTTATTATGAATAGAGCTTCTATGAACATTTTTATAAGTACTGTTTGACCTTTGAACAACATGCATTTGGACTGTAGGAGCCCACTTATGCATAGATTTTTTTAATAAATTTTTTAATAAATACAGTACTGTAAATGTATATTTTCTTCCTTACGATTTTCTGAACATTTTCTTTTCTCTTGTGTCTTTTATTGTAAAAATATAGTACATAATACATATACAAAATGTGTATAAATATTTATGTTATTGATAAGGCTTCTAGTCAACAGTAGGCTATTAGTAATCAAATTCTTAGGGAGTCAAAAATTAAACTTGGATTTTTCACTGTGTGGGATTGGTGCTTCTAACTCCTGCATTATTCAAGGGTCAGTTGTATTTTGGTGAATATATATGTACATTTCTGTTGGATATATATATATACCTATTGGAGAAATAACTATATTATAGGGTATGCAGGTATGTATTTTGGTATCTACTACCAAAAATTTTTTCATATTAGTTGTGTCAGCACTCCTATTAGTGTTGTTTTGACTTCTGGCTCCTCCAAAAACTTGCAACGCTTATTGTTGTCTTTTTCATTTTAACCATTCTGGTGGATTTATAGTGATATCACATTGGGATTTTTCCCTCATTTCCCTAATGACTAATAATATTTAACACCTCTTAATATGTTTGTTTAGGTATCCTTTATTTCAGAGGTCATTAAATTTTTCTGTAAGGGGCTAGGTAGTAAATAAATAGGCAGTCCCTGCTTTTGTGGAATTTCATTTAATGCAGTACTGTGTAAAGCTAGGACTGCTTGTATTTTAGGCTTTGCAGATCATATATAGCCTCTGTTGTATTTTCTTCCTTCCTTCCTTTCCTTGCTTCTTTCTTCCTTCTTTCTTTTTTGCCTGCCTGCTTATTTGCTTGCCTTCCCTCCCTCTTCCCCTCCTTCTCTCCCTTTCTTCCTCCCTTCTCCCCGCCCACCCTTCTTTCTTTCATTCTTGTTTCACAGATTGCTAAGACCTACTATGTTGAAAAATGTTCAAAAATGACAGTTCAGGGGCACCTGGGTGGCTCGGTCACTTAAGCATTCAGCTCCAGATTTCAGCTCAGGTCATGATCTCAGGGTAGTGAGATCGAGTCCCCTGTTAGGCTGCTGCTCAGCAGACAATCTGCTCAAGGTTTTCTCTCTCCCTCTTCCCTCCCCCCACATGTGAGCTCCTGTGTGTTCTCTTTCTCTCTCTCGCAAATAAATAAATAAACCTTAAAAAAAAAAAAACTCAATCTTTAGCCCATTGGTGGTGGTGAAATTATTAATTGAAAAAAAATCTAAATACATAAAGTGTTAAGTATTGTGTGCTGTAGTGTTTTGAGATTAAATAATAGTATTAAACAGCATATGCTGTATCATTTTGGAGTTAAATTTGAAATCTCTAAGCATACTTTCTTTGCTTCTTACCAGTATTACCTCAAGGCTAATTAGAGAGCTGTTTCAGGCTTCTCTAAACTGTTCTTATTATTCATACTTTTCCCCATCCCTTTAAAGGTGATGAACAAAAGAGAGTTAAGAGGTGAGAAAAGAAAGGAGATACAACCCTTTTCTAATATTCTGATATTCTGGTATTCCTAAAGGCTGGGAAGGGATGAATATCCAAACAGTTCTGGACACATAGAGTAAAAAAGTATAAAAGGCATAAAATACTTTCTGCAGTACTTTGAGATACTGTGTTTTGAGCTGTTCCATTGTGGGATGGCTTGATTAAAATTTATATCTACCTGATTGAATATACTCATAATTTGGAAAGTAATGATAGCCAGTGGCTTGGGCTATGAAACTCAGCTGTGGCATCCCTGCCCATGGTGGAGGTCCTCTCTTTTTTAGATGCCCCATTGGGCTGTCCAGTTCGTCTTCTCTTACTTTGGGCCCCCTGTCCTTCACTCAGTACCGAAAAATATCAAAAAGCTTTTGAAAGTGTCAGAACTTGCTTTGACTACTATTTCAGCCTATGTTAACATTTTTAGCTAATAATTTCTTTTTTTAGGTGTTTTATAGAAGTGAATTTAGGAATATATTTAGATATACGCTAATACTAATGAGAGACGTAGGGGTAATCTCCATCAGCTTGATCTTTTCTTTGAGATAGATAATTGAGTTTTGGTCATTCTTACTTGATTGTTATGCAAAAACAGATTTATGATCGGCCATTAGGCCTAGCTTCCACCACCAACCACTGCTGTCCTTAAGCCTTTCTGACATAGAAATTCTCTATCCAGGGGAGTCTGGGTGGCTCAGTGGTTTAATCCTTTGCCTTTGGCTCAGGTCATGATCTCAGGGTCTTGGGATCGACCCCCAAATCGGGCTCTCTGCTCAGGAGTGGGCCTGCTTCCTCCTCTCTCTTATCTGCTTATCTGCCTACTTGTGATCTCTCTGTCAAATAAAATAAAATAAACATTTTTTAAAAAATAATTTAAAAAATTCTTGATTGTTATGCATTTATATACATTTGTTTAGACACACATATTCACAAATATTTTGTCAAATACAAATGCCTTACTGCTTTATAATTGCCACACAAAACAACTGTACTTATATGCATTGTTTTCACCATGCTTCTTGAACCAGTGTTGGAATCATTACAAGTTATTATGGTTGGTAAAGGTTATAAAGTAGACTTCATACAGGAATAAATAGGTTATTTATTTTGTACAAATGTTTAATGGTACAGGAGACTAATAGGAATGTACCTATCAGTCCAGAGATGGTCATTAGCTTCCTAGAGTACCTACTCCTCTGGACATTGTCTGCATCATATTGTCATTGTTGACCTCTGGGACTGTATTTTCCAGGATTCCAGTGGGGACAAACCTTGCCTTTTCTGGTTGCAGTTTCTATTTTTAGACATTTCATTCAGGTTATATTTAATCTTGTTTTCTTTAAGGTGACTGTATTTCTCTACTACACTCTGTTATTTGTTGCTTTTATACTTTCCTTCCAGCAGATTTTTTACAAGTATGTCTAAATATCTGGGACTGGCAATGGGCAGAGGATTGCTCATTTTCCGCTCACAGGCCACCCACAGAGATAGCTTTAGGGTTTATGAAATAAAAGGTAATGCATAATACCAATTTTTGCCGCTCTTGGGAGTACTGTATTATAACTCTCAACTTCCTTTTCTGTTTCTTGGATTTTGATACTATTATAAAGAGGGGATGGGACTGTTTTAAGGGCATTTATTGCAAAAGCAACATGCTATATAGTGCAAAGAGCACTGGGCATAAGAGCAGAGTAAGTGTGGTTGACTGCCTGTATTAACCTTTCCTGGAATTTGGCTGTCTTTTGTAAAATTAGGCATTTTCACCAAATAGCTCTAATCCTTGGTAATTCTTTCCAAAAGACATGGTAAAGAAGAACAGAATTTAGAATTTAAATGATACTAGAGGCTATTCTCTCAATTTTTCTCAGTGAGAACACTGAGGCCTTGAGAGATTGTATTTAGTCACATGGTTGTAAGAATCCGGTTCTCTTGACTTATTCCACTTGCCTTTTCCCTATGCTACTTGTAAGAGCCAGCCTTCTAAGATAACCCTGGTATTCTTGCTGTTGTGTAATCCTTTTCCCTTGAGGGTAGACTACCAAGAGGCTCACTTCTAGTAGGATATGACAAAAGTAGTGGGATGTCACTTAAGAGATTATGTTACAAGAGACTATAACTTTCTTTTTGCTGGCCCTTTCTTGCTTGCTCACTTTGATGAAGCCTATCTGCTGTATCATGAGCTGACCTATAGAAGGACCCACCTGTCAAGGAATTGAAGGGAGCTTTTGGCCAATAGCCCACAGAGAAAGTTCAGTAACCCCCTGGGAACTGAATCCTGCCAGCAACCACTGAGTGAAGTTAGAAGATCTTGTCCCCGTTAAACCTTGAAATGACTGTAGCCCTGCCTGATGCTTTGATGACAACTTTGTGAGAGACCCTGAACTGGAGGACCTAGCAAAGCAGCACCAGATTGCTTAGGATCTGAAATAACAGATGTGTGTTGTTTTAATCTACTGAATTTTGGAGTAATTTATTTAGCAGCAACAGATAAGTAATAACCTGCTTTTAGTAATTTTTAATTTTTTAGTAAATTTTTAACAAAAAGAAAATTTTTAATAAAAGAAATAGTTCACCCTGAAGTTTTTGTGAACATAACTTCAGTTTTTATCGTTTTAAACATATTTGTATGTTATTTTTACTTTTTATTTATTTTATTTTTATTATTTTTTTTAAGATTTTTTTAAAAATTTATTTATTTGACAGAGAGCGAGACTACAAGTGGGCAGAGAGGCAGGCAGAGAGAGGAGGAAGCAGGCTCCCTGCTCGATCCCAGGACCCTGAGATCATGACCTGAGCCAAAGGCAGAGGCTTTAACCCACTGAGCCACCCAGGCGCCCCTGTTTTTATTTTTTAAAAATTAAAATATTAATCACTTAGCTGTTCTGTATTTGTTTTAGTTATAATGTAATTGTGTGTTTGTTTGATCTCAAAACTGGCAACAATAAAGAGATGATAATACTTCGAAAGTTGAGAATTACTACTTTGGTTGAAGGTTTCATTAAAATGTATGATTGATGAGACAAATTTACCATAGAACTGCTTTTGGCAACTGACCTGAGCACCTTTGATTCAGTTATTTTCTGTACTAAAGGTGTTTTAAATTTAGATTGTTTACTGTTTAGGATGTATATACTCAGGTCATCTACTCTTGTTTATCTGTAGTTTTGCATTATGGTGATTTGATTGTATATAAATACTGTCACTGCGCAAAGCTGGACAGTTCAGTGAATAATTAAAAAGTCAACACCCGTGTAACTACCATCAAAATATCTTTAATTGAATAATCATCGAAATGTTTAAGTCCTTGCTTTGTATATGGTTTTGTTTTTTTATTAATGCTGTGTGAATATGAATGTGCATGTGTGTGTGAGAGAGAGAGACAGATGTGAATTCTGTGGTCTGGTGCAATGCTTTATATGTCTGTTAGGTGAAATTTGCTAATGCCGTTGTTAAAATCTCTTTCCTGGGGCGCCTGGGTGGCTCAGTGGGTTTTTAAAAGCCTCTGCCTTTGGCTCAGGTCATGATCTCAGGGTCCTGGGATCGAGGCCCGCATCGGGCTCCCTGCTCGGCAGGGAGCCTGCTTCCTCCTCTCTCTCTGCCTGCCTCTCTGCCTACTTGTAATCTCTCTCTGTCAAATGAATAAATAAAATCTTAAAAAAAAAATCTCTTTCCTTACTGATTTCTGTATGTGTGTGTCTGTATCTGTGTGCATGTGCATGTGATTGATGAATACTGAGAATTTGCAGTGTGTTAGATCTCTGTGTAATCATAGATTTATTTCTCCCTAGTAGTTCTATCATTTTTGATTTATTTGTTTTGAAGTCATGTCATTAGAAACATACAACTTTATAGCTGGTCTGTCTTCTTATGAATTGAACCTTTTCTTCCCCCTCTTAGAAGTGCACCTTTTTATTTCTAGTAATGCCTTTTGTTTTAAAGTCTAGTTTGATTTTTTTAAAAACCTTACTTTGAAATAGTTTTGGACTTACTGAGAAGTTGCAGAAATAGTAGAGAGTTCCTGTAAACTCTTCACCCAACTACTAATGTTAACACAATGCATGATCATAGTGTAATGACCAAAACCAAGAAATTAATATGGTTATAATGTTATTCACTAAATTATACACTTTATCCAAATATTACTATTTTTACCCATTAATTTTTTATTGTTCTAGGACCCAATCCAGATCCTATGTTGCATTTAGTTATCGTGTTTCCTGAGTCTTCTCCCATCTGTGACCTCTTTTGAATTTTGATATAGCTGTGACAGTCTTCTTTGGGTTAATGTGTGCATAGAATTGGATTTTTAAAGATTTGGTGGAACATCTTTGTCTTATAAGTGGAGCATTTGGTAACTAGATCATTAAATCCATTTGTATTTTGTATTATTCCATTTTCTATTTTCAGTTATGGAAATTATATATGCTTTACCATTCTTTTGTAGAAGCAGTCGCATCTTGAATGTATCTTTTCAGACCTTTATGCATTTCCTTACATATGTGTATATATGTGTACCCAAATACATGGTTTGGGTTGTTTGCTTTTTTATTTTAATATAACAGTGGTAATGCTTTATTATTTTACAACACCCCTTTCATTTTATACATCTTTCTATGTCTGTGTGTATGATACACATACATAGTGTTTATAACACACACACACACACACACACACACACACCCATAGTTTGTTTAACCAGACCTTAACTGGTAGACTTTTAAGCTGTTTCTGATTTTTTAATGGTATAAACAGCACTGTCATATATATTCTTGTATGTTTAATTTTGTACCCTTTGCTAGAACATAGATTTCTAGAAGTAGAATTATGGAATCAGAGTTTGCAACATTTAAAGCTTTAATTGACATTGTGGGATGTTCTTGTTATTTTTCAATGGCATAGCTTTTATAAAAAAATATGCTTATTATACACTCTTTCTTATTTTAAATTTTTTTAAAAAATTTTATTTATTTATTTGACAGAGAGAGAGATCACAAGTAGGCAGAGAGGCAGGCAGAGAGAAAGGAGAAAACAGGCTCCCCGCTGAGCAGGAAGCCCAATGCTGGACTCTATCCCAGGACCCTGAGATCATGACCTGAGCTGAAGGCAGAGGCTTTAACCCACTGACCCACCCCTATTATAAACTCGTTCAAGCAACATGAATAAAAAGGTGACTGTGAAACATTACCCCAGATTCTATCACCCAACCAAAACAACCTTCATTAAAAATCAGGTGTATAGCATTCTGTTTCTGTTCGTAAGAGTGCTCAATATTGAAAAACAAACAAAAAGGCCTACCCATAGGCACATGTTTGTGAAATTTCACAGCACCAAGAAGGAAAAAAACAGAAATCTTGAAGGTTTCCAGAGAAAACAAAAATAGAAAAAAGAATTGAACATATCAACATGTCTTGACCAGAATTGTGGCTATTTAACAATGAAGGATGGGAATAGAACAAAGGTATTTTCAGGGGTGCCTGGGTGGCACAGTCAGTTAAGCATCATACTCTTGGTTTTGGCTCAGGTCGTGATGTCAGGGTCATGAGATGGAGCCCTGCATGGGGTTCGGCTCTCAGAGTGGAATCGGCTTGGGGTTCTATCTCCCTCTGCCCCTCCTGCTTATGTGTGGTCTCTCTCTCTCTCAAATAAATGAATCTTTAAAAAGTAAGATATTTTCAAACCTGGAAAGTCTCAGAAGTTATGCTCAAGCAAAAGAAAGAAGTGAAAGAAAGGCGTGAAATGTAGGAAACAGTAAATCTAACCTGGGAGCACAGTGAAATGATGTTCTCTAGGAGGGACAGCTATTTGGCTGGCCTGGAGAACATATGGTGCAGATTTAAGGAGAAGCCCCCCCAGGAAGGAGGTTTTCAGGAGAGAAAGAGGATTTCGGAGATACATAACTTCAGAGCCTGGAGTTTTCTCTGTTGGAAGGTTTTTTAAACTATGAATTCAGTTTCTTTAATAGAAACAGGACTTTCCTTCGTATCTGTTCTTATTGCATTAGCTTTGGTAGATTGTGTCTTTCAAGTAGTTTGTCAGATTTATAGGTATGAAGTTGTTTGTCATATTTATTCCCTTTTTATCTTTTTCATGCCTTTGTGTTTACTTTAATGTCCTTCTCTTCTTCCTGATACTGGTAATTTATGTTTTCTTTATTTTTGTTTTGACCAGCCTGGAAAGAGGCTTACCAATTTCTTTTATTTTTGTTCGTTTGTTTGTTTGTTTGTTTCACAGAACCAGCTTTGGATTTCATTGGTTTTTGGGTTTTTTGTGTTTTTTTTTTAAGATTTTATTTTATTATTTTTTTTTAAAGATTTTTTTTTTATTTATTCATTTGACACAGAGAGAGAGATTACAAGTAGGCAGAGAGACAGGCAGAGAGAGAGAGAAGAGAGGAGGAAGCAGGCTCCCTGCCGAGCAGAGAGCCCGATGCGGGCCTGGATCCCAGGACCCTGGGATCATGACCTGAGCTGAAGGCAGCGGCTTTAACCCACTGAGCCACCCAAGCGCCCTTTAAGATTTTATTTATTTATTTGACAGAGATAGATACAGCGAGAGAGGGAATACAAGCAGGGGGAGTGGGAGAGGGAGAAGTAGTCTTCCCTCTGAGCAGGGAGCCCGATGTGGGGCTCCATCCCAGGACCCTGGGATCATGACCTGAGCCGAAGGCAAACGCTTAACTACTGAGCCACCAGGTGCCCCTATGGTTATGTGTTAAAGGGTTTTTTGATTTTTGTTTGTTTGTTTAATAGACCAGGATAGGCTCTTTTTTGGTAATGTTGACACTGTTGTGAAGTGCTTGCATATTTAGGATTGTTTAGGTCTTGTTAGTTAAATAGACCCCTAATGTACTTAGTCTTAGTAGTATTTCTTGTTTCACTTGGTTTGAAATTAATGTAGCTACTCCTACTTTCTTTTGATTAGGACATGATGTTTTTTCCCACTGTGTTCTATTATCCTAAAAAACATACAGTTAGTAAAGGGTTATTTGTAAGATATTTTCATTTTGTATTGGCGGGGTTCAGAACAGGCTACCCCAAAATATGGCATTTCGGCATATTGAATATTTTTAAGCTGAAGGATTTTGAGAAACAGCAGGTGCATCCCCATTCTCCCCAGAAGCAGGTCATAAGACCCTCCTGTGAGACGTGCCCTCCCTGTACCTGAAGGAAAAGAACATCCTCATCTCCAAAGATGGGGAGCTACCAAGAGGAATCCAAATGAACAGGCCTTGCTGAGTTTTTCTCATTTTATTATCCTTGGTATATACCTTTTTGTCCTTCCCATTTTTCCATGACTTTCTACTCTTCATCATATCTAGTTATAAAAATGCTCAGGCTTAACTCTTTCTTCAGGTCTTCATTTCCTCTTGAAGTTTCCCGTATCACATAAAACTTACATTAAATGAATTTGTCTGCTTCTCTCCTATTAATCAGTCTTTGTCAGTTTACTATTCAGGTCCAGCCAGGAAACTTAAGAGGATGGAGGAAAAGTTTTTCCTCCCCTACAGTGTCTATTTCATTATTTATTTTTATTTTAAATAATGTTTTGATTTTAGCAAGTAATTTCTTAGCAAGTATGACCTAATATCATGTAATTTTGTGTTAAGATGAAGGGATGTAAGTGGTCATCACATAATTAGAGAAATTTTTTCACTCTTACTCTACTTCTTGGGGGGAATTTGAAAAGTAATTTTTTACAGATTCTATTTGCATTCAGATGTTAAAATGCTGTTTTGCATTAAGTCTCAACCATATACATATAACCCCCCAAAATTTAAACATTTAAATTTATTCATTTTAATGAAGTATTTTCTGATTTATGACATATCTCTTCTTTAAGCAGCATGTCTTGATACTAATTAGTTCTGTAATACTTTTATTATCTTTTAAATTTAATGTAAATCGAAGCCATTTCCTTAATTTATGTCAAACAGCTTATTACCAGCATGGGAGCTACAGATACTGTGTGATACAGCATATGATATCCCAAAGTAGAACATTTTATTCTGTAGCATGAGCTGGCACAGTGGGCAAGATTATTGTAATTTGTTTGGGTAGGTGAACAGTAATCTAGGAAGTTCACGTAAAAAAACTCACTGTGAGTTTCTTTGTGATTCTTTACTGGTAAGAAACTCAGTTTAGGATTTCATTGGCTTATTTCTACTGTCTTTATTTCATGCAGGTGACTAATTTCCATCTTAGTTTAAAGTAAAATCTATGTATCCATCTTTAAAATGCCTATATTTTTGTTAGTCGTTTTAGAATTAAAAACTCATGTTTGTTCTACATGCAAATATACCTTAAGAATTAGAGAAATTAGGGTTAAGCCTCTCAGGGTCCTGGGATCAAGCCCTGCATCGGGCCCTCTGCTCAGCGGGAGCCTGCTTCCCTCCCTCTCTTCCTGGTTCTCTGCCTACTTGTGATCTCTCTCTCTCTCAAATAAATAAATAAAATCTTAAAAAAAAACACAAAAAGAATTAGAGAAATTAAATATTTTCTTCACTAAAAATTTTTGGAATAGTTTTTCTTCTAAAATGTGTTCCTACTTTTAGGACTTACTTTATGAAAAGCGAAAGGTTGTATTATTTGTCTATTAGTGGATAAAATTTAGACTGGTATTTAATACTGCCACATTTAATAATGAGACTTCAAAAATCTGCCACAAAGATGTTGCTTCCAGTCCTTTTTGTAACAGAAAATAATGATGTTGCCATCCAGTGGAATATTAAAGTCAATGGTTATTGTTGTATTTTGAAGAAAAATGTTTGTGATATATTATTGTGAAAAATTAAATATGTCTAGACATTGATTACACATATAAATATGTAAAAAATGACAAAGGGAACACACTAAGATTTTAAGAGTATATTTTGGTGGTGAATGTAATGGGTGATCTTTTCTTCCTTCTTTTTACTTTTGTTTTAGTGTATATTGGACTGTTTTCCTAGAGATGAGGTCATTTGGGCAATACCTAAACTTTGTGTCTCAGTGGGATTTTTTTCCATCATCAGTGAATTTTTACCAAATCAAGAATTCAGCATCATTTGACATTAGCATTGGATCAGCTCTAGCCTCTCCTAATGATTATGGTTTAATCGTAATCTGTTTATACCAGAATATAATTATTTTTATGCCTTTTGAAGTCTTCCAAGTAAGTTGTCAAAAGATAATGTAATGTACTTATTACTTAACTTTACGTACTTAAGGAATGTACTTACTTAAATGTAAGTAATTCGTTAGAAAAATGTTTCCTGTTGTTTTTGAGAAGTTTTAAAGAATGACCAGTAACTTTAAGATCTTTTGGCTGTACCACCTTCCCTTCCCCAGCTTTTACCTGGACTTTATTTTTATTTTGTCCATATTGTGTCTTCCCTACAAATTTAGATTCTATTTCCAGTTTCTCTTCAGTGTATAGGAAACTTTGTCCAAACGTTTTGACAGTTCGTAAGGCTCCAGTTGTTCCACCTCCTTCACTTTAGACCTTTTGCACCCTTAAATGCTTGCTGAGAGCATATCTGCTGTTCATAGGGATTCTCGTGACTTTTAGATGCTATGTTGCTCCCTGTTGTTTCCTCTCCTCCTTACTGAACAGATGCTGGATATCATGCAGATCTAGTTGTTGGTGTTGTATGTTGATATTTACCTAGTTTTATGGTAGATATTTTGTTTATGGTTTCATTTTGCTATCCTGGTTGCTCTGCTTTTATGAAGATAGTTGGGAAGATTCAAAAACTGCTGATTCCACCAGTCTTCCCAGAATCTTCCTGGCTTTTTTACAAAGTTAAATTTATTCAGTTTAAAGTGTTGTCTTTTTTGATGTTCTGCTGAAATGTTCTTTATTTTATGATTCTTGAAGGTAGTTCCTTCTATTTTTTTAAGTCAGTTATTCTTGATCAGGAACCTGCCCTAAAGTTTATCTTCACTCCCCCTGGAGGGATTATTTCTCATACCACCCAGGAGAGAGTCCTAACTCAGATGAGCCATGTATTAGATGAAGGATTTAAACATTTTTAAAACAGAGCTCCCTTTCCCTCAGTCACTTCCTGTAACTAGTTCAGGGCTGATTACTGTAATCAGAGTTGATAAATGCCAACACCCGTATCCAGATATTCATTTTATGTGTTCTATGGATGTAGAGATTATTTAAAAATAAAATCTTTAAAAAAATCATAAGAGAAAATACATTTATAGTACTATACTACATTTATTTAAAAAATCTGCTTATGTTTAAAATTTGTGTTGTTCAAGGGTCAGCTGTATTTATTTTATTCAACCAGTACACAGTATCTACCATCTCTTGCCATATCTGGGGTTTGGCATTGGTGATGGGACTGAACTGAGACATACACATGGTCTAAAAAAAAAAAAAATGAAGTGTGTGTGTGTGTGTGTGTGTGTGTGTGTGTGTGTGTGTGTATTTTCAGAAGAGGGGATGGGGTGAGCTTGGGGTTAGAATTTAAGGAACCACAGGATCATTGTTGACATTTGTTGTTACTGCACCAGGGAGCTCCTTTGGTCAGGATTGGAGGTGGGAGAGTAGAACTCTCTAAGTTGTATATTTGGTTAAGAGAGGCTATGTTGCACTAATAACCCCCTATATCATGACTTAATACAACACGAGTTTATTTCTCAGTCATACAGAGCTTGGCTTAGAGGTCAGCATCCCTTTTATCTTGTGATGCCACCATCTTATATTGATGTTTTCAAGGTTGTTACAGGAGGGGAAGAGAGGGCTAGAGGATCTCATAGAATGCCTCTAAGGGTGAGTCCAGAAATCGGCTTATATCACTTCTGCTTACATGGCTGTGGCTTCAGCCCTATCACATGACCCACAGGGGAAGAAGATTAGAAAATTTATTTTTCCTTCACATTTGGGAATAGGAGCTGCTATGATTATAATCCAACAAGTCTAGGTTTTGGAGAAGAGGTAGAAGAGTAAATGATGGTTACATCTTTTAGGAACTGAATGTTTGGGTATTCCCCACACTGCCCAATTCATATGTTGAAACCCTACCCCCCAGTGTGATGCTATGGGAGGTGAGGCCTTTAGGAGGTAGTTAGAATGCAATATTTGTCATGAGGACTCTGCTCTCATTGAATGGGATTAGTGTCTTTATAAGAGATATGAGGGAGTTTGCTTCCCCTCTCTGCTCCAGTCATGCAAGGATACAGTAAGAAGTTGGTAGTCTGCAACCCAGGAGAGGACTCTCAGCAGAACTCAACTTTGCTGATTCAAGCCCCATCTCAGACTTCCAGCCTCCAGAACTATGAGAAATAAATTTCTGTTGTTTGTGAGCCATCCAGTCTATGGTATTTTTGTTAAAGGAGCCCAGTGGACTAAGATCTTACTTCTTTTCATTTCCTAGTAGGACTTTTACCCTGCCTTGACATTACTCCGTGGCACTTGCAGCTTGAGGTATTGCTTCTGATTTCTGTATTGCTGGGAGAGACAAGACTTATCCTATGCAACATAGGGGAAGTAAGAGCCATGCAAATTTCTCTGAAACGTGGATGACATGAAGTTTTTGATGGGTTCTGCAGATCCATATTCCCTTTCACTTTTCTGGTTTTTAACTGAGAAAAGTAGTTTCATTTCTTGTTCCAATAAATAGAATAAACAGCCCAGAGGGCCAGGGTATGGTGATAATTTTTTTTTCTTTCTTTTTTTAGAGTGTGTGAGAGAGAGCGTGCACAAGCAAGGGGAGGGGCAGAGGGTGAAGGACTCCCCACTGAGCAGGGAGCTGGGACTGGCAGCATGACCTGAGCCAAAGGCAGGCACTTAACCAACTGAGCCACCCAGGGACCTGGTGATAATTTTAATAAACCGGTAACTTCAAGTATTTGATAGTGACCGAGCATAGCAGAAAACTTTGGGGTACCTGGGGGTTATGATTCTTGTTTAGCAAGTGGATTCCCTCCCAACTGTTGATGGTATCCTCAGGTACTTCCCTCAGGTCAGGTTGAAGGTTTCAAATAATAATTTAAAAACCATTTTATCAAAGTAAGAACATTGCATCAAATTTTAGCCTCTCGGGTGCCTGGGTGGCTCAGTGGGTTAAAGCCTCTGCCTTCGGCTCACATCATGATCTCAGGGTCCTGGGATGGAGCCCCGGGCTCCCTGCTCAGCGGGGAGCCTGCTTCCTCCTCTCTCTCTGTCTGCCTCTCTGCCTACTTGTAATCTCTCTCTCTGTGTCAAATAAATAAATAAAATCTTTAAAAAAAATTTTAGCCTCTCATGGCATACAAAAGAAAAATATAAAAGAATTCGATTTGATAAAATGAGTGCCTTAACCAATAAAGAAGAGATACAAAGTTGAAATTTTTGTTAAAGTTTTCAAAATAAACTGATGATCTCATTAAAACTATTTACATTGGATTATTCATTTAAGATATATATATTCCTCAGTACTGTGCTCAACAAGCATTAGAGATATGAATTACTACAGTATTAAATCCTTAGACATGGTTAAAAGATGAACATGTGATAACTCTTTGAATTAACATCACAGAGTTGTAGACTAACACTATGTTTTTTTTAAAGATTTTATTTATTTATTTGACACAGAGAGATCACAAGTAGGCAGAGAGGCAGGCAGAGAGAGAGGAGGAAGCAGGCTCCCTGCTGAGCAGAGAGCCCGATGCGTGCCTCGATCCCAGGACTCTGAGATCATGACCTGGGCCGAAGGCAGAGGCTTTAACCCACTGAGCCACCCAGGCGCCCCGACTAACACTAATTTCAATTAATTCACCAACATAGAAAAATACACTTAAATTCTCTATTGAGTTTATACAGACATATGGAAATAGTATAAGAGGAAAAAATCTTTTAATGTTACCAGTGATTGTATACCTCTTCATGTTGGTGCCTGATTTTAGTGAGCTTTTTTTAAGTTAAATTTATATGTTTTGTATCATTCAGAAATAAGTTTGATTTGAAATCTGGTTATATCAATTAGAATGTTTTTATATTGTTTTAAAAATGTATTTACAAATATCAAAGGGGAAATTGTCAATTTCAAAGTCTGTTATAACATTAATGAATTTCATAAATTTTTTAAAAATACAAAAATTTTTCATTGTTATTTATCATTGGGGAAGTGTAAATGAAGTGTTTACAAACCCTGCTTGTGTTTCGTCTGTATCTCCCTAGCTGTTTATCATGACCATAGGAACTTTGAAGAGAGTTTTATATTGGCATTTGCTTGCAGAATGTTGCTTCATTTTTATGGAGTGACTTTTGTGTCTTTTATCCTCTTTAAATGAACAGTATGAATACTACTTTTCTTTTGCAAAACCAACTGCTATTATTTTTGGTCATATGGAAAAATTTGTTAGAAGATGTTGAAGAAATCCCTAATATTCAAAAATATCACTGTTTAGGGGCACCTGGGTGGCTCAGTGGGTTAAAGCCTCTGCCTTTGGCCCAGGTCTTGATCTCAGGGTCCTGGGATTGAGCCCCACATTGTGCTCCCTGCTCAGCGGGGAGCCCGCTTCCCCCTCTCTCTCTGCCTGCCTCTCTGCCTACTTGTGATAGCTCTCTCTCTCTGTCAAATAAATAAATAAAATACTTTTTAAAAAAAGAATATTAGTTAGGTAAAATGTCATAATTACACAGTATGAGTGAAAAAGCTGGTCTTTTTATAAGCCAGTTTTGTTTGGTTCACTGTGGAATTTCTTAAAGGACTGAAAACGCTCTGGAAATGTTTGTCTATTTCCCCACTAGATGGAGCTGTACACTAGGTATTGTGCTATAGCAAACAAGGGCATGTGTCCGAGGAGCTAATGCTAAGGTTAAATTTCAGTTACCCATATATTAAAACAGTATGAATACTACTTTTCTTTTCCAAAACCAACTGCTATTATTTTTGGTCATATGGAAAAATTTGTTAGAAGATGTTGAAGAAATCCCTAATATTCAAAAATATCACTGTTCAGGGGCGCCTGGGTGGCTCAGTGGGTTAAAGCCTCTGCCTTTGGCCCAGGACTTGATCTCAGGGTCCTGGGATTGAGCCCCACATTGTGCTCCCTGCTCAGCGGGGAGCCTGCTTCCCCCTCTCTCTCTGCTTGCCTCTCTGCCTACTTGTGATAGCTCTCTCTCTGTCAAATAAATAAATAAAATACTTTTTAAAAAAAGAATATTAGTTAGGTAAAATGTCATAATTTCCCCACTGAGCAGGGAGCCCGATGCAGGGCTCAATCCCAGGACCTTGGGATCATGACCTGAGTTGAAGGCAGACACTTAACTGGCTGAGCCACCCAGGTGCCCCTGGGAATGTTTCTGTCACAGCTCCATTTTCAAATACATTGCCATAAAGATGTTAGTAATATCTTCTCCTTATTCTTCATATTGTGGTGTATTTTCTCTTTACTTCTTGATCAGTTTCCCAGTTTGTCAGTTTTTCAGTCTTTTTAAAGAACCAACTTTTGGCTTTGTTAATTCTCTCAGTGATGTGTTTACTTTTTTTTTTTTTAAGACTTTATTTATTTATTTGACAGAGAGAGAGAGATTACAAGTAGGTGGAGAGGCAGGCAGAGAGAGAGAGGAGGAAGCAGGCTCCCCGCTGAGCAGAGAGCCCGATGCGGGGCTTGATCGCAGGACCCTGAGATCATGACCTGGGCTGAAGGCAGAGGCTTAACCCACTGAGCCACCCAGGCGCCCCTTTACTTTACTATTTAATTAATTTCTCTTAATTTTTTCCTCTTTAGTCTTTTTGGTCTTATTTTGCTTTAGATCAGATTTCTTATGATGGATGCTTAGCTCATTAATTTTCAGCTTCCTTTTATAATATATGTATTGAAGGATATAAATTTGCCTCTAAGTAGTACTTTAGCTGCATCTCACAAGTTTTGCTTTGTGGAATTTGTTATTGTAGAATTCAAAGTATTTTCTGATTGTCAGCAAGATTTTTTTCATTGACTTATGGGGCACCTGGGTGGCTTGGTCGGTTAAACATCCGACTTGATTTCAGCTCAGGTTGTGATCTCAGGGTCGTGAGATGAAGCCCCACGTTAGGCTTCGTGCTTAAGATTTTCTGTCCCTCTTCCTCTCCCCCCCCAGAATTAAAAAAAATAAAGATTGTTTTCATTGACTTAATTTTTAAGCAATGGGAACCTTAACTTCTGAGTATATGGGAATTTTAATTTATGAATGATGATTTTCTTTTTTCTACTTTACACTGTGGTTAGAGAATATCTATCAAGCTCCATCAAGTTTTAATTCTTTGAAATTTGATTCTACTTGCTTTGTATCCCAGAATATGGTCAGTATTGTAGTATTGTATGTGCTTAAAAAGAGTGTGTATTCTGGATGTTGGGTTTAACATTAGTTTATGTTCAGATTTATTTGATCAAGTTTGTCAGTGGCATTCTATAAATTATCTGTATTCTTACTGAGTTTTTTGTTTTGTTTTGTTTTGTTCCATCCTTGTGGGTTATCCATTTTCTCCTCATGGTTTTGTTGGTTTCTACTATACCTATATAAAGCCTGTATTATTAGGCTTGTATACGTTTAAAACTTTTGTATTTTCCTTGTGAATTGAAGCTCTTATCATTATAAAGTGACCCTTTCTCTGCCTTAAAATCTGTTTTGCCTCATATTAACATAACTTAATGTTTTTGCTTAATATTTGCATGGTATATCTTTTTACTTCCTTTTTTGTTCAACTTTCCTGATTATTTTATTTTATTTTTAAAGATTTTAATTTAGAGAGAGAGAGAGCACACACATGCACATACCCACATATATGTGACTGGGGACAGGGGCAGAGGGAGAGGGGAAGAGAGAGAATCTTAAGCCAACTTCCTTGCTGAACGTGGACCCTGATGCTGGACTTGACCACATGACCCTGAGATCAAGACCTGAGCTGAAACCATGAGTTGGAGGCTTCACTGACAAAGCCACCCAGGCACCCCTGATTTTTTTCACTTTAGATGAGTCTGTTGTAAACATGTAGATGAATTTCTTAAAATATAGTCTGACAATTTCTTTTTAATTTTACATTTTGAATTATGTAGATTGACTTCTTTTTCACTTGATGTATGTCCCTATGAATATTTTACATTGTGGTAAAGTATACATAACATTTTATTGTCACCATTTTTTAAGTGTACAATTTTGTGGCATTAACTACATTCACATTGTTGTACACCATGACCACTATCCATCACTAAAATTTTTTATTTATCCCAAACAGAAACTTTGTACACATTAAACAGTAACTCCTTACTTTTCCTTCCCTCAGCCCTGGGTAATAACTGTTCTACTTTCTTTCTTTATGAATTTACTATTCTGACTTTATTTATGAATTTGACTTTCTGTATGCATTTGGCCTCATGTAAGTGGAATCATATAGTATTTGTCCTTTTGTGTCTGGCTTAATTTCACTTAGCATAATATTTTTAAGGTTCATCCATGTTGTAGCATCTATCAAAATTTCATTCCTTTTTAAGACTGAATAATATTCCATTGTATCCTCTTCCCACATTTTTTTATCCATCCATCTCTTGATGGACAGTAGGATTGTTCCCATGTTTTCGCTATTGTGAATAATGCTGCTATGAACTTGGTGTACAGTCCCATGAATTTTAACACAAGTAAAGATTCATGTAATAACCCCTGTATCAGAATATAGAGCAATTTTCTATCACCTAAAAAAACACCCTGGTGCTTTTTTTTTTTTTTAAGTTGTATGTTCCCTCTACCTATTCTCCTTGGCAAGCTCTGATCTCTTGTCCATCAGTATAGTCATGTCATCCTAAGAAGGTTATATAAATGGAATCATGTGTGCAGTTCTTTGAAACTGGCAGCTTTCACTCAGCCTAATGTCTTTAAGATTCATCCAAGTTGTTGGATCACATTTGTTCTTTTTTATTGGTAAGTAGTGTGCCATTCACTGTATGTATGTATGTATGTATGTATGTATGTATATAGCGGTTTGCTTACTGTTCATGGGTTGAAGGCTAATACAGTCGTTTTGAGTTTTGGGTTGGAGATTTTTGTGTGGACATGAATTTTCATGTTTAGGGGAAATACGCAGCAATGAGGTTGCTGGTCCAGATGCTGATTGTTTAACTTTGTAAGAAATTGCCAAGCCATTTCCCAAAGTGACTACTGTTATGCATGTCCACTAGCAATGTGTGAGAATTCTAGTTGTTCCTGATCCTCATCAGCACTTGATATTGTCAGTACTTTTTTTTTAATTTGTTTAAAAGATTTTATTTATTTATTTATTTGACAGAGATTACAAGTAGGCAGAGAGGCAGGCAGAGAGAGAGGAGGAAGCAGGCTCCCTGCTGAGCAGAGAGCCCGATTCGGGCCTCGATCCCAGGACCCTGAGATCATGACCTGAGCCAAAGGCAGAGGCTTTAACCCACTGAGCCACCCAGGCACCCTTGTCAGTACTTTTTTAAAAAGATTTTATTTATTTATTTGAGAGAGACACAGTGAGAGAGGGAATGTAGGCAGGGAGAGTGGGAGAGGGAGAAGCAGACTCCCCGCTGAGCAGGGAGCCCAATCCAGGACTCCATCCCAGGACCCTGGGATCATGACCTGAGCCAAAGGCGGCCGCTTAATGACTGAGCCACCCAGGTGTCCCGATATTGTCAGAATTTTTTTAATTCAGTCTTTCTTTTTTTTTTTAATTCAGTCTTTCAAATGTGTATGTTATCATGGTTTGAATTATTATTTCACTAATTAGTCATGTTGAACTACTCGCGTATGCTTATTTGCCATCCCTATATTCTCTTTAGACAGGTGTCTATTCAAGTCCATTTTTATTGTTGAGTTTTGATGGTTCTGGATATATTCTGGATACAAGTCCTTTGTCAGATACGTAGTTTCCACATATTTCTTTCCCAGTCTGAAACTTGCCTTATAATAAACTGGTCGTCTTTTGACAGAGCAAAAGTTGTAAATTTTGGTAAGATCCATATTACCATTTTTTTCCTTTATGGATCATACTTTTAATGTCATTTCTTTTTTTTTTTAAAGATTTTATTTATTTGATAGAAAGAGAGATCATAAGTAGGCAGAGAAGCAGGCAGAGAGAGAGAGAGGGAAGCAGGCTCCCTGCTGAGCAGGGAGCCCAATATGGGGCTCGATCCCAGGACCCTGAGATCATGACCTGAGTGGAAGGCAGAGGCTTAGCCCACTGAGCCACCCAGGCGCCCCTTAATGTCATTTCTAAAGGCTTGGAGTTTTTTGAGCTTTCTGGATCTGTGGGTTTGTAGTTTTTATATGCTTTGGGTACTGTTTCTTTGCATGTCTAAAAATTCTGTTTTATTCTTTTATGTATTTATTTATTTATTATTTGTATTTTAAGTAGTCCCCACGCCCAGCATGGGGCTTGAACTCATGACCCTGAGATCAAGAATTACATGCTCTACTGACTGAGCCAGCCAGGCATCCTTGTTTTATTCTTCTACAGGTTATCATTCTTGCTTTTTCTTCAGAGACAGTTAATTAACTTGTATAAACACAAATTATAAACCTTGGCTTTCCAACATCACATTAGCTGCTATCTGCTTCGTTTTTAATCTTTCACTTGCTGCTTTTTTGGTGGCTGCATTTTCTGGTATGCCTATAGTATAGTTTGATGGTCAGCCAAGGATTTGGGTAGCACTTATAATCAGATTTGGGGGCTTACGGTTTTTGTATCTTCCTTGTTTCTGGGGATCTTTCCATTAATTTTCCACATTCTGACATATGTTGAGCTCTGTCATCTCGTACCAGGCCTCAGCTCTCTGATGCCCTTACTGCCTATTGTTTGGGGGAACACATTCAGTTAATAGAGAGTCATAAATCTCACCTGTTTCAGCTTTGTCTTTCAAGGGTAGACTGCTTCCGGTGTCTTGCCTTTTTTTTTTTTTTTAAGATTGTATTTATTTATTTGACAGAGAGAGAGAGATTACAAGTAGGTAGAGAGGCAGGCAGAGAGAGAGGAGGAAGCAGGCTCCAGGGAACCTGACTTGATGCTTCATCCCAGGACGCTGAGATCATGACCGGAGCGGAAGGCAGAGGCTTTAACCCACTGAGCCACCCAGGCGCCCCTGGTGTGTTGCTTTTCGTTTGGTGAACATGCTGGGTTTTCCCCCCAAGCATGCCCAGTTTTGTGGTCCACCAGAGATTTGGGCAGTATTTATATTCAGATTTTGGGTTTTACTGGCTCTCTGATTCTCTTCAGGGTCTTACCCTTATATATCCAACTCATCTTCTAGTTCTGAGCTCTGTTCTCTACCATCTCAAGCAAGCTGTGATCAGTGTTCTGTTGATGGAGTTGTGGCCATTGGGAAATTTTCTTGAAGTTCTAATTTTTCAAGAAGAAATTCTTGTCTTTTTTTTTTTTTTTTTAGAAATTTTATTTATTTATTTTAGAGAGAGAGGGAGAAAGCACATGAGCTAGTGCAAGCAAGGGGAGGACCAAAGAGAGAGGGACAAGCAGACTCCAAGCTGAGCATGGAGCTTGATGCAGGGCTTGACCCCAGGACCCCAAGATCATGACCTGAGCTGAAATCAAGGATGGATGCTGAACCGACCGAGTCACCCAGGTCCCCCTCTTATCTTTTTTGTATGTTGGTTGCTTCCCATTGACTTAATTTTGTCTGGATTTCATAATTATTATCCATTTGAAAGCTCATTTAACCACTTCACTGTGTTGCCATTACCAGAAGTTACCACACATTAAATTTTACATTTCAGTTGTTACTTCATGTTCTCTACATATATTTCAAGCCCGTCCTTATTTTTTTTAAATTTAATATGAATGCTTTTGTTATTTGTGACTGACAACCCCAAAGGCTGAAGTATTTGTGGTTTGCTTGTGCAATCCCCTTTTTAAATGGTGATTCTTTGTGTGCTTGGGTATTTTTGACTGTGTGTTACTTATTTTAAAATATTTTATTATTTATTTATTTATTTTTTTGTATGTGGGACTTGGATTCCTAGAATGAAGATACCTTTCTCCAGAGAAGATTTGCTTTTTCTTCTGCCAGATGCCAAAGAACCTACCATTCTGGCTCTTTTTGAAACTAAATTCAATGTTTGACATTTTGTGGATCACCTAGCTGATGTGAATTTGAGTTGCACACCTTTGAAAGGCCTGGCTCGTGGTAAAAATTTCTTAAGGACCCTTTTTCCTGCTCTCTTCAATACTAAGGAAGATTTCCCTGCAGTCCTCTAAGTATGAGTGATGGGTTAAGTTTATTTCTTTGATGTCTTTGCATTTTTTCCTTCTTTGGTACTTCATAACATTTGTGGTCATAGCTGTATGGAAGCAATGTTCCAGGATATTTTACCTTGGGTCACATTCTGGGATTTACCCTTTATAGATCCTCAAAAGGACAGGAAAATCAGTAGCTCAGTTACTTATGTTTGGCTAATATCTGTAGACTAAACCAGATTCTGTGCTTAGGTTAGAATCTCTAGGAAACAAACTTTGAGACTTTGAGATTTGCGTGTAGGAATTTTGCTGGAGGAATTCTGTCAGGAACAACATCTGTGAGGAATGAGAGAAGCAGAAGTGAGCATAAGGAAAAGTTGAATTGCAGTCAGTTGCAGGAAAGATTTCAATCTTTTTGTTCTTTAGAGATGTCTCATCTTGAGCAAAGGGGTTGGTTTTTATATGCCCAAAGAGACCCCTACATTGAATGCGGTCCCCTCTGAGAGAGGAGGCATGATTCTGGATGAGGTGGCTCTTTTTGTCTGAGAGCTGGTCCTTGTAAAGGACATCGCTGAGAGCCTTCAGCAGCCTCACTCTTAACCAACTGGGGGAATTATAGCCTGGATACCAAAAGAGATTTGGGGTATGTACCATAGCATCCACTGGAGTTTCCCCTCTGAATTCTTGCTTTAGCTATTTATTGGCCTTATAATTTTTTTTCAGATCATAGGTTCTTCTTTTTACTTAGGTTTTATCTGGTATTTTTGCTCTTGTTTTCAAGGTTAATCCAAATGACCTTGTTTGTTATATTATTAGGACCAACTCAAATTAACTTCTTACGTAAGATAGAACTCTTTTTTCCAGCTTTGCTTTACTATGTTGTAAATTACATTTATATTTTCCCAGCTTTACTGATGTATGGTTGACTAATAAATATTGTATATATTTAGGTTGTACAATGTGAGTGTTTTTTAAGGTGTACAATATGATGTTTTTATATATACATTGTGAAATATGATAGAACTCTCTTGATAGATTTTACTTTACCACTGACCATTAATACTTCGACTTAAACTTTTTGTACTTTGTTTCTCTTTATGGTCAGTCAGTTTCTTATGAAATGATTCTGAAAAGTATTATGGTAATTTCGAAGGAAACCCAGTAATCCATTTTTTGTAAAAGGGGAGTTATTGGGGCACCTGGGTGGCTCAATTGGTTAAGTGTTTGCTTTCATCTCAGGTCATGGTCCTGGGGTCCTGGAATCGAGCCCTGTGTCGGACTCCCTGCTCCAGCGGGGAATCAGCTTCTCCCTCTCTTCTCCACCCTCAGCTTGTGCTCTCTCTTGTGCGGGCTCTCTCTCAAATAATCTTAAAAACAAACAAACAAAAGAACAGGTTATTAAATTCTCAATGAAGTCCACTTATTACACAGAGAATTAGCAATATTTTACTTTAGATTGTTTCTCTTAATATGAAAATGATATAAGCTGGATCACTGTCATAATGAATTAGGAGGAATTTAGCATATTTAAGATAATGAAAAACTCGGGCGCCTGGGTGGTTCAGTGGGTTAAAGCCTCTGCCTTCGGCTCAGGTCATGATCTCAGGGTCCTGAGATCAAGGCCCGCATCGGGCTCTCTGCTCAGCGGGGAGCCTGCTTCCTCCTCTCTCTCTCTGCCTGCCTCTCTGCCTACTTGTGATCTCTCTCTCTCTGTGTCAAGTAAATAAATAAAATCTTTAGAAAAAAAAAAAGATAATGAACTATCAGAACGTTCTAGATAAGTTCTTGCACATGGTAACAGATAGCCTGTCAACTCTAGCAACTATCAGTTACTAATTCTCCAATATGTTCATTTGTTAAGCAACCAAGAACCCAGTAGCCTGTCTCTCTAACATGTAGTTATAATACCAGTTATAGTGTGTAACTTTTTAAACTTTTCTCTTCTTTAGGAATATTGCTCTTAATTTTGTCTCCCCCAGCCTGGGCCTCTGATATTTCATGTGGAGTAGGAAATGGAGATGAAGGTATCAGTAGACATTTTTCTTTTTCTTTTTTATTTATTTATTAGAGAGAGAGGGAAAGTCTCATTTTTCTTTTCCATAGAACCTCAAGCACGTAAGAAGCCTTTACTTCATCTTTTGCAATTATTAATTATCATTATTTATTATGCATTTACATTTATGTACCCATTAATAGCATCTTGTTTGTGTTATGAAATGTATCAAGTATCCAGAAAAACACAGAGAATAATAAGTCTTATTGACCTACCCAGATTTGGCATAAATGTTTTCTGTTTTACCCCACTCTTAATCTCATTTGTCTCTTCTGTGTTAACCACTGTTAAAAGTAGCTGTGGGGTGCCTGGGTGGCTCAGTGGGTTAAAGCCTCTGCCTTTGACTCAGGTCATGATCTCAGGGTCCTGGGATCGACGCCCGCATCGGACTCCCTGCTAGGCAAGGAGCCTGCTTCCCCCGCCCCCCCGCCTGCCTCTCAACCTACTTGTTATCTCTCTCTCTCTGTGTCAAATAAATAAATAAAATCTTTAGAAAAAAAAAAGTAGCTGTAAATTTTACTAGACTCATTTCTGTGTATTCATTTATACAAACACATGTCCAGATGTCAAAATATTTAGTGCAGTTTTGAAGCTTTTTAAAATATAAATGCAGTTATGCTGTACGTATTTTTCTGATATTTCTTTCATTTTTTTTAGCATATTGTAGAATATCTTTTTATGTCAGTCCATATTGATTTAGCTCATTTAGTGAATGACTTTTTAAATATTTTGTATATTAGTACATTCCTTAAAATATAATAGGCACTCAGAAAATATTGGCCATGGTTGTGCGGTTAATATTATATTGTATGGTCTGGATGTATCAAACTTCATTTAACCACTTACTTATAGAGTGACCTTTAGATAGTTTCTAGCATTCCAGTCTAATTTTTATATTTTCCTTTAGATATATTTCTTTTAACTGTCCCATTTTTTTTTTCTGGAGATCAAGTAAGTTTGGTTTTCATTTAATTCTTTTAATGAACCTATAATCCCAGTGTTACATCATACTGTAATGGCAGAAAGATTAAAATCTTATGGCCAGTTTAACACTACGGGTTCCATAGTGATTAAAATATTCAGTAGTCCTTCCTGAGTAAAGATACCAGTCTTTAGTGGAGGTGTGTACTGTTTTACTACCTTAGTGAGGGATCCAGTCCACTCTTGGTGTAGATTCATCTTTCTAAACTGACTGCCAGTCTTGACCAGCCTTTTAGAAGAGAGCACCCTCTAGTGTTCCTATTTGGTGTAATAAGTATTTCATCCTGATGAAGTGCTTCTCAGAACGCCATTTGAGCTTGGTTCAATAATCTTAATCCATCCCTAAGGCTCTTCAGTTGCTCCTTGATTGTTGAGGCCAGGGTTGACAGAGCTATTACAAATCCATTGGTATTGAGTGCCTGTGGCCTGAGTGTAAATTAAATAAAATGTACATACCCAAATGTATTTTTGCCCCAAGAAAAAATCAACTGGGTGTATTTCACTTTCAGATTAAGTTTAGTTTGTGTAAGCCCCGGGTTTGCTTCAGCAGCCCTTTTCTGAATTCTGGGCATGCATCTGTGCGTGATATGTAGCCACCATGTTGTATCATATTCACTCTTTTAGAGACCATTTTTATCCCATGAATGCTGTTCCATTTGCATTCATGCCTTTTATAATCAAAAGAACAAAGCAGCTGACTATTTACACAGTAAGCAAGCTGCAGCAGTATTTTTGCCCTCATACCCCAGTTACTTTCCCAGGAGGGAGTGATCTTGATTGGTGGCAATACAGTACACCAATTGCTACCTATCACAGTCATCCCACCTGAATCAAAGGTCAAGTCTTTGTTAAGCACCACAAAGGAACTGACATGGTAAATATAACCAACACAAATGTGACTCAAATGACAATTCTAATTTACTACCATTTAGAGGAGTCATTAAGAGGATTTTCCTTGATATCTTCTCTCTGTATCACTTCAGGTTGTTGCCATAAGTCAGCGTTTGTTCAGTTTTCATATGCTAGATATTATGGGTCAACCACTTTCTCCCAGTCTTAGTCACTCTGATTTTCTTGCTCTGAGAAGTTCTTGTTGGGAAAAGAGTAATAGCATCCTTTCTTGTGTCATAGCCCATTTTTCTACTCCCTTACTCTTGGCTACTGTTTATGTCTGTTTCCAATTATTATTATTTTAACCCGTACTTTTCCTCCCCTATGGAATGTTCTGATTTGGCCGTGCTGCCTGTCTGTACGGCAGACAGTTAAAGCAGCCTTGCTGAGACCTTTCCTTTTGTTTGTTCCTGGGAAGATTTTATATAATTTGATGAATTAAGAATTATAGGGTTATATTTGGTAATGAAGTAGTACTTATGATTAATCTTAATTTAGCTTTGTGGGATGAAATCACGAGCCACTCCAAAGTTTCCTTAGGAACAGGTACAAATTGTGTGTTATGGATAACTTTTCTTGTGCAGCAGTCTCTCCCTCTTCTGGGACTGCGGTCCTTTTGTTGGCATATGTTAGTCTGGGAAGATGAAAGAAATATTTGTGAGATGGGAAAGATAAGATTAAATTGTGAACTGTATCACATTCATCCCCTCACTGCTGTTCTGGTTCCTAGAAACTTTTCCAGTGGAGTCACCTCTTACTTCCTCTCATAAATTTTAGAATACAGTGCCTCAGTCAAGTTAGCCAGTCCTTGATGCCCTTATCACCCATCATTTAAATAACAGGTTGTTTTTTTTTTTAATTATTTGCCCCAAGGGTACAGGTCTGTGAATCATCAGGCTTATACCTTTCATAGCACTCACCATAGCACAAACCCTCCCCAATGTCCATAACCCATCCACCCTATCCCTACCCTCCCACCCCCCAGTAACCCTTAGTTTGTTTTGTGAGATTAAGAGTCTCTTATGGTTTGTCTTAAGTGCAATTCCAACTTTTAATGAGATCATTACTGCGAGGGTGATAATATTATATTTCCTTGCCCATTTTTGTAAATAGGTAACAATCAGAGGAAACATATTATGCAGGTGTTCAAACTGGTAAGTGATTCTGTTCCTTTCATTGAATTCTTGGCAATTGCTTTCTTTAAAGTGTGAGCAAAGCCTAGAATACAACAGGTGTCAATTCTAGTCACTACTTACTTGTTAGGTCCCTGCAATACTGGTAGAGGCCTAATATGGTCCACTTGCTGCTTTTTGTTTTGTTTTAAAGTAGGCTCTGTACCCAATTCCGGGCTTAAATTCATGACCCTGTGATCAAGAGTTGCATGCTCTGACTGAGCCACTCCCACTTGCCCCCTACTTTTTTTCATGACATCTTTAGTGTCTTAGTAATATTTTCATGGTGCTTTTTTTTTTTAAGATTTGATTTATTTATTTGACAGAGAGAGAGAGTGTGTACAAGCAGTAAGGAGCAGCAGAGGGAGAAGGAGAAGCAGGCTCCTCAGTGATCAGGGAGCCCAAAAAGGGGCTTGATCCCAGAACCCTGGGATCATGATTTAAGCTGATGGCAGACACCCAACAGTCTGAGCCACTCAGGTGCCCCTTCATGGTGCTTCTAAGCTGCCCCCTTCTGTTCCTCCACATTGATTTTTGCATGGTGTTTGCTTTTTATCCCAGCAATGCAAAGATATGAAATCATTGAAAAGAATGTAGTGAGATCTAATGTTCTAACAATGAACCTCCTAGAACTAGTAGTTCATCTGATAGTCAACAGATGTTGCCGTTTCCTTTGAAAATTTAAAATATTCATGGAACCCTTCAGGGTTTGTTGTAGTGTTTGGATACTTTGGCTCTCAGTTTGGGAACAATAGGTCTAAGACCATTTTCAAGCCATTAATGTGTGTGTGTGTGTGTGTGTGTGTGTGTGTGAGAGAGAGAGAGAGAGAGAGAGAGAGAGAGACAGAGAGAGAGACAGAGAGAGACAGAATTAGAGGATTATTCATTAATCACAGATAACATCTGTTCATCCTACTTGTGTGTGTGTGTGTTATAAAATACACATAACATAAAATTTAGCAGGTTAGTCATCTTTAAGTGGTATTAAGTACATTCACAGTGTTACATAACCATTACTACTCCCCATTTCCAGAGTATATCATTATCTCAAACAGAAACTGTACCCATTAGATAATAGCTCCTCATTCTCTCCTTCCCCAATCCCTGGTCACCTCCATTCTTTCTGTCTCTGAATTTGCCTGTTCCAGCTACCTTATATAAGTGGAACCATACAGTATTTGTTCATTTGTGTCTGGTTTATTTTACTTAGCATAGTGTCCTCAGGTTCATTCATGTTGTAGCATGTGTCAGAATTTCCTTCTTTTTAAGGTTGAATGACATTCCATTGGATGTGTAGAACACATTTTGTCTGCCATTCAGATGACCGTTGGTTTGTTTCCATTTTTTGGTATTGTGAATAATATTATGAACATTCACTTACAGGCATCAACGTTTGAGTCCTTGCTGTCAATTCCTTTTTTTTTTTAAGAGTATTTATTTATTTATTTGACAGAGAGACAGATCACAAGTAGGCAGAGAGGCAGGCAGAGAGAGAGGGGGAAGCAGGCTCTTTGATGAGCAGTGAGCCCGATGCGGGCCTCGATCCCAGGACCCCGAGATCATGACCCGAGCTGAAGGCAGAGGCTTAACCCACTGAGCCACCCAGGTGCCCCCCTGCTGTCAATTCTTTTGGGTCTATAGCTAACAGTGGAATAGCGAGCTCTATGTTTAACCCTTTGAGGAACTGCCAAATTATTTTCTACAACAACTGCATTATTTTTACATTCCTACCAGCAATGCACATGAGTTTTAATTCCTCTACATTCTTTTAACACTTGGTATTTTTAGTTTTTTGATAGTAGTCACCCTATTGGGTGTGAAATGAATGGTTTTGATTTGGATTTTACTAATGGCTGGTGATGTTGATCATTTTTTCATGTGTTTGTAAGCTCTTTGTATATTTTCTTTGAAGAAATATCTATTCAAGTCCTTTGTCTTTTTTTTTTTTTTTTTTACTATTTAAGGCTGTCGTAGCCCATTTGTTTTGAGACTTTTCCAGATTATTGTCGTAGACTGTTCTTTGTTGTGTGTGATCACTGTTGTCCCTGTCCCTTTTAGCTCATGTTCAGCTGATATTTTTACAGTTGCCTTGAATGTTAGGGGCACTTCCAGTCCTTGCAGATTGTGTCTGTTCTCAAGGTACTTTTTTAACCCTTAGCTAGGCCCGCTCTGAGCTTAGTGATCAGCCTGAAATGAAAACTTAAGGTCATCTTAGGTCTTTCTTGAACATGCAGGTGACTTTCTAAATTCCCCCATATACTTAGCTCTTTTGAATGTCTTAATTTCCTGGAGTCTCCCCTCAGCTTCTCCTCCAGGCTTTAGGTGGTCTATTGTATGTCTCCATCCTTCTTACCCTGGGTGTCAGTGGGTCCGTAGTTGCCCTGAAGCTTTTACAGGCAATGTTTGCTCCTTTACCCACCTGAGTTCCAAGTTAGGCAATACGGAGGCAGGTGCCTTGCATAAGTCCTTAAGGTATCCCCCAGACAGGTTAGAACAGATTACGTACAATAATTTGCATATCAGGTCTTTTCTGCTGTCCTCTAGTAGAAGGAGGAAGCTGGGAACCACACTGCCACTGCTTTAAGAATAAGACTGCTACGGCACTAGGAAGTAGGCAGGGGAACAGTAAGGAGAAAATGCCACAAAGCTCTCCTACCACTTTGAAGACAGCTTTTTTTTTTTTTTAATTGAGTGTTTGCTTGGTTGCTGTTAACTTTTGACTGCTTTCTAAAGTTCCAACAAAGTTGGTTCAGACAGTTCCTGCTGGGGTTTCGATGTTTCTTTTGGGTAATGAGAGCTTGGAGCTTTCTAGTCTGCCATTTTGCTGTCATTCCTCCTACTGATTTTTAATATAGTTTTATTCACTGAAAGACAAATAATATCATTTATTCTAGCTTTGTTTTACTTGTGTGATCCAGTGCTTTCTCATTCCATGAATTCAGGAGGCTAGTTCTAGAGGTCTGGGGCATTTGCTTCAGCATTCCAGCCCCACTCTGAACTAGCACTTTACTTTTTTGATAAAGTTTCATAGGGATAGCTAGAGACTCCATAAAGGAGTGTTTTGCTGTTGTTGTTGTTGTTTATTTTATTTTTACCTTATTTTTTTTTATTGCCCAATCATCTAGGGCCTTTTGCCATACTGTACTAGAATGACCCAAGATTTTGTGAATATCCAGGTCTTAACCTCAGAGGCCCATATTGCAGAATTTCCTTTACTTCCTTCTACTGTCTGCAGGCTGTATATGGCTGATTTTCGAAAACACTGCAACTCTTAAGCAGGCATTGGTATGCTAGTAACGGTAAGGGATTGATTCTCTGGCAACAAATAAATAAATAAATAAAAGTCCTTATTTATTGCTTCTGAGTGGTTTTTTCTTTTTCTTTCTTTTTTTCTCTTTTCTTTTTTTTTTTTGCTGTTGAAATACTGCTTTTCAGGCTAAAAAACATGACATCTCTGATCTGGGAGTTGGATGGAGAAAAATGCCTCTTGCAGGCTGTAATGCATTCCATTACAGTTAAGGAACTTGCATTGTTAAAACAAGTGGTATATTTTGATTTGGCTGAGAATCATAGGGTTTACATTGTACAGCAATCCAAACGGGGAGGTCCTGAGGGGACATTTATGTCAGTGGCTTCCAAATGGTGAATAGGCCCGCATGTGAATGCAGTGAACTTCTCCTGAACTTACCCCTAGAGTACACTCTTGCATAGGACATTTCTGTCCTCTCCCCTCTGTCCTGAGAGTCCTTCTCCTTATTTGAATGATTCTTTACAGCATCTAGATCATGATGGGTATTTCTTACCTCAGGATTATTTGATGACCTTTGATGAGAGGTGCACTTTCTACCAATATCCAATAATAAGATAGCTGTGGTCTTTAAAAAAGGTCTATTTTTAACAGTCGCTTCAGGCAGCTTTCCAATCTCTAGTGATCTCCTGAGAGTTTCTGAGGTATAATAATTGGTTTCTGCCCACAGCTCCTATCTTCCTTCATGTGTCACTATTGAAGATACTTCTAAAATAGTTTGAGCACTGAGATCATAATGTTCTAGACTCTAGGACCTAGAGGCACTGCCTGGGGGACAATCCTTTGTAAATCTTTTATTGATTATTTTGGCTGAGGGCCTTACTCATATTCAGATTTCTTTTTCCTGACTTTATTAAGAGGCTTGGCAGTATATTTAAATGGAAGATGTTGCTTTGCCAAAGCCCAAATAGTCCCACTAGTGTGGGGTATCTATCTAGGGAAAGGTCATAAGGAATACTAAAATATTTTTCAAAGATTAAGGATGTCCTTGGTGTTTCTAGCACACATTATTCCCAAAAGTTTCACAGGTTGGGCCTGGCCTTGAGTTTTAGTTGGGTTTTATTAGCCAAGTTTTATGTCACATGAGTAAGAATGCAAAAGAATTCCATTGTTTCACATCTTCTCCACCAGTTTGCCTTGTTAGAACTTTTAGTTATGCCCACACTGATATATGTGTAATGTGTGATATCTGATTTGGCTTTAATTTATACTTTGATAACCAGTAATTCTGGGAAAACTTACATGTTTATAAGTCTTTTTTAAAGAAAACTCTTGTCAAATGGATGTTCTGTTTATTTGCCCATTAAAAAAAAAAAGTATTGTCTTTCTTGTATAGATTTGTAGAAGCTTTTAAAAACATTTTTTTGAATATGAGTCTGTTATCATTAAACATGTTGCATACTTCTCCCAGTGTGTTATTTGCCTTTTCATTCCCATAATCTTTTGATGAAGAGAAAAATCTTAATTTTAATGAAGTCTAATTTGTCAGTCATTTGTAATTAGTGTTTTATGTATACTTTTTAAATAATCTTTGCTTATCCCAAGGTCATTTAGCCATTCTTCCCTGTTTTCTTTTAGAAGTTTGATTGCTTTAGGTTCTACTTTTAGGGGCGCCTGGGTGGCTCAGTCGTTTAAGCTGCCAACTCTTGATTTAGGCTCAGGTCATGATATCAGGGTCTTCAGATCGAGTCCCACCTCAGGCTCTGCACTCAGTGGGGAGTCTGCTTGAGATTCTGTTTCTCCCGGCCTTTGTCCTTCCCTCGTCCCACTCTTACTCTTGAATGCTCTCTTTAAATCTTTAAAAAAAAATTCTACTTTTAGATCTATGATCTAGCTCAGATTAATTTTTTAGCATATGATGAAGGAGGGATTGAGGGTAATTTTTTCTCTCTGTATATCCACTTGATCCTGCATTATTTATTGAAAGGATTAGCTTTTCCTCACTACTGTGGATTATTTGTGATAAGTCAGGTGTGTGTGATAGCATGTGGGTTTGTGTGTGGTGAGGGTCTGTTTCTGTACTCTTATTCCACTGAATTATTCCTTATCCTTGCACTAGTATCACACCATCTTAATTACGTGGCTTAATAGAAATAAAAGCATATGTACTGGGAAGAAATAAATAAAAAATGTCTTTATTAGCAAATAACATAATCATATATGCAGCAAATCCTGTAGCCTCGACAGTAAAATGAGCAGAATTTATAAGTGAATTTGGTGAGGTTGTAAGATTCAAAGTCCAGTACAAAAATCAGTTGTATTTCTATATATAGCAAAGCACATTGAAAAAGTGAAATAAAACAATTACATTTATAGTAGCATCATAAAGCATTAAATACTGGGGGTAAACTTTATAAAATATGTGCAAGACCTTTATATGGAAAACTGTAAAACATTGGTGAGAGAAATTAAAGAAGACATGAATAAAGAGATGTGCCATGTTCATGGATTAGATGGTTAAATTTTTAATTCCTTCTTAATTCATTTATCTCCATCAAAAAATCCCAGCATGCTCTTTAGAAAGAAATTTACAAGCCAACCCCAATATTTTCATGAAAATGCTCAGGGCCTAGCCAACTAATACTTTAAAAGAATAACAAAGTTGTAGGACTTATACCACCTAATTTCAAGACTTAACTGCAAATCTCATGTAATGAAGGCGGTTTGGTATTAGTCAAAGGATAGACATGGAATATCAAAAGAGCCCGAAGATACACCCACACATTTATAGTCAACTGATTTTTTTTAAAAGATTTTATTTATTTATTTGACAGAGAGAGAGAGAGATCACAAGTAGGCAGAGGCAGGAAGAGAGAGAGGGGGAAGCAGGCTCCCTGCCAAGCAGGGAGCCCGATATGGGCCTCGATCCCAGGACCCTGAGATCATGACCTGAGCCGAAGGCAGAGGGTTCAACCCACTGAGCCACCCAGGCGCCCAGTCAACTGATTTTTAAATAGGTGCCAATGTAACTCAATGGAGAAAAGATAGTCTTTTCAAATGGTACTGGAATAACAGGAAAAAAGTGAACTTTGATCTTTTTGCCTTACGACTGTATACAAAAGTTGAAATCAGTCAATCTATAAAGCCTAAAACAATATAATTTATAGGAAAAAACAAAAGAAAATACTGAATCTTAGAGTTCACCAATATTTCTTAGAACATAAAAAAATATTAAACTAAAAAGAAAAAGAAAGATGACGAATTGGACTTTATTAAGATAAAAATATTTCCCCATATGACACCATTAACTAAAATGAACAGGCAAGCCACAGACTGGAAGAAAATATTTACAATACATATATCTGGCAGAGGACTTGTTTTCAGAATATATTAAGAATTCTTACCACTTAGTAATAGGACAAGCAACTCAATAAAAAAAAAATGGGCAAAAGAGTTAAACAGACACTTCACACAAAAAGATGTATGAGTGGCCAATCAGTACACATTTGAAATGATACATATCATCATTAAACAAGTTATGTAAATTAAAATCATAGGCTATAACTGCATATACAAGAAAATCATTAAAATCAAGAAGACTAAACTAAGTCATGGGGTGTAATGTACAGCATGGTGACTATAGTTAATAATACTCTATTGTGGGCGCCTGGGTGGCTCCGTGGGTTAAAGCCTCTGCCTTCAGCTCAGGTCATGATCTCAGGGTCCTGGGATCGAGGCCCGCGTCGGGCTCTCTGCTCAGTGGGGAGCCTGCTTCCTCCTCTCTCTCTGCCTGCCTCTCTGCCTACTTGTGATCTGATCTCTCTCTGTGTGTGTCAAATAAATAAATAAAATCTTTAAAAAAAAATAATACTCTATTGTATATTTGAAAGTTACAAAGAGATTTTAGAAGTTATCACAACAAAAAGTTTGATAACTACATTTGGTGATGGATGTTAACTAGACATTGTGATCATTTCATGATATATACAAACATCGAATAATTATATTGTATACCTGAAACTAATATAATTTTATATGTCAATTGTATCTCAAAAAAAAACTGGTTAAGCACAACACATTCTCTTTTTTGTCTTTTCCAGGTTGTACCATATCAGCTACAATGAATAGTAAAAGATATGTATATATATAAATTCACATATTTATATTTATAAAAAGACTGTCCATAGTTAGACTGTGGAGGATCTGAAGTTCTCACACATGGCTGGTAGATGTGTAAAATAATGTAATCACTTTAGGAAACAGTTTGGTTATTTCTTATGAAGTTAGTAGGATCCAATAATTCCACGCTCAATATTTATCCAAGAGGACTGAAAAACGTATGTCTACAAAAAGGTACCAGCACATTTGTTACTGTTTTATTCATCCAGCCAGCAATTAGAAACAATCCAAGTATCAGTTCATAGGTGAATGGATAAACAAATTACAGTATGTTCACACAATACAATAGAATATTACTGAGCAATAGAAAGGAACTACTGTTTTATACAATATGAATCTCAAAAATTTATGCTAAGTGAAAGCATTCAGATACAGAAGAGTATTGTTAGGGGCTCAGCTGAGCTGGAGAAAGCTGATTGGCTCGGTGTCAGAGTTCCAGTTTAAAACAATAAGCCAAAATGAAATTAACTGTCAAGTCTTTAATCGCTGTCTGTGATAGTATAAGCAAGAGACTAAATGGAGAAAGCACTCAGGACACCTGGGTGGCTCAGTTGGTTAAGCGTCTGCCTTCGGCTTAGGTCATGATCCCAGGGTCCTGGAATCAAGTCCCACATCAGGTTCCTTGCTCATCGGGGAACCTGCCTCTCCCTCTGCCTGCTGTTCCCCCTGCTTGTGTGCTCTCTCTCTCTCTTCCCCTGATAAATAAATAAAATCTTTTAAAAAATAAAATAAGTAAATGGAGAAAGTACTAACCTCCCCACTGTTCCATTTTTTTCCATGTAATGATGTACCCATTTGAGGGTCAGGTGGATCAGCACAGACATGGGGATCATCTCACTGACTAGGGAGCCCCAAAGGAAAAGTTCCTGTACTTTTATGGGCCTAGGTTGGCCAATGGGAGGCTCAGGGATTGGAGGTGGGGCACAGGTAGAAAGGAAAGAGTGAAGGACTAGGAGTGGAAAAGTACTGTTTACTAAGCCAACGTGGAGAGAAGTATCTTCTCTCCCTAGCCCTACAGAGGTCTCCTGAGGGAGGGTCTGGTTAAAGACATCTCTGAATGACTTGGGATGCAGGTGTGCCTAAGAGCATGGCCAGTCACAGCGGCCTGAGTTTTTGATTGCTACTCCCTTTGGAGACTGCAGTGCATTGGGGATACAAAGTCTAGTGTGGGGAGAGCAGCTTCTTCCTGTGAGGCCTGCCAGATGAAGGCTTTGTAATTGCCTGTGGTTGGGTTTACAAAATGACATGCTGGTTTTTGGCCAGGAGCTGGAGTCCTCAAGTATACGTTGTATGAGCCCATTTATACAAAACTCTGGAAGTAGCATCTAATTTATGTAGTAAAGGAACACAGATTAGTGGTTGCCTGGGATTGAGGAGTGGAGTAGATTTATTGCAGGGGGACATAAGGCAACTTTTTAATGGGGTTTTTTGTTATACCATTGTAGACAGTTGTCAAAACGCACCAAATGTTACACTTAAAGTGGCTTGAGTTTTGCATGATGCAAATTATAGCACAGTGTATTACTGTGTTATAAAACTTTGTCATACAGTGTCATGAAGCAATAAAACTCTTGTGTCTTAAAAAGATGCCATTGTTTTTTCTGTTGTAGTAAAATGTACATAAGACTTTAACCATTTATACATTTTGAAGTGTATAGTTCAGTGTCATTAAGTGCATTCACATTGTTATACAACTGTCAGCCCTATGCATCTCCAGAATGTTTCATTTGCTTTTTACTTCAAGAGTCGAATTTCTGTAAGGTTTGTTATGAAGTCTTTTGTTCAATTCTTTTGAAGTATTCCTCTATATTTCTGTATAACATGTTTATTTGAATCTCTTCAGATGCCTGGAATTTTCTCAATGCTTTCAACTTTGAATGGTTTCCTAGCTGTTACCCTGTGTTTTCCCTCACTGTGACCTTACGTATTCTTTTTATCTCTCTCCTGAGTTGGACTTCTGTTTTCTAAAATCAGGGTCTGCTTCTTTCATGTTTTACTCCCTTGTTTTGGTGGAGCACATTCTCTACCAGCTTCCCAAGAAAGAATTTTGAGTTCTACTCATTTCTGTTTCTGTGAAGAAATACTTTAGGGGCACCTGGGTGGCTTAGTTGGTTAAGTGTCTGCGTTTGGCTCAGGTCATGATCCCAGGGTGTTGGGATTGAGCCCTGCATAGGCTCCGTGCTCAGCCGGGGGTCTGCTTCTCCCTCTGCCTCTGCCCCTCCCCCTCCACTTGTGCTCTGTCTCTCGCTTTCTCTTTCTCAAATAAATAAATAAAAATATTTTAAAAAGATACTTTATAGAACATTGCTAATACATATTTTTCCTGTATTCTGAGTGTTATCATATGCGCTTGGTCGGTAAGAACTAAAACTGCAGACTGTGCTACATGCACTCAGCCTTTAAATGTGGCATTGCATTCTCCATTTATTTTGATTTAGTTTTGATCAGATTGGTAATAAGAGATGTGCAACTGATAATGCTGGACTATAAAAAATGGAGAAATAGTATCATGCCGTATGTTAACAAGCAATTATATTGGTGATTCCCAGTGCCTTCATGTAAAAGTTGAGGAAAAGGGAGGATAAGGATCAGCAGATTAACATTATTAAACATCTCTTGATGTTATGAAGGGTATATATGTATCACTCTGATTTGTAGCTAACAAAACAAGGTAGGTATGCCATAATTTCAGGGATTTGAAGAAAACAAAAGCTCATTGCCAAAATATGGTGTTGGGAATGCATCTCTATAGGAATTACTCAATGTTGATACTGTGTAACTCTGATTCAATTTTTCTTTTCCAGGGACACATTCTCTGTACTTATTAGAGTATAATTATTTTGCTTTTCCTTTCTTTATTCTGTTCTCCCCTTCTCTAACCCTTACTAGACATACGTTAGAGCTTTTTATCTTATCTTCCATGGTTCTTCTTTCTCACATTTCTAACTCTCTTACTCTGTGCTGCATTCTAGGGAGTTTCTTCCCTTTTGCCACCAGGTCATTAATTTTCATTTCCAGTGTTTTCCATTTTCACTTCATCTATCATTTCAACTTCAGTGAACATATTTCTCATTTCTGTAATTTATACTTGGTCCTTTTTTATATCTATCCATGCTTATTTAATAACTGCCCACTAGTATTTAATAGTTGCATTGGTTTATCTGGCACTTTAAAAATTATACCAGTTTTGAAGATTGGTTTCAGATTGCTTTGTTTTCTCTAATTCAAGTATGAATTCCCACCTTTTTTGTATGTCTATACTATTTTTTCTTAACAACAGATTCTTCTCTATATTTTATAGTTTTTTAAATGGCTATGAGCTTATTTTCAAAAGATTTTATCTTATAAAGGAATCTATTTCATGACCTACTTTTTTTTCCTTTTAAATTTCTGGCTGGACTATATGATGTCAAGTTGTTACATTAGTTACTTAGTTTTAAGTGCAGATTTGGATTCCTTATTGGTTTTTGGTTTTTGGTTTTGATCTTGGGTAGTTAAATTTTTCACCCAGTTTGGCAGGTGCCTTTTGTCTGGCTAAGGTATTGAGCAGGTGGTTGGAGATTATCTGATTGCTATTTAAGGGAGGGGAAAGTCGGCGTAGTTGAACTTTAACCTTTAAGCTAGTTTGGTCTCAACATTTTCATGGACTACTTGGCCTCAAGTCCCACTCTAACTTATGCTTTGATTTTGACGTGTGAATGTTTACCTTTCTTCCTTTTGAACTCATCTGTGGTTTAACATATTTATTTAAAAATGTTTTAGTCATAGGGCGCCTGGGTGGCTCAGTCGGTTAAGCGTCTGACTCTTGATTTCTGCTCAGGCCATGATCTCAGGGTCTTGAGATCAAGCTCCATGTTGGGGCTCCATGCTAGGCATGAAGCCTGCTTAAGAATCTCTCTCTTTATCCACCCCCCTGCCACTTGCGCTCTCCATCTCTCTAAAAAAATAAATAAATAAAAATGTTTTAGTATTTTAAAGTTCGGAATGGTAGATATCAGGAGGTGTTCCAGCAAATACTTAATCATTTCAGTCAGAATGAATTTGGATTTGCAGTTCCTCAAAATATACGGTCAAAAAAGAAACTGGATATAGGACCTGACCTGTGACTAGCTGTCATTTCACCTTAAATATTACAGATATACTTATTTCTTTTCACCTATATGAAGAGTTATTATTTAGTAAAATATTTTTATTTTAAACATTGTGATGAAGTATAAAATTTACCTAAATTTGTTGGTTCGAGTATAGACTTAACACCTGTTAAATGGTGACAAGTGTTGAAATTTTGAGACCTGGTGTTATAGTCGTTATCTCTATATATAGTCATCTCTCTCTATTTCTGCTTATGAGTATTCTGTGTAAGTCATCTTCTTTGTTAAAATTATTATGCCTTTACAAAGAAATATTACTGTTCTACAAATGGGGAACATCCCCAGGAATAGAAATAAATATTCTGTAAAGTAAAATTAGAGAAGATTTCAAATTTATATAGTTATGACTCTAGCATATCATAAACTTGGTTACTTATATTGCAAGTCAGTAAGTAGCAGTAGCTAACTAGGATGTTGCTTCAGGGTATAGCAGATGGCCTGTAAGTAGCTTGGTGAGGAAAATGTTTGCCAAAGGTGACAGAGTGTACCTACCCTATTTCCCATATGCACTAGGTCATTGGTAACATAAGGTCTTAGCTTCAGGAAGTTGTTAAATTTAAGGTCAGGGAGTAATTCCAAAGCATTTTAATAAATAAAGTACATATCCCTTAGCTGATAATATTTTCTTTTCAGTTCCTGCATACTGAGATGAAATTTGTAGGCTTTTCTCTAGACAACAAGCAATATAGAATCCATATGGGGTGTGAGTATATATATTTGTGAAAAATGTCCAGTATCTGTTGCATGATATATTTTGTGGGGTTTCAATAACACCTACGTAAAATGAAACACTCATTGCCGATCCTGTGAAAGATTATTTAATGGCTTTTGCTAGCACGTAAAAAATGCTGTATATTCTCTTTTGTATTATGAATGTGTGTTTTAAACTGTTTTGGAAAACTAAATGTACAAGAGTAGAGAAACAACAATGAACTCCTATGTACGTGCTATGCAACTTCAACAATGTCCTTCTTGTTCATGTTATTTCATCTTGTTTCATCTTATTCTTCCTGCCTTCTGAATCCTGCTCCCCTTGCCCCCCAATCTCTACCTTCCCTACCCCCACCCAAAGATGATACATACGAGTTTGTGTTACATACTTCCACTAGTAGGCTTATAATGTTTGATTGCTGTTTTGTAATACTTTGAGTATTTTTGGCAGTTTTGGGTTTCTCTTCATATTATTCTCAGTTCATAGAAGTTTTTCTTACACAGTAGTGTAAAATGTCAAATTATTTATGTGACCATTTTGTAGTAATCAACACACTGTAGAGATGCAGTTTTCTTGAAAGAAGTGAAAGTCTTACATTTTTAAATGAAAGATCATCAGTGTTTTTTGAAAAATGTCTTTAAAAATTAAAATCACATTGCTTAATTTATTTAATACTTTAGAACACTGTATAATTGTATTACCATTAATTTTATAAGTAATATTTTTAATTCAGTTGATTTGCCATTTAGGGATTTTTTAAAAACGTGTTTTCTAAAACAGATAGTGAACATGGACTTCTGTTCCTAAGAAACTTTTTATAGGACGATGAAGAAACGAGATAGTACAATACTTACATATAATTTATAGTAGCAATTATAATTTTAAATGGAAGAAAAACAAAAGTGTTTCTTGGAGAAATTGCTATATATAGTTTGGCTTATATTTTTCTTTTCATACTGTACTTTTATTATTTTATTATCAACTATGGAATATCTATTTTAGGACTATATTCTTACTGCCTACTTTTCATTAATCAAAACATTTAGTAAGAATGACTCTTAAGAAATTACATGAGATTTTGCATCGGTTAAAGGAGACTGATAGCTGTGACTTCCTAGATATTGAACAAGAAATTAGAGCTGTAAGCTTAATGTTTATTTTACTATTTAAAGATTTTGTTCTAGTAATTGTATTTTGCAGCCTAGAAGTCGTCTTTAACATCCCAGTTTAAAAAAGCAAAATGCATAGTTTGCATGCAGCACTGTCCACTGAGAAAGATTAGGTACTATAATTTTAGCGAATGGCGTAAACATTTATTAATTATACAATGTATGAATTCCTTTTAAGTGTTCAAAACACCAGAGTACAACTGTTGTTATTGAAATATGTTGATTCTCATATATGTGGCTCTGTTTGTTAATATCTCTTAGTACAAATTATTAAATAGCCTTTTTGATAAAACCTATTAGTAATCATTATGATGCCTAATGAATTAATTAAGACTTTATGTGGTTATTTTTACTTTACTTTAGAAAGACATTTTCTGATAGCTGTTACTTCATTTGATTTCAAGTGGCTGCTCATACCAGTTGTCATTGTGGATTGGTTTAACTTGCTCTTACACTTTTTTACCTTTGATATGCCAAGAACTTCAATTGGTTGTGTGGAAATGCAAGCCTTTGTGTGAAGGAGTAGGTAATTGCATCAGAACTTGGCACCCACATGAATCTTATGAAAACAGGCTGTTTGTTCCCTAGAGAAACTATTCTATAAGCTGACTTTGTTTTTATATTCTGTTCTGTGCTAGATTAAGTGATTTAGTTTAGTTTGGCCTAGGGCAAAACGTTTCAGGATATTTTAGAAAATCCTAGATCTGATTAGCTCTCTGAAAATAATATTAGTTTTAAAGTTTTGCTTTTTAAAAAATTTATCAGTAGGCTATGCAATGCCATTTTTGTTATCAAAGTGTCATTTGTAACTGGCAGTAAGAACAGTCACACTGTTCCAAATGGTATATTGTTTTGCCCTCCAAGTTTTAAAAATTTGAGAGCCTTTTATTTTATTTTATTTAAGAGCCATTATTTTAAACCATATATTTATTTCTTCTTAATTTGATGTCCTTCTGTGACCTTCAATGATGAGGAATAATTTATCTTTTTGATAGTAATTTCTTGATTACTAAAGCATATAACAAAGGAAAACGATGTAAAACAAACATACAACAGTCATAATATAGAAAAAAGTTATTTATTTATTTACTTTTAAAGATTTTATTTATTTATTTGACAGAAAGAGACCCAGCAAGAGAGGAAACACAAACAGGGGGAGTGGGAGTGGGAGAAGCAGGCTTCCCTCTGAGCAAGGAACCCAGTGCGAGGCTTGATCCCAGGACCCTGGGATCACGACCCGAGCTGAAGGCAAACACCTAACAACTGAGCCACCCAGCAGCCCCGAAAAAGTTATTTTTATTATAAACCTTTAAACCTTAAAATCCTGAATACTACTTGCATAACTCTTAGAAAACTCATTTATTTTAAACTTAAAAAAAAATTCCTACCTTATATTACCATGTATGCATATGTAAGTATAATTTTACATTTCTCTCTATTTTACTGTATTTATGTTTTGTGCCTTCATTGTTTTGGCTAAAGACATATTTTGGGTAGGAAATTTATTTTTCTTATTCATCATTTTATATCTATCTCCTAGAATAATGTCTGGCAAATAATATATAAGTGCTTAACAAATGTTTGTTGAAAGAATCTTCCACACATTGTACATGTGTGCATTATATGGTATAAACTTTATAGATTTGTTTTATCATTATACCACATTTTATATTACCAATTTTCTGTTGGTGAACATTTATGTTAGATCTGTTTTCTTCTAGTCATTGATCCATCCATCCATCTATTCATCCATCTATCCACCTGTCCATCAAATACATACTGAGTACTTAACTGTATGCCACACACCTTGTAAGAATGCAGATGAAGGAATAAATCCTGGGCTCTGCTTGCATGTAACTGATATATACATAGTTGATTGAGATATATCAAAAACAATGAGATAAAACCTAAGCAATTTAGTTTCATGAAGGCAGTGGCATAGGTAATATGAGAGAGGAGTTTCTACTTCAGGCAGGATGGCCAGGCAAATGAAATAAAGACAGACAGACTAAATGATGAGAAAAATAGTTAGGAGAACTAGAGAAGAGAATTCTAGGCTGAGTAACTAGTAAGTATAAAAGCTCTGAGGCAAGAATAAGCTTGGTAAGTTCAAAAAACAGAAGGAAATCCAGTATTACTAGAGTGTATTTTCTTTTACAAATAAAAACTGGTTCAGTGAGTGTCTTTGTACATAAAAATATATTTTACATATTTTTCTAAATCCTTTTGGTAGTAAAACTGAGGGATTAAGTAGTATATGCATTTTACATTCTGATAACTATGGAGTGGGTCCTCTTTTATCTCTTATCCTTTCTCCCTAAACCTCTTCTTACTCTCCCTGGCTCTGAAGAACTTGAGTTGTCTAGAGCTTGGTAGGGAATGGGCTGTGACATGAGGCACAGTGAGTGAAAGGAATTCTTTTTAAGAGAAAATGTGGAACTGTGAATGTTTAGAGACTTTTGTCCAATACGATGAAAATCCAGTAGGGGAACATATGCTGCATATATTGTGTATGTGCAGTTCTGTGATAAAATATTTGGCTCAGAAATAACAGTGCTCTCCTTTTACCTTTTAATGAAATCATTTCAATGCAGAAATTATCTCTACTTTTACTACTAGCAGATAAAAAGTTCAGAGTTTTTTAGTTATTACTGGATACGAGGCAGTATTACAAACGATTCCTAGTTTGACACTTTTGGATTCAATTTACAAAAATTTGTGATTAAATTAAAGATGTGTTATGAAAAAAATGCCATTAACCAAAGTCAGTCAAAAACCTTTGGTATAATATGGCTTTTGTGAAAGAAGGCAGGAAGGGCTTCTCCTATTTAAAATAAGTTTTTAAAAATCCTGGGTATTATTACATTGGTGAATCCCATTTTTAAATAAAATACCTCTCTATCAAAAAGGCATTATTTTAATTTAATTTAATTTAATTTTATTTTTTTATTTTTTTTAAAGATTTTATTTATTTATTTGACACACAGAGAGAGATTACAAGTAGGCAGAGAGGCAGGCAGAGAGACAGGGAGAGGAGGAAGCAGGCTCCCTGCTGAGCAGAGAGCCCGATGCGGGCCTCGATCCCAGGACGCTGAGATCATGACCTGAGCCGAAAGCAGAGGCTTTAACCCACTGAGCCACCCAGGCGCCCAATTATTTTAATTTTAAAGGAGAAATCTCCAAATCACATAATTTTGGGGGCAGGTTAGAAATTTTAGACTTATCAAAGAACACATTTTGTTTCATGAGGTGTTTTACTGCTGAGTAAACAAAGAGTCAAGTCACATTTGAGATCATGGAGATGTTTGTTTAAATTCTTTCAATCTTTATTTTTTTGATAGGGCGAAGGTAGGAAATTTTGGCAGATACATTCAGATTCCCATGTACCTAGAGAGAGAAGGGGGTATGTGGTTTCCTTAATTATGATTTAGTTTTCCTTTTTTCTATGTAATAAGACCACTTCCTTTGAAAATTAAAAACAACTTGAAGGAATGAGGTTAGGAATCTGTGATGGAAAAGATCTTAACAAATGCTAATGTGGTATGTTCTATTAAAGATTTTTTAAAATCTTTTTTTAACGTAGGTAATTTTTTCCAGCAAAACTTATAAACAAACTTCAGTTGGAAGTAGATTTTATTTTGCTACTTGAACCTGGTATACATTAGTAATGATAAAGCAGTTAATTCATATTTTCTCTGTGGTATGATAAGTTAGTATTTTGATTAAAGATGCTAATTTACCTGGTGTCTACCATAAAATCATCCAGCTAGTTTTAACATGAATATATGGGCGCCTGAGTGGCTCAGTGGGTTAATGCCTCTGCTTTCGGCTCAGGTCATGATCTCAGGGTCCTGGGATCGAGGCCCGCATCGGGCTCCCTGCTCAGCGGGGAGCCTGCTTCCCCCTCTCTCTCTCTGCCTGCCTCTCTGCCTCCTTGTGATCTCTCTCCCTCTGTGAAATAAATAAATAAAATCTTAAAAAAAAAAAAAAATATTTAACATGAATATATAATTTTTAATTAAGACAGATTCTTGATATCAAATCTTTAAGGTGAATGTAAGGAAAGGAATTAGTATTTTATTAGTCTTATCTTTTGTCCTAAAATGAATAGAAGCATAAAATGTGTTGCATGTTTACAGACATCTTCTATTCCTTTTACAATATGTAGATATATAAGTTGTAATTATTTGAATCATTAGAACATCCAATTTTTGCTTGACAATATGCAAATGTGCCATTAAATCTGTTTTTTAAGATTTTTCCAGTTTAATGTCTGAATCCAAATTCATAAAGAGTTGGAAAAATGAGATGTCTGAGCTATAGGATTCACAGGGATTTCATATGAAGCCTATTTAATCAGGATAACACTGTTATTAATATTCATAATGTCAGCTGGAACACAAATGACAGACTATGGAGCCTAAAAATTTTACTTGGTGAATTTATTAAAAGTAGCTTAAAAAATTAATGGAATTTAAGTAAAGTTGGTGAATATGAAAATCTTGTGTTAGCAGAAAAAAATCTCTATTAGAACTTTCTTTAAGACCATTTTGCATTGATGTCTTTTGACATATTTCATTGGTACTTAAAGAAGAAAGATGCATGAATGGTCATTTAAGAGGATTTGAACACATTGGCACATTAATTTTTACATGAATAATAAGTACTTTCCAAAAGCAATTAACTTACAGTGTACAAGATATGAATTGAAAAATAAGACCGTGACATCAAGGGCAAAGAAAATGTGCTGTACATTTTAAACTTAGTGGCAGGACTTTTTAATATTTTGGTTTATTTTATTTTTATAGTTTAGATAGGATGTGACTTAGAATATGGTTATTTTAACACATTCGAAAGTATCTTAGTAGAGCAATAATGCTTCCTCCCTCCACAAAAATATTGGTAGTGTTAAACATTATCCTCTGCAGGTATTGTTTGCATTTATTGGAGAATGAAGCTTTTGTTGTGCTATTGGTAATATCTGAGAATATATTCAATTTTATAGACAAAGGGATGATTCTGATTGGGCTTAGTGATTCAAATACTTATGTTTTAACACAGATTTGTTGATTATAGCAAAACTTAAATGTATAATAAATAAGCTTCTTCAAGTTTAATGTGAGAAATTTGGCTAAGATCCTTCTGAGTAGTGTACAAGTCGATCTGTTCTGAATTTTAGCCTACAGAAGTAAAAATTTGGGAATGGTGTTAAGTAAAAGTGGAATGCATTTTATTTTGTGTACCACCTGTTACTCTTTGTTTTCAAATGTGCTTATAATGACATTATACCAGGGCTGTAGCTTTTATTATTAACGTTCATTAAAAATAATTAATTTTAGACCATTATGTGTAACTATAATAACACAATATTTTGTTTTCTGTTTTTCAGAGAATATTTTTCATGAAAATTTTAGTACTTACAAAAAGCATAGTTGAGTTACTATCTGTAAGAGTCCACTTAGGGTTTACCGATGAGAGAATATAGGTATTAGCCTGGCAGTCCAGACAGGTGCCAGAAGTTTCACTTGTTGCCTGTCAGTGTTATATATGAGTGATTTTGTTTCTATTAGACATAATAGAAATTGCCTAGTATGTTTTGGGACTCATATTCAGAGTTTGATTAGAAAAAGTATTAATAACCAGGTGTGTAGAAATGAAATGATCACAGTATAAGCTTATGTTAATTTTTCTATATAAGGGATGAAATCAAATTGCATTATTGGCTATTATTTCTTCTAGTCGCATTTTAAAAGTTAGGTTTTGGGGAAGTGATTTGTTTTGTTTTTTGACTCTGAGGTATTCACTTACATGCCCAGGAGAGGGCAGCATTTTACTATCTCAGGCTCATAAAAGAATTAGTCCTGCTTAGACTGTCAATGTTTCTTGTAATTACTCCCAGTATATTTGTTGCTTGCTTATGAATTAACTTGCATTTATGGAACTAAATCATTTCAATCATTTAATTACACCTGAGGAGCTGAACTATAATTGCTTGCTTCCAACTAGGATCTGATATGGCTTGAGCAGTATTAATTTGGTGTTTACTTTTCTGAGTGCTAAAAGCATTAAAATGATTGTGCAATGGGATTACATTTTACTAATTGCTGGCATTCATTAGCTGGGTAAATCATGAGGAAGAGTGACTGTATATTGCAGAGGGATAAAATTATGGTTTTAAATAGTATATTACTAAGCACATTAAGGCCTGTAAGACATGTTTTAAAATACTCCAGAGGTTATTAAAGACTGTATTTTCTACATGTCTTGCTATATGAATCTCTTATTAAAAGACTGCAATTATTATTAACCTTTTTGGGCAATATGTAGGGAAATGGCTTCATTGACTAGGACATATTTCTTTGATATTAATAACTTCCTATATTTTCAGCTAATCCAAAAGTAAATGAGGAACTTAGAAAAAGATTGCCAACTCCAGATCAACATATTTAGAGAAAATTGGAAAAGGAGAAGCTTACTACAGCTTTATTTGAGGACTTTTTAAAAGAACGCAGAGTTCTAGCTGTGAGGTAAATCAAATTTTATTCTCCTTAAAAAGCATGCCAAGAAAAAAAAAACTTGCATAGCTTTTGTCATGTTTATTATGAAAACAAATGCAAGACAAATATCAGTAATTCCTTAAGTTCATAATAGTCATTATGTTTAAAAAAATTCAAATAGTGATCTTAAATTATTTTTACAAGTATAAAATGTTTTATATGAAAATATACATTGTGAATTCAAATCAATAAATTTGAAATTTTTGGTATAAACTTTATGACATATAGGGTATAAATTTTATTTTTCTTAAATTGTTGGAGTTAGAAAAAACTTAAGTTAAATAAAATAAATGGTTCTCTAACCAAAGGAGCAAGAATGTCTAGAAGCTTAACTTGAACTGTATTTACTAAAATGTAAGTGTGAAAGAAAGAACCTTTCTCTGAGAAAAAAGATTTAATTTCACCTGTTGAAATATACAGTTAATAGTCCCATTATAAATGTTTTAGAAAACCATTTATCCTGTAAATTCTCTGTTAAACAAAGGTAAGGTTTAGGTGTGTTCTGATATATTGTTTTAAGTTTATTTACCTAGAGTTGGATTTATTTTAGCTTCAAATCTTGGAGCAAAAACCAGAGACATTGCCAGAGCAAACAAGAACAGAAGTACAAATGGAGGACTGGTCAAAAGGTAAGGACTTTTAAGGTATTAATACCAAACCCCAGGTGTTGTGCGAGTTCAAGGCACTGAATGAAGTGTGTTTGTTCTGACCAATATATTAGATGGAAGCAGACAAGCATGCGCGTGCACACACACACACACACAAACACACACACACACAAAGAAGGAGGCACACACAAAGAGACCCACATACTGTAAAAGAGATACAAAGAAAGACACACAGAGAAAGAGAAACACACAGAGGAAGAGATAGAGAGGGAAACAGAGATGCAGGGAGAGAGAAAGAAACACATACACACAAAGTGATCAAGAGAGGAGATTGAGAGAATGACTGGGAGAGAGGTGCATACAGAGGGCCACACTCAGAGAAAGAAACACAAACAAAGAGAGACACAGACACAGGGAGGGAGATACGAATCTCAAAGAGGGAGGCACAGACACACATGTGGAAGCTCACACACAGGGATACACACACACTGAAATGCACAGAGGAAGATAGCAGAGTAAAAGAACACAGTAGAAAGAGACAGACATACAGTGAGAGAGACAGGGAAAAACATACACATACACACACAGGAAGAAAGACACACAGTGAAAGAAGATAGAAGATGTACAGAGAGAGAGAGACGTATATGTAGAGAGAGACAGATGCACTCAAAGAAAACAGACCAAGACACGTTCGGATGCAGAGACATATGTGGAGACAGGTGCACACTGAAAGATGCACTCAGAAAGAGACACCTGCAGAGAGATGGAGTCAGAGGGGGCTAGAGGTAGAGCGACAGAGACACGCAGAGATGTGCACATGGAGACAGAGAAGGACACTCCCAGACAGAGATGGAGAGAGACATGAAGACAGAATCCCAGACAAGAAGAGAGTTAGAAGAATATGTTCAGGCAAAGGGAGAGAACAGCCAGAGATGGAAATACAGTTTAAAAGACACAGACTGAGAGATGGTCTGAAAAGCAGAGAGGTGGTAGATAGATAGATAGATAGATAGATAGATAGATAGATAGACAGACAGACAGACGGACTGACAGATACACACATAGGTAAACAGAGCAGGCAGGTAGGGCACATCTGTCTCCCTATAGAGCAAGATACAGAGAGCCATAAAGGGAGAGGTTAAAACATGTTAGGTTTTTTTGTTTGTTTATTTGGGGTTTTTTTGCCAGGATTCAGGTCTTTTATTTGGACCCCCTTCCTCCCACCCCCCGCCCCCCCCTCCAAAAATGTTAGGTTTTTTAACTGAGGTCTCTTATAGTAAAATGTTGCAAATCTGGAATCCCTAGGAAACTAATCATTCTGAGTATAGTGTTGCATATAGTTGAAGGCTTAAATCTCTATGTACGTTGTTTTTATTTCCTCTAAATTTTATATTTAAAAAATTAGATTATTACCAAAACATTGCACACATCTCTCCCTTTTTTGATTCCCCCTCTCCCAACGGGGTCTTCTTCCACCATATTATCAACCACACAGTTACCTTTTTCAGAAGGTTAAAGGCCATTTTGGGATACTATTCTATCATCATTTTATTATATAAGTTAATAGTTACATATTCTTTTGAAATACAGGAAGATGCTCTGCTTTCTGAGTATACTTTTTTCTGATTTCTGCATTTGTTTTTGATTTTACACTTGTAAATTTTTTTCTGCAGTTTCTGCCTACTATTAGCAAGCTTTCTCTTCTAATTTGTAATTCTTGGCTGCTTGTTATGAGTTTAGGATCCAGGTAACTGATTGAATTGCATATAAAGTAATAGCAAATAATATCTGAGTAAGCTAGTTATAGGTATTTAATTCAAAGTTTATGGTTTTAGTGAATGGGCTTTATGACATTTAATTTCCATCTGTTTTCTTTATATTCAAGTTTGTACTGGTGTGAAGCAGGAAACTAATTTTTTGTAGCTGTTTTTATTCATTTATGCAAATAAACAAGAAACATTCTTCTTTTCAAGGGCTCAAAGCAGTTTTACTCAATTTATGTACAATAATAAGGAAAGAGTAAGTACATAATGATGCCCCTGTTATTTATGTTCCCTATTCAGAGGTCACATTGCTGTGGAAGTCATGTTGTTCAAATTATAGACAAAAGGATCTCTACGGAACCAAAGGAATTATTTTTAATATATCTAAAGCTACAGGCTGTGGAAGAAATACTTCTCATAAGTATAGAATAACCAGGAAAGAAGTTAAGGAAGGGAGCCGCTGAAGCTCCAGGACACTTACAGAAAGGAAGGTTTTAGGGCTAAAGACATAGATTCATAAATAGTTTGCAGAAGGCACAGATCACAATAGACGTGACTGAAACATCATTAAGAAAATTTGCATTTTTACAGGCTTTTTTTGATATCGGAAATAGGAATAAGACATTCCTTTATATAAAGGGCCTATTAATGAAACATTATTGAGAAATAAATTAAATAGTTAAATGTAATATCTTTTGAATTTTTTTATATAATTGATATGTTTGAAATCTCACGTAGTCATTGCCTTGACATCAAGATTCGCAGGATTTATCATAAAGCACAAATTGCTTCAAAGCTGTGTCTTAAACTAGTATTCATAGTCTGCTTGGGTAATTAGTTATTTAATGTTATTTTTCTTGTTTTTCTTTTTTAAGAAATGGAGCTAGCTAAAAACTTGTATTACACAGATGTGCCTTTGTGTCACCTTACACATTTTATTATAAGGAGTGCTACAATGGCTCTTCTTTTCTTAGCTTTATTATAGAAACATTGCTGAAATATTTGAAGACCCAATTGATGCGGTATATAATGTGAACAGATAGAACAATTTACTGTTTTTTGTTTTTGTCATTACTGACAGTTTAGAAAATGTAAAGCTGTGGTTGATAGGTAGGATGGGTGAGGGCATCTACAAAACGTGTCCAGGTTTCTTGAAGAGTTGTTTTTACTCTAAGCGGAGGACATTTGAAATGTAGGAGTGAATCAACATGTGTTGCCAAGTGAGCATTGGTAACATCTTTGGGTTTCTTAAGAAATGAATGATGTCTTGCCCTTTCGTGAAAACTTTGTCAGTATTTTTTTGTTTCTGCTTTTTCCGGAAAAAAAAAAAAAAGGAAAGGTTATAATCAAAGGATGTATGTAAAGTTAGCTCCCTAGAGTGACTTGTTATGTGATTGGTTATGTGATTGGCCCCTTTAAACACTTACTTATTTATTTATTTAACTATGTGAGAAAAAAGGCACGAGGGTCCGAAGTCTTTGTAATTTTTTGGAATAGTATGATAAATTTCTGGATATTTCTTATTAAATTTTGTTGGTTTTTATTAGCAGACACATGGTTTAGTTGTTTATTTATGGTTCACAACAGTCCACTGAAAATAGCTTACATATTTATAAACAAAGTTGTCTGCCGTAAGTGTACATATCTACAATAATATAGGGGAAAATGACATCCAGACGCCATTTAAATTTAGAATATAATGAAACTTATTTAAATTTAAAACCTTTAGGGGTCAGTGTTCCCTAAGAAAGGTTAAAAAAGGTACTGTGCCTACCCAAATTAAATATTAACTCTACTGTATTTTAAATATTTCTTGCCAAATGAAGGCAAGAAGTGGTTAGAAACATATAGCTTGAAGAAGCTTCAGACAAAAACCTTTGAATTTTACGAGTTTCTTCAATATGATTTTTAGGTTTACTATTTTAGGGAATTGTATTTAATTTGTAGTTTATACATAGAGTAGTTATTTTTACTTATATGTATATCTCAATTTAGATATGAATCATGTGTTTTTAAACTATTTTCTTTCAAGCTTACAAAATGAGCATGATTCTAAACCGTTGTACTCATTTGAAACTTGAGATAAAAAACCATTGCTAGAAGTGCTTCGAGTCCTTTCATGCTATAGTTTACTGGAGGCCAGCAAATATTCTAAAAATCTTAAAGTAAAAAGCAACTGTCCTCTTTACTTTAGAATTAGACTAACAATTATCTTTTATAATCATGATTCTCATGGTTTTTCTACTAAGCAAAATAAATAACTAAAACCCAGCAAAAGGTAACTTGTCAGTGATTTGTTAGTTCCTTATTGAGTCAGAATACTGTTTATTTTTGCTTGGCATTTGGAACCTGTATGCCACCATCAGCCTCTTTTATTATTGGTTCATCTATCTTACTGTCTTTTCACAAAGTACATATTCTTTTTACCTTTTGTCCATCTGTTGTTCTGTAATTGAATTATACTAAAACTATGGCATGATTTGTAAGCATTTTATAAGGGGAGACATCTTTAGAAATACTATAGAAGAATATGTAGCATGATTTTAAATGTCTGATCATTGTGACTTAAACGTGTAGAATCTCACATCATTTTCACAAACTTTCTTTTCAAAGAGAAGAAGGAAATGGTGAGTTGCATAGAATGGCCATCCATTTCTACCAGCAAAATAGCTGGTAGGGAAAAAATGAGATTCCTAGGCATTATGATTAGACACTACTTGAAATTCAGAGTTTTGAATCTAGATAATCATTCCCTGTTAAATTATAGAACTTGAATTGTATTTAATAATTGGCTTTCATTAAGTAATGGCATATTTTCCTTAAAAAGTATTACAGTATGTTTTTGTTTGTTTTATAGAAGAAGGTAAATTTTATGGAAAACTAGTACATTTAATAATTTCAATCAAATGGTAAAGTAAAGGAACAGATTTTGGAGCTAGATAGACCTGGGTTTCAGGTTTTTAATCTTCCACTTACTACCTCCTAGACTTGGGCACAAATTTAATAATTTTAAGCCTGAGTTTTCTTGTGTATGGAATAGGGAGATAATTCCTTTAGGACTGTTTTAGAGATTGGGGATTGTGTATGTAAAAGCCCTACTAGACAACCCCTGAAAAAGGAGATGAGTTTATATCATCTGATTTCACGTACCAGAGTAATTATTTTCACTAGTGTGGTGGTGACAATGGTTTTTTACAGATGCTTTAACAATAAAAAGAAAAAAGATTGATAACATTCTTAATAGGACCTGAATAAATGGTGGTAGTTGTTGTCCTTGTTATTCTACCCAGCTGTCAAAGGTAGGTCTATTAAAAAATTTCAAAACTATTAAGAAGCAGAAACAACAGTATTTGAAATGGTTATTATTAGTTTTATAAAAATATTCCTTTCAAATATGATGTCCATAGTACCATTAGAAACTTGATTTTTTTCAAAGTAGCATAGGTTGTATTGTGTATGTTTATATTTGTTAGAATAGAATATAAAATCAATAATATTCCTTTAGGGTTGAATCTAATTTTGTCTCTATTGAAATCCCAATTGCAATAAAAATCTTCAGACTAGTGGCACCACATGATCTATGTTTCGCTTCCTTTTGGCAAGTGTGAATTTAAAAATGCATTTTTTACTTTCCACATGCCATAGAAGGGTTAAAAAAGAACATGTCCTCAGTTTGATTAAATTTACTACTCATCTCTATAGGACCTAACTTAGTAGAGTGGTGGTAACTTCTCACACATGACCATCTAGAATATTTGAAAGAGTGGTTTTAGGACTACTGGCCCCTGGTCAACAAGCATTGATTCAGTTACAGAGAAAATGCTAAGGCTACTCTTTAAAGAATGATTGAGGCTATACTCTTTCATAAAAAAATAAATTTCTCTTATTTTAAATAACTATTAAATTAACAGAATTCTTTGTGTCTTTATTTTTAAGTTTGATATGAATGATTCCATGAACTATCATTGACCTCAGTTGAAAAATGGAATGAAAAAAAATGTTTACAAGAGCAGTTTAAGTTTTCTAACTGGTTATAAGGTTTATATACTTTTTGAGATTCACTGTTTCTGATATGAATAGTTCACATTTGTGAATTTATGCCATAAATTATATTTTTCCCTTTATTTTTTGGCAGTTTTTAAATAAACTTTATTTTGTAGAGAAGTTTTAGGTTCACAGCAAAATTGAGAGGAAAATGCAGAGTTCCCACTAAGCCTCCTACTCCTTAACCCCTCCCCCCTCCAACACACACACACACACACACACACACACCCCCCACCACCTTTCTTACCATCAACATCCCCACTGTAGTGGAACATTTTCTACGATTGATGAACCTACCTATAAATTCTGAATAAGTGAAAATGTTTGAGGGATAATAGAAGTGTCACTTTTTTTCTTGTTTTTATTCAAGTGTTTTAAATCAGTTCAGGCTATACTCTTCATGTGGAATTCTTTTGGTCCTTCATTTTAAAAATGATAATTATTAAGATTAAGCACAACAAATGGTGAATTTTTTAAAATAAGTTTCATTCTCCCCCATTTCTGTATTATTGGTATGATCCTCTCTTTGTACAGCTTGTAACTATTTCTTTGATTTAAGGAAATCCAACTCTACTTTTATGTGTAAGTTCTATCAGATTTATTTGTGGCCATGAAAATATGAATATTTTTTTTGAAATAGAAAAATATCTGAATTTTTCAAAAGTTTTTTGCGTTTTTTAAAATTCTCCATCCTTAAGATTCTGAGGTCTTTGATAAAAGTCCTCATTGATTTCTGGTTATGGCCCTTTCATGCTAGAGCACTTCCTGGAACACATAGTTACAACACATATCTTAATACTGTGTTATCGAATCTTTAATTTTTTTTAGAAATTAGGATTTTAGCTTATCATATTTAAGATAGCCATTGTGGTCTTCATAGTGGCTATATTTTTCACCTTTAGTGTGATTATTATAAAGTCCTGGGTGTGCATTGGCATTTTGTTGATTTTGGAGATCTGAATCAATATACATTGGTGTATAGAATGAAAATTATAGCGATTTACACAATCAGTCCAGGTTGACTGGCTGTTTATAGAATAGTACTGATGTGACTACATTTACTCACTAGTTTTGGTTACCAATAAATCTGGTAATTGAATAAAAAATTGGGGAGGGTCACTAAATACTCCACCTCTGTGCGTGTGTGTGTGTGTAATTCAGAACAACCTAACATGTAGGACATTATCATCTTTGGGGGAGTAGTTTCAAATTCAGGTTCTCTTTGTGTTTTTGCCTTTTGTGTTTTTTGTATTTTCTTGGGGAATATGAAAAGCAAACAACAAATCAGTCCACAAAATTTTGACATTTCATAGTCTAAATGACTGAATTGAAAATATTCTAATTTGTAGCTTTGGGGTAAATTCAATAATTTTTTGCCAAAGAGTAAAACTGTGCTGATAAGATGTAAGTTCAAAGTAATTATTTTTAAAAATCCTATTTGACTTTCATTTTTAATTTTCTGGAGTCTAGTCTTCACATATGGAAACTTTTTGGTAGTTTAAAATGGGTGAAAAGTTAAAAGTGATCATTTCATGTTGATAAAATTATACTTGTTGAATAGATACTGAATATATTAGTTTTTGCTTGTTAAGTATTTTCAAAATTAAAATTAAATTCTCTTTTTTAATGCTGTTTCACTGGCTGTACCTAGGGTAATTTGACATACGCCAAAACATAGTAAAGTTTATTGATTTTGAGCAGTTTTAGTATAGAAATATAATAAAAATTAAGCACATGCAGATTATTAGAGTTTGGAGTTGAGGCCTCTGGCCGATGAACTGGTAAGTGTAGATAGTATGCTATATGAGGGGCAAGTCTTTAGCTAACTCTACAAGGGTCTCTGGCCTAATGAGTAGAGTTTGATAGTATTCTTGCTACAAGTATTAAAAATAAATAAATAAATAATAAAAAATTAAGCAAGATATACCCTGATTTCTTTCTTTAATATCTTTTTTATTCCCCTCCATTCAAAATTTTCAGATTAATATTGATCAGATTAGGCTAGGTAGGCTTTATTTAGCATTAGTTTTCTTGAACCAGCAACATGTATTAGGGGAAATATGGTAAGAAAGATAGAACAAATACATACTCTTTAAGGATTTAGGCTTGTGTATAAGCATTTGGAATATGGAGTGTATTCTGGATTCTTTCCACAGCTTAAGTGTAAAGAATTTATAATTGGAAAGAATTCCTATTTTAAGTAGATTAGATGTTTTTGAATTTTTGTTAAAAAATCAAATGTTGCAAATTTGGAGTCACTGAAGCCTTTTACACAATCGTTTTTAAGCGTGTAAAGTTAAAGTAATGATTTCATTTTAGCAAATCTGATTGTTTCCTTTTGGAAATCATCAGTGCCCATATATTATAGTCAACCAGTATAGAGTATAGACCAGGACAAGGCTGCATTAGTCCAGGTAAGAAGACCAAAGACAAAACAAAAATTTTCATTAAAAAGCCAATACTTGATCTCCTGAGAATGCAGTAGAGACTTCCTCTGTATTTTTAACAGGCTATTTGCTCTTTAAGATGTTCTGTATTGATCTTTTATTACCTTTTTTCTAAGTCTCTTCCCCTTCCCCAAGTCATTTGAAATGAAAACATAATTTTTTTTTTTTTTACTTTTCTCAGGTTTTTTCTTTTTTCTTTTTTTTTGGCTCAGGTATTTAGTGCCTTTTTTTTTTAAGTTACAAATGTTAACTCTAATATGGGGCTGATGACACTACAGTATAACTAACAAGGCACTACTATAATAGTCATGGTTGATGGAATGGGAGTCCCCTACCTTTTCCTTTTATGCTTTTGTTTGTTTTTTTTTCCTGGAGAAACAAATGGTAAATTTGAATTAAACACACATCATTTGCATAGAAAGTTATGTAATGATGCCATATAGAGTATAATGATTTCCTAAAACCTTATATTTAAAGTAACCTGAATTACAATGAGAGATAAACAGAATATTTACCCATCCCTTATGAGCTGCTGCTGATATGTAAATTTATTCTTCTACTTTGCACAAATATACTTTTGAGCTACTGCTTAAACACTTTGAGGTCCTTAGTCAAACAGTTTTAATGATGCCTCCAATATTATGAAAGTGTGACATTTGATGAATGTCTCATATAGTTTTGATATCTGGGCACATGTCAACAAAAAAAATTGAACATTGGTTTGTCATGCAACACCTAGATAATTTATAATTTTACTGTTTATATCCATCTTGACATTTTTTATCTGCCAAAGGCAGGTTTCATTTGGAATCTTAATCTGAGATTTATTTGGTGGATCTGGAAATCATAGCTAAGGTTCCCACAGGAAATGGTCCATCTACCAACAGATTAAATGGCAGTCCTGCAGTTGTTAGGGGAGCTCTGCATTTAACACACATGCATACTCATTCAGTCAGCACTGTGGAGAAAAATTAAAGTAGTAACCCAGGTTTAGGAACAATGTAGCTAAAAAGTCCCATATTTGCTGAATGACAAAGGGTTATATAGCAGCATTTCATTTTATTATTCGTGCTTGAATTTCTTGTTTGCTCTGTTGAGTCTGCTGACGAATACTAATAAATGCCTGCAACAATCCAGACGAGAGATGCCTGGCAACAAAGCTATGCGGTGGACCTCCCTGATCTTCTCCAGTTCACAACCTGACCTTTTGAAAAATTGGCTGGGCTAAGCTGCAGAATTTGGGTGTAATGGTTATTGTTAACTCCAGCTTTAGGATTTATTAATTTGTGTGATCAAGACTTACCTATACTTCAAAGTTTCAAAAGACCAAACACAATCATCCATCCATTAGAACTAACATTGTGTTTCAGTGATTTCCACTTAGTGTCTGACTGGTGATTCTTCTGTTTTGTTTTTCAAATCTAAAAATGCTCTTAAATAAAGTGAAAGGCACAAATGAAGAAAATCTGTTTTGTTATTAGAAAAGTTAGTGTCCGTAAATGATTTATGAAATTGTTGAATTCATGGACAGTAGGTATGTGTTCATACTTAACAAACAAAAACTAGATAATTATGAAACCTCTTTTACTTGCAGTTGTGGAAATTTAAGACTTAACCTAGTTCATTCATATTTTTAATTACTTTATATAAATTATTCTTATAACACAAATTGAGAAAGACTGAAAGGGTTAGAAATGTATAGTAGGTAGCCAAATAATTCATATCACTGAGGCAAAAAAGGAATAAAGACCACTCATGTTAGTGTGATAAAATTTTAGAAACAGTTTTTCACAATTATTTCAACCTACATAATATTTGTGGTGGTTTAAATAGGATGATACAAGTTTTACAGAGCTTTAATTTATGTGATATGTTCATAAGTTAATTAGGTAGCCTACGCTTTAGGAGGTTACACTATTATACTGTGTTCATGGTCTTCATACAGTGAAGGATGTTAAAATTTAGAATCTGAAACATTATCATAGAACTTAGTTCTTACATAGACATCTGATCTCTTCCCCGATAGAATGAATATTGATGTGCTTTTGTATTTTTGACTATTCGAACTTGATAAAACAAACACTTACTAAAATTTGGTATAGTATCACCACTTAAAATAGCTTTTTCATAATAAAACAAATAACAAAATTCCAGTAAAATAATTTTCATGGCTAGCCAATGGATAACTTGAAATGTGATACACTAAGTCATCAGTTGTCTTAATCAAAGATGAACTAACCTCACCACTTCTTTTTGATAGGTTATTCTAAATATGCAACCACATACAGGCATGTAAAAGATATAGTTTATTTTGAATGTTGAACCTTCATGTGCAAATGAATGAATTATGTGATATTGGCAGGTTTCGTGATTTTCCAACTTTATAAATCTTTGTAAAATCTTACTTCAGTTTCTGATAGCTATATTCTGCCTCTGTCCCTGATATATTTTTGACTTCTCCTCATTATATATATTGCACCTTTAATAGAACTACGTAAGACTTTGTATCTGTGCTTTCCAACATGGTAGCCACTGGCGGTGTGTGGCTGTGAGTGCTTGAAATGTGGACAATGTTGATGTAGACCAATGAAAATGAAAGTTATAGTTCTTTTTTCTTCTTATTGTTCAAGTCAAAATATATTAAAACCTGAGAGAGTATCCAGTATCCAGGTGACAAGTTTCCATTTTTTTAAGCCAGAGATCCAGAAGTTACCTAATTTCTTGTGACTCCCAAGTTAGAATCTCTGAAGGATAAGTGCTTGTGCACTACTAGCTATAGTCCTGATTATATCTAGTATTGTGCCAATATAGTGAATGCTTATGTTCCAGAAACAGGATATTTAAATGTCTTATATTCTTGCTATGGGATTGAATCTACAGAAATACACTATTAAATTTTCTTTCTGTGCAATGAATTTTCTTTCAGGATCTTTTCCTAGTGTCAGGATTTCTAAATTTTGAAGTCCTATTACTTCTGTAACTTACTAGTTTTATAATCTGATATGTGCTTTGTTAAACCATTACGGATTAACTACAAGTTTTAACCTCATTAAATATTTTCTCTTTATTGTATGTTTCTCATTGAATGAACTAGCATTGTATTTATTTTTATATCCATATCTTTGGATATTTTAATAAGAAATTTTAAATTATATTTTATTTATTCTTTTTATATTTTAATTTAAATTTCTTTTGCTTAAAGAAAAAAGTCTTCTGCTTTTAGCCAAGTAGAATTTTGCAGATAATAATAGCTGACATTTATTGAGTGTGTACTCTGTGCTGAGACTTTTCCAAGAGATTATATAATTTAAATAATTTAATCCTCATAACAACCTTTTGAAATAGGTGCTGTTATTATATACTTTTATTGGTAGAGAAATTAATGAGGTTAAGTAATTTGCTAAAGGTCATACAGCCATGTGGTGGAGCCAGAATTCAAACCCTGCTGTTTGTCTTTAGCTCATGCACTGTCGTTTTGCTTGGACGATCTAAATATACCAGTGTTCTACTTGGAAAGTCTAAACTTTTCTCTTGTGTGCACTCATAGTTTTTGAGACCACTCTGATATGGCACAAGTTTCTGATGTCTTTTTCTTTTATATTTGGCAGGGAGTGGGGAAGCCCTTGTGTGTCTATGTGGAAAACTAACCCTTCCCCGCATAAAAAAGGAAACAGCATTATTTAGTAAAGGAAATAAATAGTATTTGTACACCCACACAGATAACCTACATTTTAACTTACTTAAGGAATTGGTAGAAGTTATTTGGAGCCACTAACTGATACTTTTGTTCTGATTATGTTGAAACTGATGTTCACTTAGAGAAATCCTTAACTGTGAAAAAAGACATTATCTTTTGTTTAAAATATGGGACTACCATAGTAATTCCATCATCACATCAGTTTTACAGTCGTATTTAGTGGCAAAAAATGTGTCCTATCATTTTGACGTTGTTATATATTATGGTAATGGACAATATACAGAAGAAAGAAGCCATAAACATGAGATTATTGTTCCTTTAATATTTCTAAAATCACATGCTATAGTATAAGTAATCATCTGTCCTCTCCAAAAAAAAAGTTTAAAGAAGTGGTGACCAATTATGTGAGCAAGCATCAGAGAGCACATTAACAAATTGCCTCCTTTATGGTTCATGTTAGGTATAAACGCCCCTAAATAGCACTTGCATCCGAAGGTGCATGAGATCCATTTATTTGAATGTACTTGCCTGTAGTATTTCTATTGCCCTTTTTCTTTTCTGTCCCTGAGCTCTCAGGTAGCTGGCATGTTGCTATTCTGAGTAACCCTGGTAGGATCCCTAGAGACAATTCTAGCTCAACCACTCTGAAGAAACAGCTCTGTAAACAGTATTGACCCCCCCAGGGGACCATCAAATCCGTTTACACAGATACCAGTTGTCACAAACTATTTACAAAGCGAGACAGAACAGAATTTCCCAGCCTTTAAGAATCCCTATTTGATTCTAGCCCCCTCCTCATTTCTGTGTAGTAGTTGGGAAATAACAGTTATTTTTGGCCATGAGTCATGATTTGTTGAGTAGCATCAGTTTAACTGAGTGTATTATACATTAACTAAGGTACAGTTGTCTGGAGAATTGAACTCAAGGGGGATCTTAGCAGCTTTCTTTCCTAGGGTAAGAAATGGTATAATATTCTTAATTTTTTTAGGCCAAGAAATTGAGAATTTATTAGCAATGCTAGCATTGAGATAGTTGACAATATTGATTACCTCCAGAAATAAAAAGAATTTGTTAGATCATGAAAATCATCCATTGGGAACAGTATGAAAGTCACTGGAGTGACACAGGGTCTTTAAACATGTTGCAGGTACCCGAGGCACATGTATTAAAATTCCCTCCAAATCTTTATGAAATCCACCCATTTTTCCCAGATGAATAAACTGTCTCTAATGATAGCTATTTGAGGGATACCTAGTAGTAATCCTCTGTAACATCATTTTCAAATGGCCATAGAATAAGTTTATATGGTAGTGATAGCAGAAGGTATTAATAGCAAAAATTGGAAAATGTATTTGAAGTGGTCAGATTCTCATGTCCAGTAATACAGTGTGCTCACAGAAGAGCAAACAAAGTAAATAAAGGAATTGATAGTAGTTATAAAAATTCCCTGTCGTTTAACTCTCAGGAAAGAAAAACTTCAGAGTCTTATGAAGTATGAAGAAGAGATTGATAATTTATTCTCTAAGTCCATATGGAGAAATATATTTAAATAGTCTTAATTCTGTTTGTCATAATGATGAAACAGTTAATAAGGATATTGATTAAACACTGAAACCGATTACTAAAGAAGGTTATAGAGTTTCCATTTTAAACCATGTGAAAGAGAGGAATTAATAGAATAATTTTAGTTTTAAGCTTTCATCTGCCTAGATAAGAGTTTGAATCAGAAGTAAATATGCTTTTTCTTTTAATCATTTATCTTTTTCTAATTGACTAGTGTGCAAAACAGACCAGACCTATGTAACTTCCCTTTTTGTTGCATTTGTATTGCCTTATATACTTATATTTCTATATGCAGTGCCTTTTCAGGTGATGGGGCAATCCAAATAGCTCAGCTGAAGCTTTTAGTAGCGTCACCCCATTATCACTTCATAATGATCTTTCTTCTGGTCTGGAGAGTTTAGGGAAAATAACTGGAGACTGAGTTAGAGTCAGTAAGTGCTATCATTTTCTCTTGATTGGAGATGGTACTAACTCAGAAATTGAATTAAGTCAGGCTTTGAAAAAGGTAACAAAAGGTAACAAAAGGTAACAAAAACTTGGAAAAATGCAATATGGTAGAGCAGTATCTTAAAATCTGACTTGAAAAGTCAAAAGTATATCATGCCTGTATGTTACTCTAAAATTTTTTTTAAAGATTATTTATTTATTTGAGAGAGAGAGAGATTCCAAGTAGGCAGAACGGCAGGCAGAGAGAGGAGGAAGCAGGCTCCCTGCCGAGCAGGGAGCCCGATGCGGGGCTCCATCCCAGGACCCTGAGATCATGACCTGAGCCGAAGGCAGAGGCTTTAACCCACTGAGCCACCCAGGTGCCCTTATTACTCTAAAATGTTATGGAAAAAATTACATGTGTAGATAGGTAGGTAGGTAGGTAGATCTGGAGAGAATGAATAATAAAGCAAATGCAGTAAAAGGTTAACATCTGAGAATCTGGGTGCCTTCATCCAGTATATAGGAATTCTTTGTACTATTTCTGCAACTTTTTATAAGACTGAAATTATTTCAAAGTAAAAAGATAAAAGAAATGACTTACCTACAATCAGTTCCTGTCAGCTCTTTTACCTGTCTCTGACTTCAGCATGTTCATGCCGTCAGTGAAGTCTTGACTCTCATTTCTCCTTTCTTTCCTTGCTTTTTTTCTGAATGATTTCCATGTCTTAATAGGGACACTTTGAGTACCCTGATTCCTTGATTTTTTCCTCTCCAAATACCTTCATCAACAATCTGTTTCATTAACCCATTCCCAGATGACCCGCATCTTGGACTTTGTCCTACATATTACTCATTTTAGAAATTTTTACTCTCTCACTATAACATCTTGTCATTTCAAGAAAGTCATACAAGAAATGTCTTTGTTTTTCCAAAAGCTATTCCTTCTCTGTACCCCTGCTTTTTTTTTCTGTTCTCATATTCTTAGTTTGTCAACTTTACATCATCTAACTCGAACCCTTTGGTGGTTGATTGCTTTCCACATGCCTACTTGTCTTTTATTATAACAAATGTCTTTGTGAAGTCTTCCCAGAGTCTTTTAGTTGAGCATCAGTATGTCTAGCATGTTTTATATTTGGTCTCTATAGCCCTAGTATAGTCCTTTTATATTGTATTCAAATCATTAGACCAGTTTGCTTTCCTCACTGTACTATAGAGTCCTTGAGGGGGGAGTCGTTTCCCACTTGTCGTTGTTTTTCCCAGTACTTTCATACAGCACATTACATTGGAGGTTTTCCATGAATTATTAAATTAAAGAATAGATTGAGTAGAGGGGTCAAACTTTCTCTACAGAGGTTGAATTTTGATGTAGGATAATGCAACATGGCAGAGTAGAAAAGCATTGAGAGAGAATTTAAGCAAAATTTTCTATGATAGTTGGTCAAAAACATAGACAAAAGCAAAATTTTATAAATCAGCCTTGTTACCCTAAAGTAAAATTAAATTCTTAGTAGAAGAGTATGGATAGTCTGATTTGCAGAGGAGGCTCCAAATGTCTGGTAAACAGTTACAGTTGGGAATTCAAAAGGTTTTAGTACAGAGCAAGATTAGAAACATCTAGAACTAATCAGAGCCAAGTCACATAGTATACAGTTCTTCAAAAATATTAAACATTTAGACTTCAAATCCAGAAGTACATTAGGACTTGCTGAGTTTATTTCAATAATACTGTAAGGGATTATAATTATTATAATCCAGGAGGGATCTGCAAAGAGTCGTTTTATTGGGAAGATCACACATCTGCTCTGATTTTGAAGAAGGTAGGACAGTCCCAGGTGAAAAGGTACTGATTTACCAAGAGTTCAGCAGGTCATAAAACTTGACATTTGGTAAGCCAAAGAAGGAAGAGGGCTATAAATATAGTAAGCAGATAGCAAGTATAGATACTAGGGATGGAGTAAAATAAACACTAGGAGGTTAGAAATAAAAAACTGAAAAGAGAAAGATGCTGAACTAGACCCAGAAATACAGAGGTAAAAATATGGGACAAGTTGTACATAGTGATAATGTAATGTACATGATGGAAAACAGATCAAAGAGTCAAGACTTAAGATTCTGAAGCAGTTGGTATAGTGTTTTCGTGGAACACTGGGGACTTTTTATAGCTGTAAGTGCTCCATGGCTCATCTTTTTACCTTTTGGGGAATCTTTGTACCTCATAAACTGGAGAATAATATAGGCCCTAATAGTAACTTTCTGATGTATTCCTGGGGACAAGTTTTGTTATTTTGATATTGCTATCAGTAACTACTTATAATTCTCTTTCATTTCAGTTATGGTTGATCCTTGGACAATCTGGGGGTTAGGGGCATCGACCCCGGGTCAAAAATTCACATATAACTGTTGACTCCTCCAAAACCTAACTACTGAATAACCTGTTGACCAGAAGCCTTACCAATAATATAGTCGAATAACACATATTTTGCATGTTATATGTATTATATACTGCATTCTCACAATAAAGTAAGCTAGGGAAAGAAAATGTTACTAAGAAAATCAAAAGAGAAAATACCTTTACAGTACTCTACTATACTTATCGAAAAAAATTCACAGATAACTGGAACTGTGCAGTTCAGAGCCATGTGTTCAAGGGTCAACTGTACTTTTAAAGTTACATGGTAGTTTGAGAAAGCATGGTTTATTGATGATGTAGTGGCGTTCTTTAATGTCCATTTATAAAATTCCCTAACTTAGATTTTGGGGGTTCCATTCTTCTAATACCAGCCTCTTCTAGAAAAGTAGCATGACGAACATCTGAAGCAAACGATGTAAGCATTTTGAAATGTCAACACCAACAAATAATCTTCAGATACCTGGAATTGTTAGAGTTTAAACCAAAACAATATGATGTTGAAATTTCATAGATAGCTTACAGTATATAATTATGATAGCACATTCTCCCTCTTTGTTTACTCAAACAAAGTGAAATTGACAGAAATTTACTAAAAACAAGTGGCTTCTGATTTAGCTTCAATCACCAAGATAATGTCCAGGACTTGGAGTTTATAACTGGTCACACCTAATTTCAGTATATCTGTAAGCAAAGAATTTCTCCTTAAGGAATGAATACTTTGTGAAAAATTGCTTATTTATAAGTGCCTGTATTTTGTTTTTATTCTCAAACTACTATCCTCTGCTTTTCTGCTTAAAAGGATTTTAAGTTTGATAGGTTGTAAAAGGGATCATCAACAGGTGAGATTCACCTGCTTTTTAAAGTTCAAGCATTATTGATGCTGGAAATAATAAAGTATTTGTTACAATCAGTATTTGTGCCTGTTGGTCTAATTTACTGGTAAAAGAGTTTTATGTACGTGTGTGTGTGTGTGTGTGTGTGTGTGTGTGTGTATTTGTCATTTTCTTCCAAAAATTTCATTAAATCATCAGATACACTATTCCCTTGAAATAGTTATTATTTGCTATTTACAGATTAAAATAACGTTCATGAGATATCCAGGCTTTACAAAATAGATTTTTTAATGTGTAATGTATATCTGATAAAAATGGAACTTAAAAATAATGCCTATGTTGTGTTAATTTTAGTATTCTGATAATTATAAAAATAATAGCTAATGTTTACTGATTTGCCAAACACTAGGCCAAGTACTTTGGATGTATTAACCCAGTTAGTCATCAAAATAACTCAAGTAAAATTGCTATTATGTTCTCATTTTACAAACAAGAAACTTAGCCTTGGCTGGGTAAGTAACTAGACCAAAGTTACGTGCTTGGCAAAGCTGAAATTCTAACCCAGGCGGTCTGATACCAGAGTTGCATGCACATTATCACTTCCCTATAATCATTAACTTATTGCATCCTATTTTTTGAAATCTAGAAAAGAGATCTAGAAAATATGTCCCTACATCTGTGTTTCTCAACTTTAATTTTATGCTGGAGTTATTTGGACACTCTGACAGATTTTTATTTAATTAGTATAAGATGTGTTCTGGGCTAAGGCTCTCCAGAAACTCCTCAGGTTATTTCAACCTGCAGTCCACGTTGTAAACCATTGCCCTAAATACCTACCAGAAGTGGAAAAACTACACTGGGGGCTCCTGGGTAGCTCAGTCATTAAGCGTCTGCCTTTGGCTCAGGTCATGATCCCAGGGTCCTGGAATCGAGCCCCACATCGGGATCTCTGCTCCACAGGAAGCCTGCTTCTCCCTCTCCCACTCCCCCTCCTGGTGTTCCCTCTGTGTCGCTGTATCTCTCTCTGTCAAATAAATAAATACAGTCTTAAAAAAAAAAGAAAAACTATACTGTACATGCTTAGCTGATTACAGTAGGAGTAAGACTAGTAAGTACATATTTAAAGCTATGAGAGAACCTATTTCCACAAAAATACTAATTTGAATGATTTAATATGTAGCTATGGTATTTCACATATCATTTGTTTTTGTTTTGTTTTAAATACAGAGATAGCCCATAGTTATCTTGAACAAGAGACTACAGGGAGAAATAAAAGTACAGAGCCCGATGAACAACCAACTGTGAATTCCAAGGAAGGCATGCATCAGAAATCCAATGAATTAGTTAATGAAGCCGCCCATGAGGACACAGAACTGCCAGGGCAGAGATCAAGGAATTTTCCTTATCCAGGTGATGAGACAGCTGACTGCATTACTAAAAAATCCATGTGAGTGCTGGCAGCCTTAAAATTACGAAATAAGTTTGAGAGAACTCTTTCTTCTTCCCTTCCTCCTTCCTCTATTCATCATCCTTCCCTTTCTTTTTGGCTTGGGCTAAATTGGACATATCATTAACATACTGGAATTTGAGCAATCTACCAGAGTTTTCTACTGTTTTCTTTACATGGGTGTAATGCGTGTAGGTTGCTAAGTGAAAAAGCACAAGGTGAGTTTTAATGCAGGCAAAGTTGAATATTATTTTCTGTGTCCTTTAATGTTGGATCTGGAAATAACTGTTAAGGTGACATAAATGGGAAATTATTCATCAGAGTCCTAAACTGGCAACTCTAGGACAAATAAGCCCAAAGATGTTTTGGTTTTGGTTAGCATGATTTATTGTTTAAATGAATTTGAATGCTTCTGGAAAGGCCTTATATTCTCTCCCATTTGTCTTCCTTACTGTTTTCCATTCTGCAGCTTTTAACATTCACCTTACTTACTCATCCCAGGAAGAGATTTAATTTTGTGACACCTGTGACTTTTACCTCTATGGGATTAAAGTACTTTGATAATTAGTCATATGTTTTGAAAATACTGCAGAATTACAAAAATTTCAATGGCTAATTATATATTTAGTCCAAACAAAATCTTACATATTTTAAAGTTTTGCATAAGGATAGCTAAATAAGTAAAATAATTATTTAAAAATTATTTAGTAGATATATTAATAAACATTAATATATAAAATAGATATATATTAATGTGTTCCTACTTCTTGGCAAACACTTATATCATTACTAAAGTGCAGATTTCAAATATACTTTTGAGGGATAAGAGTAGGAATGAGTGAAGAAGTGATAAACATTTTATAACCACATGGGGCAAATAAATAGTAGAGATTGGGCTAAAACCAGAGTATGAAATATCTAATATAATTGCAACAGAAGAAATACATGGTAGGTAGAGCTGCAGTGACTGTCCCAGACCTCACTGTTTAACTTCTTAGTAACTCTAAGATTTACCTATGTTTACAACTTTAATATGATGCCTTCAAAAAATGATCCATCTCTTTTCCCTTCCCTTCTTTATACTACAAGTCGATACTGTTCTCAAATAGCATACAAAATGTCAAAAAAATTATTTACCATTAAATGTCACAGGAATAGTTTTTCATTTTTAATTTGAGTTTAATAATGAAATAATGATATTCTATCAACCAAGTTGAAAAAAGTATGATTGTTGTTCCCATTTTCCAAAAAGTGAGATACATTTCTAGACTCCTGACCAAAGTATAAATCGAATTATTGACAACCCTTAAAACCTGAATTCTTTAAGTGTACTGAGCCATGAATCTCTGTAGAAGCTACTAATGCTTTTCACAGATGTAGCTTAGTTGATAGATTAGTACCTCTGTGAAATTGATGTATTTATTCTTTTTGATCCATAATATTTTCTTAAGAGTGCATAACAAGAGAAATTTAAAATTAAGTAACTTTACATATTTTTGTTAAAATTATATTTGTTTCCCTCACTTGCACTCTAAAATTTATAGATCCCATATAGTAGAAATCATATGTATATATTGTTTAACAGGTTTTTTTTTATTACAGCATTATGGAACATAGAGATAACGATTTGCATTATGAATGTATGATCCCTCGTCAAGTTACTTCAGACTTAGATAAAGAGAAGAAAATAGCATTTCTTCTAAAAGAATTGGACATTCTCAGAGCGTGCAATAAAAAGGTACAATATAGAAAGTCTGATAATTGTACATTGTGCATTTAGCCATTGACCTAAGTTTGCTTTGTTGCCCATCATAATTCCGTTTCATGTTGTACTTTAATCCTTTAATGGTATAGCTTTATGTTGTTGCATACCATGGCATCAGAGTATGACTGAGGTAAGACATTGGCTACGGAAAGCAATTTCCTTAATTTCCTCCCTGGCTGGCCTGTAATATCACTTCCTTTTTTCATAAAACTATGGTGCCCGGAGTAGGTACCTAAAAAGAAGATTCAAGTTTTACTGTAGTAAAAGTTTACTTCAGTATTGTGGAAAGTGAGAAATACAATGTACTGATTTTGTGTTACTTAACTTTTGTTTTCTTTTTTTCTTAGTATTGGTGTCCTATATTTCACCTCAATAATATATGTAATTAATCTTTAAATTCATAAGGCTTGGCAATATTATCACATTCCTTGTGTTGTTATGTACCGCTGCATTTTGTCCAATCCAATCTGTCATGTCATGTTTTATCTTTCCTGACTCTTTCTAGTTACATTTCTTTGAGCTTTAAATAATGTTATTAAATAATGTTCATATTCTATGCTTGCTTTTTTTTTAACCTCTGCATACCTCGGCATACCTTTCTGATTTTAATACTCTAGTTTTTTGACCTAATCATACTGAAACGTGATATTAGGAATGTTGATCATGCCTGACGGAAAACAACACAAGTAACAAAAGCCAAGGAAAAAATTAAAAAAAACAAAAACAAAAAACAGTTGAGGGGTCCTGTATGAAAGTAGGAGATATTTTCTGTATTTTCATTTAGCAATTATTTATTATATGCCAGTTATAAATCAGGTGCCAGTGCCAATTTAAATGGAATATGATGGGATAGCATTCTCAAAGGAGATTTGTTTCACATATTAAGATTATTATCTTAATTAATTTTGTTTCAAAATATTAGAATTACTAAGAGAAGCTGTAAAGCTGTGCTGTCATTACTTTATTAGGATAATGCCTTCCAAGTCTTTTGCTTTAAGACAAAAGAACAGATCAGATTGCTTTTTGCAATAGTTATTTTTAATAATTATGTCATTCTTTCTTTAATTTCATTTGCCTGTACACACACATATAAGTTAAGTGTATATCAAAATGTTTATAATTTCTATATCATTATAGGTAATTATTACTTTATGAAATATATTAAAATTTTAAATATTGTGGGGTTCCCCCCCCGAGTTATGTATTTAGGGAGTTAAGTGTAATATAGAAGGGCTTAGAAAACAATAATTTCTACTTTGGGATTATTTATATTTCTGCAGGAAATTTATCAAATAAGAATCTGTTTTATTCAATGTGTTTTAGCTTCAAGAAAAATTGGCTAAAGAAGATAAAGAACAGAGAAAACTAAAGCTTAAGCTGGAACTCCAGGAGAAAGCAACAGAAGCTCATATTGCTGAAAAGACAGCAGGTATAATAGATGAGTATTAACATATGGTCTAAAGAATCATACACAAGGTTATTATATGATGTAGCTTTGGTGAATACTAGCATACTAGCTTATTTGCCAAAGGAGGGGAGGCTTTGTCTCTTTTTTTTTTTGGCTGCATAGAAAATAGGTGGCTTTAACATCCTGGTACTGGTATTAGTGAGAGCTTTACCTGTATTCATACTGATTTGGGCATTAAATGCATTGTTAACACCATGTCAATCCAATCACAAAAAGGTTGTTTGTTTTGTTGGAAGGGCCTGAACAAACAAGGGGAAATAATGATTACCAGTGCCTCTACCTTTCAACCAGCAGTTCAAATACCACTTATTGTTTTAGCTCGTTGAGAGGAAATACTTCTCTTCTGTGTGAAGATAGTCATGTATTCATTGCCAGTGGAAACCTACATTTGATTCAAAAATCTGTTTTGTGCAATTAATAAATTTTCATCTGATGATGTGGATGATGATGGAGCTAGTATTTTCACTGAGAAGATTAAAATGAAAGGTTGCCAGAGTTTACGATTATAAATGACTGCCTTAAATATGTTTTAGAGTCTATCTTTACTCACAGGTCTTTGCAAGGAGGAATTTTTTTTAATTCATCTGTGTGGTATGTTACAGATCAGATCAGATGATTGTCAATAGTCTTATTCTCTTCCTCACACTGTTTTATGTTAAGGATAGAAATCTCATAGTATAATAGAAATTAACATTCAGAGGCATTTTAAAGGTTACTTATTTTCATGTTTTTGTATTAATTGGAATGATTTTAAGAAAAAATTGTATTTCGTGATTAGTTTGAAGTTATAATCATATTTTATGAGCTATATTAAGCTAGTTGTGTATATGGAAGAATTCTGGTATTTTAGGTCAGAGACATTCACTGGTATAGCCTGTCTTTAGAATATTACTATGCAAAATAGAACTTAACATCACTATGAAAATATAACCAAAATTACCATAAATAAATATTCCAGCTAAAATAACACATGGTTACTTTTCAGTTAATATTAAACTACTATGAATGTTTTGTTTCTTATTTAGTGGAGAAATATGAGGCTAATATATTTTAAAGAAAATTAACCATGTGTTAAAAATGAATAATTCACATATAAATTTGGAACAATTTGGAAGTCTTGGTTTTTTATAATCAAATATGTATATACTAATTGCTAAGAAGGTATTATAAGAGGTACATTTGTTTGAAGGTGTTTGTGTCAAAATATGACCTTGCATATGTCTTACAGGATTAATTTAATAAGATTTAGGCCATTTCACTGATGAAAAGCATGAATTGATAGGTCTGGATAGATCATTTATGTCTTAGAGGGGAAAAGTCATTAAACAGTATTATGTACTCTTAAAACTTTTGTATGATATAGCTCATCATCTATTTCAAATATTTACTTGTATATATTTAAGACTTCCCTTTGACTAAATAGTATGAATCATGCGTGCATAAATTGGAAAAAATTTGATTGCTTTATGATTCTTGTTAATCAAATATTTCTCATTAATAACACAATATTATTTTAGTAAATGTTTGAAAAATGTTTAGTATTTTTTTGCAGCCTCCTAAATTGATGAAAATAGCAGTGCTATATAATTTCTCTGGAGCAAAGCAGTCTAGTTAAAAGAGATATATCCAACCACTTAGTTACAAAAATGACAAAAATGAAAATCCTCTGAAGTTTTTTTTAAAGTATAAATTTTCAGTGTGTATCTTTTTAATGTTTCAGTTCTACCTTTTAAAAAAGATTAAATATATTTTACTTGTGACATTAGAATCATCGTTAAAATATGTCAAATTTTTTTTCAAAAAACTGAATTGCTTAAGAAATCGATTGGTTTGAAACTACAAGAAATTCATTAAGTGATTCTTGATAGACCCATGATTCTTTCATATTTTTTCATACATACAGTCTTAAATGGCTCATTTTTCTACTCGACTGGTAGTAAGTTCAGTCAAAAAGCAAAATACAGTAACAAAAACAACTATGTCAGTATCTTAGAAAGAGGAACATTACAGGAATATGATTACATGTGAAAAATGTTTTATTTAGTATCACATGGAAGGATAATAGTCCATATAACAAGAACAAAAAAATCCACATAAATACTAATGTTTGTTTCTATCATTGCTCATTTTTATATTCAAAATAAAAAGTGTACTTGGTTAAGTATATTATAAATATGTACACATATTTATGTATTATAATGTACTTAAGCAGAATATAAATGTTTAAAAAAATCAAGATATCACACATTAGAAGAAATTACATGCAAAAACATCTCTAAACTAAACATTGGAAATTGCAAATAAGATACAAAAATGTATATTTATAGATTTTTCAAATAAAATGTTAATTAAAATATGAAGTACTTAAAGGAAATAGAAGCCATTTCTATATAAGAATATTCATATCAGTATTAGTTATGATAGCCAAAAGTTAAAATCAATCAAACACTGAGAGAATGGTTAAATAAATTAAGATACGTTTATGCTGTCAGACATCGTTCAATAACTAAAAACCATTTCTGAATAATACTTGGTGATATGAGAAAATCTTCAAAATAACATTAAGTGAAAAGTTGGGGAAAACTATAATATAATTTTGTTAAATATATTTATACTTGTGTGTTATATGAAACAAAAGGCAAATTGTGGTAGTATTAATGGATGTATTAATGTTTCAATTAAGTTTTCCACCCTTTCAAGTTTTCTACAATAAGTATGGATTAGATTTAGTACGAGTACTATTGTGATTAGGGATTAGTATTACTAATCACGAAAGATGTGATTTTTTTTAAAAAGTTGCTTGCTACGACATGGATGGAACTAGAGGGTATTATGCTGAGCAAAGTAAGTCAATCAGAGAAAGATAGTTATCATACGATCTCTCTGATATGAGGAACTTGAGGGGCAGGGTGGGGGGTTGTGGGGTGTAGGGAGGGAAAGATAATGAAACAGGATGGGATGGGGAAGGAGACAAACCATAAGAGACTCCTAATCTCACAGAACAAACTGAGGGTTACTGGGGGGTGGGAGGGTAGGGATAGGGTGGACGGGTTACGGACATTGGGGAGGGTTTGTGCTTTGGTGAATGCTGTGAAAGATGTAAGCCTGATGATTCACAGACCTGTACCCCTGGGGCAAAGAATAAAAAATTAAAAAAAAAATTGCTTGCTTTCTAATCTTAAAATGATTCCTGTGATAGGTTTGATATATAAAGACCACATAAACCAAAGTTTTATGAAATTTATATGATGGCTGTGATCAAATCTTGTCATTTTATCTATGCCATTTTTATTGTCTTTCAGATTTTCTCATTTGTTTTTGTCTCTGTGTATTATGTAACTTACGTATATATATTAGTACATCTTTTCTTCCCACCTGATTGAATATAAGAATAAGAATTTGGTGTTGTCAGGATGCCTGGGTGGCTTGGTCAGTTAAGTGTCTGCCTTCAGCTCAGGTCATGATCCCAGGATCCTGGGATTGAGTGCCTCATCAGGCTCTCTGCTCAGTGGGGAGCCTGCTTCTCCCTCTGCCTGCCATTCCTCCTGCTTGTGCGCTCTCAGCGCACACTCTCTCTCTCTCTCTCTCTCTCTCTCTCTCTCTCTCTCTCCCTGACAAATAAATAAAATCTTAAAATAAAACAAAAACTCTTATAATCAAAACTACATAAAACAAGGTGCCCAGGTCTCTGTAAGACACATTGAGAATAATGGAAAAAGCCTTGGAATCAGATTGACTGAGGTTCAAATCACAGCTTTGATACTGAATGCCAACTGTGTGCCTTTGCGCAAGTTACTTATTAGCTTCTTCAGGTTTACTTTCTCCTGTGTAAGATGTGAGTATTATCTAATTTACCAGATAATTTTAAGGATTATAGATAATGTATAAAAGTACCTAATATATAACTGGTACTCAGTAAGTTGTAGCTAATAGTAATACTGGTTATTTCTATCTTTATAAAATTCTTAAATCTTTGATGTATCAGAAGTCATGAAAAGATTTTTGTTGTGTTTGGCTTTTAATTAAAATACATTTTACTTAAATGTAAACCCAAAATAAAAGAAATGGGATACAAATGATTTGAGCTTTAATCTAATGTATACCTATAATAAACCTTCAGGTAGTCTGTTAAATAGTGTTAGGCCTGTTTCCTTTACTTCCCTGTTGGTTTTACATAATGTGAATACAGTCATTCTAATGTGATCCCATGAGAGTTTGAAACTCAGTTGTTTCCTCTATTGTGATAAAATCTCAAATGGTTGACCCTTTTACCGTCCTCTTTTTTGACATTACCATTATCATCATTACTATTTTTTATTGGGTACTTTATAGGAACTAAACTAATTTCTTTAAAAATCAAACAAGAAATATTTATTGAAGGGTCATTATGTACTAGACATTGTGCTAGAAACTGCAAATAAAGATTTGGGATTTCAGACATTTCTTTTTGACTGCAATCACTTTTCACTCATAATACACTATTGAAATAGGTAGTGGTTAAATGTTCAGACTTTGGATTCAGGCCTTTGTTCTAATCTTTTTACCACTTATCATGAGTAAGTGACAGCCTCACTAAGCTTTGGTTAAAACTTATTTTATAGGTTGCTGTGACGTTTAAGTGAGATGATGTTTATGAAATGCTTAACCCGTAGAGGGCACTCAATAGGTAAGATGATGATGTCATCATCTTGTTTTCTCAAGACTCCTTGATTTAATAGGGGATATATTCAAAGTGTACCTAATATAAGTAACTATCCCATAACTATTTATATATGGTTTTGTTTCTCAAAGGATTGATACATATTTTTTAAATAATTTAACAAGTACTTTTATATCATTTATCCCCACAGTTTTTAATTTCCCTTGATTTTAAGATTTAACCTTATGTAGAAAGTTTGAAAATATGAAAATTGTTTTTTTAATCTTTACAAAAAAGAAAATAAAGGAAAAATATATAGTAAGTAGATCTTATTTACTTACCAAAAGCTGAAATGACCACGTCATTCCCTATCTGTTAATATTGGGAAAAATTTATCTCATTGGAGCTATTTAGAACTTGTGTGTTTAACTCACTAAATTGTACATGTGGATACAATTATTTGAAAATTATTGACATATATGACCTTTAAATACTAGGGATATTTTAGAGAAACACAGCAGAAATATTGACTCTATTTTTTAATGTTTCTCTTCATCTAAATAAAATGTTTAAACCACAAACACTTCAAAATTTGTTTTGAGTTTGACAGTGACAGATAGTATTGCATGGCTTGTTGCAACCATTAATTTACTCTTAGTCAGCAATATAGTTATAAGTTTATAAATAACTTGTTCAGTTAAACCTTTCAGTTTTTCTAAATAGGCTCAATAGGCATTATGTAGTATTATGTCTCTTAATTGTTATTACTTTAATTTTTATCCATTTATCTCTTTAATTTTTATCCATTTACAGTATACAGATGATGTTTAAATTTTACACGTAGGAATAGTTTTTTGTTTTATGTGATATTTAAAATATATTTCTTTAAAAGCCTTATTTTTTCTATTTCTTAAATGCTCACTTCAGAGTCTGCTTTATATGTTAGTTATTTTTCTTTCTTGCATGTCATCCATTAAAGATTAGCTGTGGAAGGTTGGAGCATGGAGAGATTATGAATGACAGAACAACTCCTGTAGAATAATAATCAGTTTTTGGTATTTAATGCTGTTTGACTTTTGCAGACACATTTCTTATTAACCTTTGGTACAAAGAGAAATCCAGGTTCCTGATATCTCATGGAGAAGATGAATTTGAGATCCTCTTCCAATTAAACTGAAATAAGGCCAATATTGGGTTTTAGCCAAAAGAACTCCTTAGTTCCTAAGTCTTGTGTTTATAAATCTCTCTCTTTCTCTCTCTTTCTCTCTCTCTCCCCATCCATCTATCTTAGTTACATTTTACATATAATTCAGTGGCTACATAATTTGCTTATCTTACTGTACTGATTCTGCAAGCATTTAATCTGCTTTTTACAGCTTAGATTCTTTTCTCTGTACCCAAATTTAGACCGATATTTTATAAATTAAAAAAAATATTGTCAGGCTCTTCTTATTACAGAGAATGTTCATTTGTTTTTGGTAGGAAGGAGAGGAGTTTAATTGTGATTACCAAAAGCATCAGAACATAGAAACTTGCAACTTAAGTTTTTCTAGGTTAACATATAAATGTTGAAAGTATAGATATGTAACCATTATAGCAAATACATTAAGACACTACAACCAATTAACATTGAAAAATAGAAGTTGTATCATAGAAAACATTTACATCGTTCTCTTTTCAAAAAAAGTATTCATTACTGAATACCATATCTCAGATGATATTGACCATCTAATGATTAAGAGCAAGAGTGAGTTTTACATATCAGAGGAAGATAATATGTTTACTTTAAAAAATACATGTTAGAATACTGTTTTTCTGTGTATATAATGGGCATTACTAAAATGTGATAGCCTTTAACACCGAGATGTATTAACAGTATTATAATGGAGCAATATATATATATATATCTGTATTGATTTTTTTAAAGATTTTATTTATTCATTTGAGAGAGAGAGAGAGACCAAGACAGAGGGAGCACAAGTACGGGGAGAGGCAGAGGGAGAGGGAGAAGGCTCCATACTGAGTTGGGAGCCCAACATGGCAAATATAGCAGTTAGAAATACTGATGGATAGAGTGTTGATTATGTTATTATCTTTGGCTGCAGAATCCTGTGGGTGCGAATCAGGATTAATTATGATGAGTGCCAGGTGAAATATTTCTGATTGCTATATTTCACAGAATTGGGCTTTTTGTTTTTATCTGAAACTGGTCATATTCTTGAAATCCTTTTTCTTTCCAAATTAGAAGATGACATGGGTATGAAAAAATCGATAAAAGGGCATCTGGGTGGCTCAGATGGTTATGCATCTGCCTTCAGCTCAGGTCATGATCTCCAAGTCCTAGGATCAAGCCCCATGTTGGGCTCCCAACTCAGTTGACCTGTGCCGAAGGCAGATCCTCAATGACTGAGCCACCCAGGGGCTCCAGCAGTTACATGTTATAGAATTTTAATATTGGTATTTAATTAAATTTAAAGTATATATTCTATGCAGAAAGTAAGTTAAGTACCTCTTAAAATTGCATTTCAAAAGTACATGAAATAATTGATAGTGGTTTTAATACTTCTGGGATAAGCTTATCTTTCACATTAACAATTTTAGCTCTAATATCAGATATATTAAATGTTTGAATGTAAATAGGATATTCTTAGAAAGTATTCTTACATTGAGTTTTCTGTACTAAGTACATGTATATAATAATTCAGGGTTTTGCAAAAAAAGTTCTTATTTTATGGTTTTGCTACTAAAACTTATATTTGTATGTTTTTCTAATGAATTTTTAACAGTTTCTATACTGTTGATAAGTATAAATGTATTAGCAACTTTACAGAGGGAAATTTGAAAGTGTATATTAAGAACTTAAGAAGCTGCTATTTAATGCAGTAACCATACTTCTAGGAATTTTCCTTAGTATTTAGCTATGTATATACATAGAGATTTCTGTACAGAGATGTTCATTACAGTATTATTTATATAGTGAATAAATGAGAACAGTGTAAAATCTAATACTAGGAGCATCTTAGTTCTATCAAATACAGCATGTCCAAATGATAAAATCCCATGTACTATTTCATATTTATAAGTAATACTGAAGAATATAGGAATATATTCTAAGTATACATAGAAAGTTACAAGATTATGTAAAATATTTCTGTCTTCTATATTTTTACAGTGAGCCTGTATTACTTTAATCAGAAAAGGTTGTTTATAAAATATCATATAAAATGTTGAACATTCAAATACAGTTTTAGAAAAACTTAGTAGTCTGGTCTATAAAAGAAAAAATAGAGGCATCAAACTACTTGGAGTAGGTTGGTTAATTTTCTGTTGGTGTATTTACCATCTATGTTTAAATTTCCACTAACTGATTTATGCAAAGAGAGAAATTATAATTTCTAAGGAAATTAAAAGACGTAGTGTGATGTTTATGGGTCTGGAATATGTATTTGGTGGTTTCATAAAACACTAGCATATTTGCAAGGAATCCACTTAACAAGTAAAGCGGTAGACATCCAGACAATCTGAAGTTCTTTCAAATATAATAAAAACCTGTCTTTTATAAGACATATCTATATTTGTTGCTAGAATTTTGCAACATGAATTGTAATCAGTGATTATTTTATATGTTTCAAATCCTGATGATATCTGTTTCCTTCACTTTAGTTCAGCCTTTTCTATTTATATAACCACCTTGAGTATGTTAACAAAGGGATTCTTTTTCTTGGTAAATGTCTATCCTCCAAATTATGTTATTTAGGGAATCATGGTCCAGTGTTTAAACTAGAATGTTTTCCAATACACTGCCTCACTTCCATTGTATTTTAAAAGTAGTATGAGAAGTGTAGAATATAAGATTGTCAATAGACTTGGGCTCTACTAAGAAAATATGTACTCTTTCTTGACTCAATAAACTCATACTTAGTATGGTTCAGCTTCTTCATATTTACTCTTGCCCATATTAGAAAACAATTAGCTTACTAAACAAATTTGAGTATTTGGTGTTGAGGGGTGGTGATCCTCTCTGAATCTTCCTCGAATTTGCCTAAGAATTATAGGATATTTGATAACCATGTTTAAAAATGGAGATATCCAAATATTATTGTAAACACCCAATGATTTGTTTTACCTACAATATAAGTATTTTACTTGGTTGGCTTACATAGTAGCTAATAATATTTGTTAATGTAATTTAACTGCTGTGAACCTTTACTGAACAAATATTGAAATTTATTCAAGTCAAAGAAAGAGAATCTCTAATGACTTTTGTTAAAGCTTCTATTTAATAGTTAAGGAGAAAAGTTTGTATGACATACGAGATGCAATTAACAGTAGATTTTACATTTAATAAAAAGAAAGAAGCATGCGTATTTGCTTTATTCATTCCATCATAATTTGCATTAGAGCTGTGGGTGTTTAATGAGCAAATTCCAACTAAAATGCTATATTGATTTTCTAGTGAACTTTGTAATAGTCATCTACCTTGGAAAAGCTCAGTGTTTACAATTAAGTTTTCTTTACTAAAAATGTTTGAGAGTTGCATATTGATCCTTTAAAAGTACTGAATTCTAGAAAGAATCCGGTTTTTCATAATCAGATATCACATATAACCTCATAGGTGTTAAAAAATTAATTTTGGAAATACTTCTTAGCATTTATTTATAAAATGTGTAATCAGATTTTATATGTGTGTGCTTTATGGTACTTCAAAACTTAACCTTAGAATACTCAGAAGGCAATCTCCTTTAAATATACATATTATTTACCTTTTTACAGTGATAGCATTATGGAGGGAAAAAAATACTTTCTGTTGATTAACACAGGACCAAATAAGTCCTTGGTGTAAAGTGTTTAAGCATAGAGATAAGTATACTTACTCTTCAAGCCCTTGACATTGCTAGTTTTACCTCTCTCATTAGTGTTACTGTATATAAAGTAGAACCCATCTTACATTAAATGTCACTTTATAAACATCTCATCATACTTTACAGAAGTGATAGGAAGCTTGTTGGCATTTGAAGTTTAGTAATTAGTATTTTAACCTTTCGATATGTCAGAGTATTTCAGGGCATGACATACATGTTTATCTGGACTTAGATCATTGTGTACATAGCATCATTTTGTCCGTCCTGTGTGACCTACGAATTAGAAATGGGGTGTTTTTTTTTAGAAGTGTTTAAAAATTTTTTTTCATTGTTGTATAGTTGACACATGTTACGTTAGTTTTAGGTGTACAGCATAGTGATTCAATAACTCTACATGTTATGCTATGTTCACCACAAGTATGACTATCATCTCTCACCATACGACACTATTAAATACAATTGACTACATTCTCTATGTCGTATTTTTCATCCTTATGACATCCATTCCATAATTGGAAGTCCGTATCTCCCAATGCCCTTCACCCATCTTGCCCGTTCTTTCATGACCTCCCCATTTGGCACCCACTAGTTTATTCTCTATATTAACGGGATCATTTCTGGTTTTTTGTTGATTTTTTTAAAATTTTGTTTTGTTTTTAGATTCTGTGTACAAGCGAAATCATATGATATTTGTTTTTCTCTGTCTGACTTATTTCACTCAGCATAATACCCTCTAGGTCCATCCATGTTGCTACAAATGGCAAGATATCATTCTTTTTGTGGCTGAATAATATTCCATTGTGTATATATACCACATCTTCTTTATCCATTCATCTATCAGTGGACACCTGGGTTGCTTCCATATCTTGGCTTTTGTAAATAATGCTGCAGTAAACATAGGAGTGAAATTAGAAGTGTTTTATAATATAAAATTTTTGAAATATCTTAAAATATTGTGGTATTTTGTACGAATTATGTCAGTGTACAGTATATAATATAGAATGAGTTCTAAATAATTTTCCTTTCAGTTCCCATGTATAATTTTTGAATGCCAACAAAATATGCACATGCATGTATATATGTATATGTATGTATGTGTGTGTATAGATAGGTATACATACATGTATATAGATGGTCCAAATTAATCAAAATCATCTTTTTAATATGTCTAGAAACGAAGCCACATTGTGCCTCTGTGGATTGAGAGCGGCGATGGTAATGGTGGCGTGGAATCAGTATTTGTTGAGAATCTACTTATTTGGCCAAGAGCTTTCATATATTATCTCACTTAATTTTTCCCTAACAACCATAAATGGTGGTGTCATATACATTTTATGCACCTGAACTGAGACTAAAATAATTTAAAAATATGCAAAAACAGGTTACCTAACTTTAGTGTTGACACTTAGGATCTGAATCAAAGCCCACATTCTTCCTAATACACTATGTTACTCTCTCTAAGCTGTTATGAGTATCCTTCCTGGGAGAAAATTGCATACAATTATCAGAGGAAATTAAAACTCATTATTGTGTAGTAAATTATGGGCAGAAGTTTCTTTCAAAATGGCATGATGAATTAATACATGGGAGCAAAATAGTATAGCTACAGAAAGCCACATAGCACCAATGATACTACCTTAAAAAAAAAAAACCTCTGAAAATTGTGCTGGAAAGTACTGGTTCTTCCAAAAGCTATGTTCATAACAAGGATTTATTAACCTTATCTAACAGTTGATTAAAAGCATTTGATTTTATGCAAGTGTATATCCAGTTAGTTTAGCATAATTTGTCATTGGGTTTGTTTATCCATTCATCCATTGATAGAAATTTTTGTTTCTAGTTTGGGGCTATCCTAAATAAAGACACTGTGAATATCTGTTTGTCTTTGTATGGACATATGCTTTAATTTGCCTTAGCCGAGTCTTTCGGTAGGTGTATGTTTAACTTTTTAAGAAACTGGCCAATTGTGATTGCACTATCCTGCATTCCCACGGGCAGTGAATGAGGATTCCAGCTGCTTCCCTTCTTCCCAGCATCTTTAACCATGCTTCCATTCTAGCCTTTTAATAGGTATATGGTAGTTACCTTGTTGTTTTAATTTGCATTTCTCTAATGACTGAAGATGTTGAGCACCTTTTCTTGTGCTTATTTATCATTAGTATGTCTGCTTTGATAAAGTGTCTAAGGCTTTTGCCCATTTTTAATTGGGTTTTTTTGTTTCCTTATTGAGGTTTGAGAGTTTTAAAAATTATGTCTAGATGCAAGTCTTTTATCAGATATATGCTTTGCAATTATCTTTTTCCATCTGTGGCTTGTCTTTTAACTTTCTTATCCAGGTCTTTTGAAGATTGGAGACTTTTAATTGAGTTAGATAGAAGTCCAGTTTATCAATTTTTAAAAATGGGTTATGCTTTGTACTATAATTAAGAAAGCTTTTCCTGCCTAAATTCACGGCTCTCTCCCAGAATGTTTATAGTTTTAGGTTTTGTATTCATCTTGTGAAATGAAAGGTTATTTTACCTTTAAAAAATTGATAAAAATTACTAAAAAACTAAGAAAAGCTAAGCAAATTAATCCCATTCAAGGCCATATGTACCTTCTTGTTTCAGTTCTTATACCGTAAATAAGTGGGGTTTTTTCCTGAAGCTTATTTAGTGTTAGAATTACTTCATTTTTGTGCCTTTTACTGGTGATTTCACTGTTTCAAATAGCCCCCGAGTGTAGTGCTGAAATATAGTCTAGTGTTTCCTGAGTACAAGAAGGCTATGATGTGCGTTACGAAGAAAATACGTGTGTTAGATAAGTTTTGTTCAGGAATGCGTTATACAGTGCCCTTGGCCACGGATTCAATGTTGTTAAATCAGTACTATATGTTAAACAAGTGTCTTTAAACAGAAACACACATGAAACAAGGGTTATGTATTAGTTGGTTGATTTTTTTTTTTTTTTTGTCATTATGTGTCCTAATTTTGGTGCTTGTTTGCATGCCTGGCATTTGGATGCCATGATGAATTTTACCATTTTGGAAGCTATTTTGTATTCTTATAAAATATTTTTGAGCTTTCTTACTAGATGTACTTATGTTTTTTGGAAACAGGTCTCTCCTTTTGGGTCATGTTTTAAAGCTATGCTAGATGTTACCAGAGCAGTGTTTAGGGTTAATTAACCCCCTCTACTGAGGCAAGACCCTTCTGAGTACTCTGTGCAGTACCTCATGAATCTTGTAGTTTTCTGATCTGACTGGTAGGAACAAGATACGTTATATCTGGTTTTGTGGGACCCAGGGCACTGTTGCCTCTAATCCTTTCAGGTGGTTCTTTCCCCTGTATGGAGTAGTTTACTCATACATGTGCACTCAGTATTCAACTGACTTTCTGAGGAAGACCTTCTGTATGTCTCCAAAATTTTCTTTCTTTGCAGCTGTTTTTTCTCCAATAGTCTCTCTTATGAATTTCAGCTGCTTTGGTTTCCCCATATTATATCTCTGCCCTCCAAAATTGTGGAATCAGCTGGGCTGGTCCTTGATTCTTCCCTGCCTGTGCCATGTTCTGGAAATTCTTTCAGGTTATTAAGCTGGGCCAATCATAGGACTCAACTCGTTTGTTTCCTCATGTCTCTGTTCTTTGTTTCCTTATAGTCTCGAAAGCTGTCATCCTATATATTTTGTTCATTTTTAAAAATTGTTTTGGGCTCAGTTGGCTAAGTGTCTGCCTTCAGCTAAGGTCATAATCCCAGGGTCCTGGGATCGAGCCCCTGCATTGGGTTCCTGCTCAGTATGGAGTCTTCTCCTATCTTTCTCTGCCCCTGCCCCCAAGTGCGTGCACACACTCTCTTCTCTCTCTCTCTCAAATAAATAAATAAATAAAATCTTTTTTAAAAATTGATTTAAATGGAAGGACAAATCCAGATCCTATTATTCCATCTTGACCAGAAGGACAAGTCTCTATTGCATAAAATTTAATTAAGATTAAATTCAGAAATTTTATCATACTTTTTTCTCTTCTTAATATTTTTCTTTAAATCAGCTCAACTTTTTAACTAGATAAATATATTCTTTTTAATGTAACGTTTCTTTTTTTTTTTTTTTAAAGATTTTATTTATTTATTTGACACAGAGAGAGATTACAAGTAGGCAGAGAGGCAGGCAGAGAGACAGGGAGAGGAGGAAGCAGGCTCCCTGCTGAGCAGAGAGCCCGATGTGGGCCTCGATCCCAGGACGCTGAGATCATGACCTGAGCCGAAAGCAGAGGCTTTAACCCACTGAGCCACCCAGGCGCCCTAATGTAACGTTTCTTATTTAGTTTTAACATCTAAACATAAAAGCCCACCAATAACTGCAGTTTAGGAATCTCAGAAAGTGAGAACAAACTGCGTAACCAGCACCCAGATCAGGAAACCAAATATCACCAGTATCCCAGAAGTGTCCCTCATCCTCCCTTTCAGTACTCCTTCCAAAAGATAATTGTTATCCTAAGTTTAATAACTAGGTCATTCTTTTGTGTTTTTGAACTTTAAATAAATGAAGTAATAAAAAGTTCTGTTTGTACGGCATCTGGCTCAACAATGTGTTTGGGTAACTTAGAGAAATTTAAAATTTAATTAGACATTAAATTAAATGAGACTTGGAGACATTATAGGCCTAATGTACCCTTACATTTTTGTAATATACATTAAAGGGATACGTAACTGTTAAAAACCATGTTTTGCAACCTGTATTTTATGTAACATTGTCCTGGAGAGAATTTGGTGGTAAGTGATGCTGGGAATTTAAGCTGGAACTGGACTCTGATTCTCCTTGAATGCCAGGGTGAGACCTTTTTTTTTTCTTTTGCCTTGAAATCTGTGTAGTAGCAGTGAGAAGAGTAACCTGTTTATCCTAAGGTTTTAAGAAAATCTTGCTACTGATATATCGAGAGATGGCTTAGTGAGGTCACCTGTCCTATTTTTCTCTTCTCTAGAATTTATTCAGTACATACTTAACTCTTGGGTTCTTACCCTTTTTATTATGAACTGAATCTATTTTCTTTTTCTTTTTAATTTTATTGACTTTGCCTTGGTTCAGGATTTCATTATTTCTTACCTGAACCGTTACAGTAATCTACTACTGGGTCAAGGGGCACATATAATCCAACCTGCAACTTTTTGTTGACCTCTGCATCTTCCACATATACTCCATATACCAACTTGTGAGTGTTTCCTTCTAAAGCACAGACCTGATCAAATTGTTTCTATTTTAGAAGTTTTTAATATATTATCTAAACTCTAGGTTGGCATATATATATATATATATATATATATCTCGCTAAAATCCTTGCTATGGATCACAAGGCCCAGTGTGATCTCCCAGAGTTCTCACTGTGCTTCAGACACATTGGCCTTAGTGCTGTTCATCTAATACTTTTAGGGCCTTTGTATTACTTTTTATTCTGCTTAGTCTACTTCCAAATATAGATAGATAGATAGATAGATAGATAGATAGATAGATAGATAGATAGATAGATAGATAGATATGGCTTCTCTTCCTTTATTTGCATGTACTGAAATGTCATTTATTTAAAAAGCCCTTTTCTGGCCGCCTTTCTAAATTAGTTTATTCTTTTCCCACCTTCCAAATTACTCTTTTTTTTTCTCTCTCACATACCCTATTTTCTTTCAAAACTTTTACTTCTGTCTGTCTCTCTTCCTGTTTAATTTTGGCCCTGCTCGCTCTCTACTGTCTGTCTCTCTGTAATAGAATGTATACATCTCCAGGAAGGTAAGGACTTTTTAGAACACTGTAGTCATACTGCTTTAAACTAGATGGGTGACTGACATGAATTTCATAAATATTTGATGAAAGAATAAATTAATGAATGTGTGAGGAAAGGAATGAATATATTTCTCTTCCCTTAGGCTCACTTTCTTGAAAATGGTTTTGACTTCAGCTTTGGCTGTTACATGTTCCATTTTATATTCTATTATGGAAAAGATATAGTTGATTTACTCTCAGGGTTTGTTTCTTTTCTACCAGTTATAATTTAAATAATAGAAGAATAACTCTTGATTAGCTATGCATTAATCTATGACAAATGTTAGCAAGAACATTTCAAACATTTTTCCTAAGTTTATTTTGTGGTTTGACAGTGTAAATAGAATTTGGTTCAGTGATCTAGGCATTTGAGCCCCTTTTTGTCTAACATTGCAGTGATATTTTAAAAGTTATGTAAGATTTCAGGTAGGAATTGTGCTTGAGCAATGACAATTTCAGATAACATCAAAGCTCCTTATGTAGTGCTGCACAAATTTAGATGAGGCCATTTATATCATGATCTCTATAAATGATGCTCCCAGAGATGCTCAGTGCTAAAGAGCTCAGCTCTGCCCGTTTGCTTTTCTTGATCCCATTTTCTTTCCTTTTCTTCCACTATGATGCTGACATAACTATATCCTGAAGCTGATGATTATCATTGCCATGTTTGTTTTAAAATTTTTACTAATTGTCCATAAATGGTAGGTAGAGTTGTTTTGCCTTGCACCTTGCAATTTTTGCGATAATTTTATTCTTTAAATATGTCCTTTTGTCCATACCTAATTCATTTTAAATGTTGTATTCCATTTTGAATGTGTAGTAATTTATTTATTCTTGTTCCTGTTATTGGACATTTGAGTTATTTCTAAATTTTTGCTATTATATAATGCTGCAATAAGCATTTTTTAAAAAGATTTTATTTATTTATTTGACAGAGAGAGAGAGATCACAAGTAGGCTGAAAGGCAGGCAGAGAGAGAGGAGGAAGCCAGGCAGGGAACCTGATGCAGGCCTCGATCCCAGGACCCTGAGATCATGACCTGAGCCGAAGGCAGAGGCTTTAACCCACTGAGCCACCCAGGCGCCTGCAATAAGCATTTTTTATACATGTTTCCTTGCACACATGTGTAAGAATTTCTCTAGGCCTCATACCAAAGAGGAGATTTGCCAGGTTATAGACAAATCTTTAACTGTAATAAATATTGCCAAATGGCCCTTTAAATGGCCGTAGAAATATACATCTATCTGCAGTGTATGTGCGAGTTTCTTTATTTTATGAGCTCATAGTATTTGTTATTTGGCCTTTTAATTTGTGTTTTTATGGGTATGAAATGCATCTCAATTTTGTAGTAGCTTTTAAAAATATTTTTTCAATGATTAATTGATACTAATTTAATTTAGTAAAATAACAAAATTGTTTTTGCTTTTTACTTTTGCTAAAAGTATGCATTTTTAAATTTTCTCTAATTAATTATGGATTATGTATTTTGGTAGCTCTGGTTGAAGAAGTATATTTTGCACAGAAGGAACGTGATGAAGCTATTATGTCTCGACTGAGGTTAGCCAATGAGGAGAGAGATGAAGCAATTGCACGAGCCAAACATATGGAAATGTCTCTGAAAGTGTATGTATACATTTAAAACTATATGCGACTTTTGGAACATTTATAAAATGCATGCATTATGTGGTGGTTACATACTAAGAAAAGTTATTGATTGTTATGTGGTACACTAGTAAATTCCATATTCCCATGGTCATGCTATAGTAGTTTGCATGTCAGGATAACAGTCAAAAAAAAGAGGGGAGTCAGGGGAATACATAGCAGTCTCAGTTACAATTACTCTCTTTATTTCATAGCCTACTGTTGATATCCTTACTTTACTTTCCTTAGTGATGCCTCTTTTCTTCGCTCTCTTATTATCACTCTCTTGATTTACTTAAACTATGTGGGTTCTTTCACTGCTCTCTGCTTAGTATGCTCATTCCTATTCGTTACTACTTTTTACTTTTATTAAATGTATCATAAACTCTAATGACACTTGAAATAGAGTAGAGCCTGAGAATCTACATTTTTAACAAGCAACTTAGGTGATTCTGATTTAGGTAAATAATGGGCCACACTTGGGTAAATAATGCTGTAGAAATTCTCCAATTTTAATATGGCTTCAATCACTTGGGAAATCTTGTTAAAATGCTCATTCTCATTCACTAAGTATGGAGTGGAGTTTAAGATTCTGTTTTTCTTCACACTCCCTGACAATGTAAATGATGCTAGTCTAAGGAGTCAGATTTAGGACAAGACTCTAGAGCATCTAGAAATATACTACTTGTAAGATAGGTACAATGTAGTAATGTAATATTTTATGATGATCCATCAATATACTTATCGAGTGTTTGCTCTGTCCGACATTGTGCTAGGCTCCATGGGGGATTATAGTCAAGTACTAATTAAAACATTGTTCATTAGGGAGACAAAAAGTCATTGAATAATTAACATGATAGTGTTCAAGTTGTGATTAGGTAACGTGGTTTGTTTTTTGTTTAGATTAATGGCTTCATTTTTTTTTGAAGACTGATACTCATTATAAGGCATTAAACTCATTGAATAATAGAAATAAAAAAAACAAAAAAATTTACCTGAATTCCCCAGTACCTACTCCCAAATAACTATCTTTATCAATAGAGAAACGTTATTGGGACTATTTGATTCTTCTTTTAGTTCATGGAAATTTTAGATTTTTGAATTTTGTATTCTATTTGTTAGGTTGTTTAGAGACTCTTGTTATTCTTATATTGGGGCACTTTTGTCTTTATTATTGGTTCAATAATTATTTGAATCCCTCTCTTTTTCCTCTGCATTCATTATGGTCATCTCAAGCCTTTTCTTTATTTTTTTAAGCTTTTCTTTATATTAGTAATTCCAGTTGTCACTATTCCTGTTCCTATTTTTTCTAGTTCATTTATTAATTTAAATTTCCTTAAGTTTTCAACTTCCCTTTTCATTCACTTTTTGGTTTGGCATCTTCTCTTTGAATTTTCCTTTATTGAATTCGTGTTCTTATTATATTCTTCTAAGATGCCAACCACTGGCAGGAATTTTTTCTTCTTTCCTTTGGTTTATGTTATTTTTTATATTTGTCGTGTATGTAGTGTATTCATATTTGCCATGTCACTTCTCTTCATCTTGCTCATGTGTAAATTGTAAGAACTTTTCTTTGTTCTGATATAGTGCAAGTGAGTTTTCCTCAATAAACATTTCATATTATTTGAAACTTATTTACCTTCTCCTCAGAGCAACTGTTTCTTGGCAAGGTACTGCTTTTGGTCACCTTTCTGTATAGCCCTTTTGGCAATGGCCCGGGGCTGGGGGAGATAGAGGTTGGGAAGATCTCCCTGGGTCTGTACACCCCTTTTGTTGCAGGTTCTGTCCTCCCTAAGGGATTTTGTTTGGTGTCTTGCAGTGGACCACAGGCTCACTATACCTGTTCTTGTGTATACCTGGATTCCATGGAGTATTATTTTGGGACTTTTGTTTGTTCCAGTGGTGTAGTGGAAAATGGCCCCACTCTGATGGTTCTTCCTTCCTTTGTAAAGATTCTTCTATAATACAGGCTTCTTCTATTCAGGACGGATTTTACTTTTCTCTGGGCTACCTACACGGCTCATTGGTCTCTCAGGTTATTTCCAAACTGTGGGGATTAGTGAAAAACTCTCAGGATTTGGTGAACTCACTTTCTTTTCTCCATACCTATTTTTACGTTTAAAAGGGAAAGTTTGGTGAATATGGCCCAAGTCATCATTTCTCTACTCTACTTTTAAAAATTACCATGTGACGTCCTAATTCCTTTACTGTTTTTTTTTAAAGATTTTATTTATTTATTTGGCAGAGAGAGAGAGAGAGAGATCACAAGCAGGCAGAGAGGCAGGCAGAGAGAGGAGGAAGCAGGCTCCCCGCTAAGCAGAGAGCCTGATGCGTGCCTCGATCCCAGGACCCTGAGATCATGACCTGAGCCGACGGCAGAGGCCTTAACCCACTGAGTCACCCAGGCACCCAAATTCCTTTACTGTTTGATTAATCTTTTATCTTCTGTTCATGTGGCAGATTTCTGTATTTAGATTTCACTCCACAGTCTTTACTTGGACTTCCTTTTTTTTCCCCAATAAACTTCTTATTTCAGAATACTTTTAGATTTACAGAAAATTGTGCAAAGATAGTACAGGGGAGTTTCCATATAACCACCTTCCAGTTTTCCTTTTTGTCAGCGGCTTACATTATTATGGTACATATATCACAGGGGAGAAAGCATAATAGTACATAATTACTAACTAAACTCCATACTTTATTTATTTATTTATTTTTTAATTTACTTATTTAACAGAGGGAGAGAGATCACAGGAGGCAGAGAGGCAGGCAGAGAGAGGGTGGGGAAGCAGGCTCACCGCTGAGCAGGGAGCCCGATGCGGGCCTCGATCCCAGGACCCTGAGATCATGACCTGAGCCGAAAGCAGAGGCTTTAACCCACTGAGCCACCCAGCCGCCCTCCATACTTTCTTTAGATTTCACTAATTTTTCTCATGTCATTTTATGTTCCAGGATTCCGTATTAATTTAGTTGCTAGGTCTCCTTTGCCTACTCTAGTCCTATTTTCTCAGACTTCCCGCGTTTTTGATGATTTTGACAGTTTTCAGGGGTATTGGTCAGGCATTTGATGGAATGTTACTCAGTTTGGGTTTTTATGAATTTTTTCTTATGGTTAGACTGAGATATTAGTTTTGGGGAGACAGAGAGTACAGGACTAAAGCACCGTTCTCATCATATTATTTCAAATAACATTATGCTATCAACATGACTTAACATCAGTGATGTTAATCTTGGTCTCCTAGCCAAGGTAGTGCTTCCCCTGTTCCTCCACTGTAAAGTTACTTACCAACATTTCAGATTACTTAATTGCAGATTACTTAAGTGCAGTTCATACTCAGAGGTAGGGATAAGGGGTATAGGCTGAGATGTTAATTGAGCTCTACTTCCCTCACGGAAAATATCTACATAAATTATTTATAATTCTTCGGTATAGGAGATTTGTCTCTTCTCCCTCATTTGTTTATTTTTTGTTTGTTTGTTTATTTGTATAGTCTTCATTGATACTCATTTAATACTTTGGGTAATAATCTAATACTGTGTTATTTATTTTGTTGCTTGAAGTATTGCAGCTTGGCCCTCAGAAGCTCTTTTGGTTAACCTCCATATCCCTTTGACATGTCCCCATCCTTTTGATTTTCAGACACTTTTCTTACTTTTCTAGCTCCACAGGATGCCCCTGGGTCATGTCTTATAGGGATGTGTAGGGAGGTAGAGGGATGTACCTCACCCATAGACTCAGCCATTCCTCAAAGGGCTGTATTCTCTTTATTGGAAAACGGTATTAGAAACCAAGATCTGGATGCTGGGTGTGCTCATTGTACTTGGTCTGACTACTTTTAGGCCCAATCAGCAGAAAGAGCAAGGAAATACATGTATGTATACTAACTGATATACATATACATATATGAAATTATATATGTATCTTTATCTTTATTAAGCTAAATCTGAATTCATACTTACTTCTCTGACTAATCCAGTGCCACATAATTCATTCTGGCTTTCTCCTTTTTCTTATGTGTAATTTCCTCTCCTGCAATAAGAAACCTGGTTTCCATCCCCACCATCCATCATTTCCTTATTTCTTCTACCCCAGTGTACATTGTAACTCTTTCAGAATCATTAACGCATACCCCCATGAGAAACAACTTCACCTACTAGAGGACACTGTTCATGTATAGTTCCTTTAGTCTTTAATCTTACAACTTCCAAAGTACCACTTTCCAAAGTTACTTTGAATGACTTCTTTTTTCCTTCCTTACATGAAATTAGGTAATATAGTTTCCTTACATGAAGTTAGGTAATATAGTTTGTAATATAGTCAGGCTCTTTTTCATAGTCATACTATTCTACGATCCTCTCATCTGGTGATTCTTTTCTTTTTTCTAAGTTTTGGTGATTTTGAATAAAGTTGCTATAAGCATTTGCATACAGGTTTTGTGTGGACATATGCTTTCAAATCATTTGGCTAAATCTAGTAACATAATTCTTGGGGGCTGTGTTTATGTTAACTTTAGAAGAAACTGCTAAAGTATCTTCCAGAGTAGCTGTACTACACTATTTTGTATTCCCATCAGCAGTGAACGTTTTTCGTTCTGTTAATGGTGTGTTTAGCAGAACATAAGTTTTAAATATTGATGAAATACAATTTACTGATTTTTTTTTTCTTTCATGGATTGTACTTTTGGTATTGAATCTAAAACTCATTGCCATATATAAGGTCTCACAGGTTTTTTGAAATTCTTCTATAGGCTATAAATTTCATGTTTTATATTTAGATCTATGATTTATTTTGAGTTATTTTTTGTGTAAGATAGGTGGTACTTGTGGGGGTGTTTAGTTTTTTGTTTTTTTGTGTATGCACTCCAGTACTGTTTATTGAAAAGGCCATCGTTTCTCTGTTAAATTTCCTTACAACTTTGTCAAACTCAGTTGACTGTATTAGTGTGGATTAATTTCTGGATTTTATTTTCTGTTCTGTTGATCTATGCATTTGTCCCTTTGCCAATACCACGTAGTATTCATTATTGAATCTTTATAGTGTCTGAAATCCAGTAATGTTAACCATCTAATTTTGCTCTTTTATTACAGAATTATTTTGGGTATTCTAGTACCTTTACTTTTCCATATGCCTTTTATTTTTTTATTTATTTTTTATTTTTTATTTTTTAAAAGATTTTATTTATTTATTTGACACAGAGAGAGAGAGAGATCAGATCACAAGTAGGCAGAGAGGCAGGCAGAGAGAGGAGGAAGCAGGCTCCCCACTGAGCAGGGAGCCCGATGTGGGCCTCGATCCCAGGACCCTGAGATCATGACCTGGGCTGAAAGCAGAGGCTTTAACCCACTGAGCCACCTAGGTGCCCTCCATATGCCTTTTAAAAATCAGTCTGTTTATATCTACAAAAACATTTGCTGAGGCCAAATGTTTTTATTTATTTATTTTTTAAAGATTTTATTTATTTGACAGAGAGAGCACAAGCAGGGGGAGTGGCAGGCAGGGGAAGAGGGAGAAGCAGGCTCCCTCCTGTGCAGGGAGCCCGACATGGGGCTTGATCCCAGGACTCTTTGATCATGAGCTGAGCTAAAGGCAGACGTTTAACAGACTGAGCCACCCAGGTACCCTCATTACCAATTTTATTCATGAAATTTGCTTCTAAATAGATTTTGTTTCTTTCAAAAATCAAAATAACACCCCAGAGATAACAAATCAGCTTTTTATACAATGTCACAGCTCCTTGAGGTAGATGATGTTTCTGCTTTATAGGTGAAAAAATTTTGAGTGGTTGACTATTTGCCCAGAGTCAAAGTTAATTACACATTGTAGGACTTACCTATCTCAGACTTACATAGGCAACTCAAACTTAACATATCCCAAATGGAATTTATTAATTCATTTTTAAACCTTATTTTCCCTTGATCCATTGTCCCAACCATCTGCCCACATATCCAAATCAAAACTTTATCCTTAGAGCCTCTACTAATTTGGTCTCTTAGTTTTATTCATTCTCCCTTTAATTGATGGGTCAATTTAAAATTAGCCTATCTTTCTTTTTTTTTTTTTTACCTTCCATTGTCTACCTTACTTTGTACATACATTTGTTCCAGTTTTTATTACAATATGTTAAAATTAGGGTTCCTTGAGGCAGACCCTTTTTCTTTTGTTCTTTGTAACATTTGTATTAAGGGAGAAATGGGAAAGGGAGAAAAGAAAAAAAATCCCAAGCCTTTTCTTTTAGTTTATTTAGTCCATTCAGTAAGTATTTATTGAATATGTACTGTGTGTCAGGTTACACAGAACACAGCATTATGGTCTCAGTTTAGTTGAGAAGATAGATATTAAAGAAATAACTACATAGATACTTAATATTAATTGATATGAATAATTATTGGGTTTTTTTAAAGATTTTATTTTATTTATTTATTTGAGAGAGAGAGAGAACATGAGAGTGGAGAGGTCAGAGGGAGAAGCAGATCCCCCTCTGAGCAGGGAGCCCGATGTGGGAATCGATCCCGGGACTCCAGGATCATGACCTGAGCCAAAGGCAGTCGCCTAACCAACTGAGCCACCCAGGATGCCCTAATTATTGTTTCTTAAGAACACTTTGCAGTCCACTCCTACAGTTTTATAGTCTAGGGGTGCAGATTGGGGAGATCAGGAAAAATCATACATAAGAGGGAAGAAGAACAACTTTAAAAGAATAATATGTCAGCATAGTTTTAAATGGCACTGTGAATGCTCCTTTGTACTCATTTGACTTCTATAGGTTCTGCACTTTCAATAGTGCATTTTAAATGAATTCCTTATTAAGGTAGAACCAATTTATAATTGAGCTCTGCTTGACTGAAAGGCATGTTTGAAGGCACTGAGTTACAAGTTGAAATAATATACATTATTTCACATCTCTTTTTTTTAATTTTTTTAATTTTTTATTTTTTTTAAATTTTATTTATTTATTTGACACAGAGAGAGAGATTACAAGTAGGGAGAGAGGCAGACAGAGAGACAGGGAGAGGAGGAAACAAGCTCCCTGCTGAGCAGAGAGCCCAATGTGGGCCTCGATCCCAGGACGCTGAGATCATGACCTGAGCTGAAAGCAGAGGCTTTAACCCACTGAGCCACCCAGGTGCCCGACATCTCTTTTTGTTTTAATTCCTTATTTCTTGCTTCCTATAATCTTCAAATTCCTTCTGTCATTTTCTTTTCATCTTTGCCAGTTCTGATCTACTTCTGTCTTTTTGTGATGTCTTTTTTTTTTATATTCTGCCACTTCTGCCTTCCCCTACCCCTTGAATCTTCAATGCTTTTTTCTTATTCACTTTTATCCAAACTAAGAAAAAATTAAAAAGGATTCAAGTTAAATTGACTAAAATTTACTTTCTAATGTAGACACATTTGTGTATGTATAGTCCGCCTTTTGAGATCATGTGATATTCAGTGTCTTCAGTTTTTCTTTTTAACATATTAAGGTGGGACTGTGTAAAAATGGTTGATTAGGTGATCACTAGTTCCTTTTATCATTTGAGGTCAAAGTTTAGCAGCTTCCCATTGAACAAGGTGAATGACTATATGTTCAGAAAGGAAAGACATGATATTGACTGATCTAGGGATAAATCAAGAAATGTGACATTTCATGCATGGGTCTTTTCACTTAGAGTACAAGGGTGTCAGTCAGAATATGCACAGTATAGGAAATCAATTGAAACTTGAGCCCATGGACATTTACTTCAGCAAAATTCTTACTAATTATCATGACTATGTCTGATTAGACTGTTATAGGCATAATTTAGCTTCCAAAAGGTTGAGATTCTTTTGTATAATTGTAAATTTCCTATTAATGATATATAATGTATAGTTTGTCAGCTGTATTTCATATAACATCGACTATTACTTTAAGTCTTTATTAAACCAGTAAAGCCTTATGTGTTATACATGCTGCTAGTAAACCTTAAACCTCTAACAAGTCATTTTATGTAGAAAATAGAAAGCCTGGTAAACTGTTTCAAATTGTCTTTTTTCTAAAAACAGGTTGTTTGTCTAATTTTTATGTTTTCTTAAGTAATACAGTAAGTGATGTACTAATAAGACTAAATTTTATTTTCTGAAATCCCCTTTTTTGGGTGAATAGTCTTTAACTGGATATTGAGTGATTCAACTCAGAAAAATATGTCACAGTTGGCACTTACAGTGTTTTAACATCAAAGATCTGGTCTCATTTTCCAGTGCTCTATATCAGGGATGTGTAAAGTAAAGACCTGTGGTGCATATCCATCCTTCCTGTTGTTTCTGTGAATGAAGTTTTATTGTAGCACAGCCACACACCTGTTCATTTACGTATTGTCTTTGGATGCTTTTATACTACAAAGGCAGCATTTAGTAGCTGCAATGGAGAACATACAGCAAAGTAAAATACTGTATGACTGTTTAAAGAAAGTTTGCTGATCTCTGCTGTACATAATCTGGTTGACACTAAATTATGATACAGTTAATCTTTGATATTCATGACAAGTATTTCCTGAAATTTTTAGAGAAATACAAATGTTAGCCTTTCTCTTTCCACACTCATGTTTATATTGAAAGTTACTTCTTTGTATGTAATTTTTCGAATCTCAGATTAACCATTTGCTCATTTTCATTAAAGTTTTGGTTGTTCTTAATGACCATTTATTTATCACTGTACTTACAAGGATAATCATAGAGCAAAATTGAGATCAATTATAGAGGATAGGGGCACCTTATGGCTCAATTGGTTAAGCGTCTACCTTCGGCTCAGGTCATTATCCCAGAGTTCTGGGATCGAGTCCTGCAATGAGCTTCCTGCTCAGCAGGGAGCTGCTCCAGCTGCCCCTCTTGTGCTCTCCAGCTCCCCCTGCTTGTACTTTCTCTCTGTCAAATAAATAAGTAAAATCTTTAAGAAAGTTATAAAGAATAATAATAAAACAAAATTGAGATCCGAATAAATGCTAAGTGGTTGACTTTAAACCTCATGCCCTGCAAGTCAGACCTGGGACATCTATTTTATTTTTAAAAAATTTTAGTTGTTAGCAGAGAAGTTCACTAATAGACTAAATATAGCTATCTTAACCATATCCTCTTGAAAGATATTAATTTAAAACATTCAGACTCATTTTTCTCTCCTTAATTAGTAATGATAATTAGTAATAATTAAAAATAATAACTCTTCACCTTGCAATGCCTAAAAAGAACTTATAGGTATCGCATAGAAATTGCGTACACTCTTTGTTGTGTTGATTATTTTGAATGTACAAATTAGGTATCCTCCCTGTAACTGTTATTTTCTTCTTAATCATATATGTAGTTCTTTGTAACAAAAGAAGGAGGTTTATAACCTTGAGATCTAAACTTTGTTTTTTTGCAAGGGTTTCCAGTAATCTGCTAATCTGAATGTTCAGTTTTCATGTATCTTTTCATTTTAAATTATTGAATTTAATAAATTAATTATGAAATTTATAAGAATTTAAATTGAGTCTTCTTTGGAAACTCCTGTGATTAGCTCTTAGTCTGATTTCATCTAAAAAGAACAACATTAAGATAAATACTTCTCAGTACATATGGCTTCCTTAAAAATGATGTTTAAATGCTACTGATGGTTTTCAGATACTTTTACATGAGCATCCATAAGTGTAAGAATTTTGTTATCTTATGCTATTCACTATGTTTTTTAATTGATTAAAAAATGATTATCTTCAGAGTTTTTGTAGAACAAGCTTTTATGAAGCAGATATTTGAAACCTGTTGATTTATTTTGGGAGAAATGTCAATCCAAGTGGACATTACTAGTCTGAGATATATTAAGTATATATAATTCAAAATTACTATGTCATGCTGCAAATTTATACCATTTAAGCATGTGTAGAAATAGTTTTTAATGGGACACCTGGGTGGCTCAGTCGTTAAGGGTCCGCCTTTAGCTCAGGTCATGATCCCAGCATCCTGGGATCAAGCCCCCACATTGGGCTCCCTGCTCAGCCTCCCTCTCCCTCTGCCACTCCCCCTGCTTGTGCTCTCTCTCATACTCTTTCTCAAAGAAATAAATTCTTAAAAAAAATAGTTTTTTATATATGTTTATTTTTTTCCTGTTAAAAATACAGTGTTCTAAATTTCTCTTCATGAATGTAGCAATTTCATTGAACTGGAGTTTGGAACAGCTTTGTAACAAATTTATTAAGTTTCTCTCTATCTTTTCCAAGTATCCTTTTTTATTGTGGTAAATATTAGATTATAATTTATTGTGGTAGGAGCCCAGAAATGGAGGGGAGGTAGTGCTGGAGGATGTGAGAAAACAGGAACTCATATATCTAAACATTTTAGTATAATTTCAAAATAATGGAGCCACTTCTAAAATATATATCATTTCATTAATACCCATTACAGATTTTTATTTAATTTACCCAATCTAATGGTTGCCTGAATTACATTATAAACATTTTCTAAGATGTCATTTAGAGCTTCTTTCTTTACCTTTCCTGCATTTGTCCAGTTAACTAACATCAAAAACCATTTCAGTAAGCACAATGACTCTTCTAAAACAAAATGCATTTATGAGAGGAACCAGTTTACTTCCTTAGTCTTTAAATTGAATAATTCTGTATATGTAATGAAAGAGGAAAAATAACATTAGTCATCTAAAAACATGTGGTCCAATTTTGGTCAGCCTTTCTATATGGCATATTTGTTTTAACAAATAGATAGCAGCAGGAGATTTTCAGTTCAAATTTAGTGGTCATTATTTGTCTTTGCTTTTGAGGGAACATAGTTAAACTTTGCAATAAAAATACTTGCCTTGTTTTATTTGTGATGAAGTCCAAAAAAACCAGAGGAAATACATTTTTTGGTAAGAATTGAAAGTCCAGGAATAAAAATAATGATGAGAAGTAGTGCTTCTATCACTAGGGAACTTTCCTCATCTAAGCACATATGAACAATTGATCCTTGTAGTCATATATAGCAGTAAACATTAATAACTTAACAGTCTGAAGTCAGTGCAGAAGATATGGAGCATTATTGAAAGATGGAGTCGAGCAGGTGGCACTTTAATATGTTCAGTGTCATGGTTGACTCTAAAGACTAGTCGAATGAAATTACTTGAGGTTCTAAAGATTTAAAAAGCGAACTCATTTTGCTGCACTAAGGAAATGCTACTGATCAGGCTTTCTGTGTCCCTTTTTTCTAGGCTAGAAAATATTAACCCTGAAGAAAATGACATGGTAAGCCATTCTCTGAGGAGATTTCTTGATGTCAGTCTTATATCTTAGAGGCTTAAGTTCAATTGAGTGGGTTTCAAGAACTAAGATGTGGGAAAAAGAAGAATTGACACACTAATAATGTACATCTTTGCTGCAATATGAAAATTCAATAACTTCACTCAGTCAATTTACAATTCACATGTGCCTATTAATTAAAACCCTATATTAAATAAAATATATTAAAACTTCATGTCTGACTAACATATAATGGTGTTGGTAGACATTACAGGAATTACTGAACAGAATAAACAATGCAGACACAGGAATAGCTATTCAGAAGAATGGAGCTGTAATTGTGGATAGAATCTACAAGACCAAGGAATGTAAAAAGAGAATAACTGCGGAAGAAATGAATGCAGTGATAGAAGAGCGGGATGCTGCTTTGTCTAAGGTAACTGCATGTATCTATAAAAGCATTTCCCCCCGTTTTTTTACCGTTAAAAAATAACTCTTCCCCACATGGTCTTAATTCAAATTAGTTTTTAGCCTATGATTAATACCATGAGAATTAGATACATTAAAATAGTCACAAATTTTGTTAACCATTCTTCAAGTACATGTGTCCTCATTTCTTAATAAAATTGTTAGGTTGTTATAAAAATTTGGTTATTTAAAAAAAAGAATTTAGTTACATTCTTTAAAGTAATCACTTTTATATGAAACTTCTTACTTGAGTAGCAGTTTTGTGAGGGCTGAGATTATGTCTTTATTACTATTTTATTCCCAGTGCCTAATTCAGTGCCTTTTAGTAAACATTGATAAATGAATCAAATTATTAGTGTATTCTTTTCTTAACATTACTTACACCTTCCTGCTCTAACTGAAACCTGATGACCTCCCTGAGGATACTACTTCTACTCAGTCCTCTCGAGCAGTGATTGTATTCCCTCCGACAGCAGTTACACCAGTGGGCTTAGAGACTTGTTCGGCATTAGTGTTTTTACATCATTGTTCCTTCTCCCTCTCCAAACACCTCTAGTTTTGAAGCTCGCACATCCGATCGGACCACCCAGCAGGCACTCCCATTACAGTCTGTGCACACTTCTTTCTGTGTTGCTTTCTCTCATTTCTTGAAGATCTTAGGACATATTTCATGGTCTTTTTCTTCAGCCCACTCTTGTGGTTTTGAATTATGAAAAACAATTCTTGGTGATTTAAATATCTATACAGATGATTCTTTTCACTGTTCTGGCCTCTTCATCTCTTGGATTTCTCTCCTGTCATCATCATGTGTTCTGCTCTACTTCTGCCTTCCACCCTATGGTCATAGCCTGTTTCTGATCAGGACTTGCTGTCTTTTCAACTCACTTAACTCGAGAACTCTGACCAGCAAGTTTCAACTCCACTGGCACCCATTTCTGTTGATTTTACCACTTATTTTCCTCTTCTCTCAAGCCTCTCCTTTTCCTACTTCCCTTTTTTACTAGCTTAGATTCCAGGGCTCCCCTAATGACCACCAATTTGCATATAATGTAACCTCAGTTCTCTTGGCCCTTTGTCCTACTCACCAAGCAAAACCTCAGCCTTATCAGTGTAACTTTCTGCCTGTTCTACACCTTCAGAGCTTTGTATGAGAGAGGAATATCAGACAGATTTCCCAGCTAACCCTTAAATTCATGACCATTGTCTTCAGGTAGGCCCCTGGTGTTGCCCGGCATTTTTCTGGCCTTTTCTTAGTCCATTTGACTCACCCCTATAAAGCACTATTTTATCTCCCTTCTTACTCCTTGGATACCCAACCTCTCCTCACCAGTATGAAGAGGAACTTCTGCTTTTCCTGACCATTTCATCCACCAGCCTACCTGCAGTTGTACCCATAGACTCTGCCTTTTGTATTTTATTTCTTACTTAGTACATGCCCTTGTTTAAGGACAGTGTATTTCTATCCAGTTCTCATCTTTTCTTGCTTGCCTAAGGTTATCACCTAATCAATTGACCCTTTTGTCTCCTACTTCATAAAATGTTTACTATTAGTTTATTTTTATCACTCTCTAGGATGCTTTACTATCTCCCATGGAGGATGGATAAAAGTTTTGGTAAGTCTTGGTCTACTTGTGGCTCAGCCCAGTACTTTTGGTAAGGCTTCCCAGACAGAGCTTATATTCAGTAGGACCCTACTCCTGGCAAAGCTTGTACTCTGGTGTTTATGTCCTCAACATTGTAAGACTGTAGAAAACTCCATTATGCTTTTCAGAGGTTTTAGGGTTTTTACTTTCATGCCCTGTGCAGGTTTGGGATTTATCAAATGATCTGAGGTAAAAACAAGTCTCAAATCTCCAATTTTGTCACTTCAGCACTGCACAACTACCTAAATCTTGAATGATTTCTCTGTCCTCCAGTACGAACCCTCTGTGCATTCAAAGCCTGGCATCCCAGCCCCTTGCCCAGGCCCAGAATCTTTAAAACTCAGAGGGGAAAAATACCTGCAGATCTGCAAACCACCCTCTTCAGAACCTTAGCCACTCAACTCATTGTTGCAGCCGCAGCCTTTTGACATCTTCAGAATTGATTTTTACATTTAATCTGGTTTTTGTTGTTTTTGGCTGGAGCCCTGTTTTGCCACAAATGATTTCATCCTATCTGGAAGTGAAGAACTGACATTTATCTTCAGGTTAGATTTGGGAAAAGTCCTTAAGCTTCTAAAATAGCAACTTTTTTTTTTACCATTTTGTGTCCTACCAGCAGTATGCAATCTTGAGTCATTCAATGTATTGTTGAGATAGCCAAACTGGTTTTTAGTGCTTGGAAGCAATTATAGTGTGAACTCAGACATTTGATTTTTTTTTATCATTTATTTTCTTAGGTTAACTAAAAATGAGTATGTAGAGCGTAATCAAATATTGACTGCTACCCATTCCTTCTTTCTCTATCCTTTGCCCACTGCCTTTCATGATACATGAAGAACTCAACATTTGGCAATATTTACCAACATGTCTTTATCTATAAATAGATATTATCTATCACTGCAGTATATTTATTTTTTATCGCATGTCTTTATTATGTTTAATGAAGCAGTTGTTTATTTTAATTATCTTAATTTGCATAGTTTTCAAGCTCTCTGGCCTAAATAGTATTCATTTTAATTATTACGTCATGATCATTCTAAAATTAAAGTTTTGAATTACTGTCTTATAGTTCGAATGGAAACTTTTTCCTTAATTTTTTAAAAATAAACTTTTTTTTTTTGGCACCGTTTAGATTCGTTAGGAATGTTGCAAAGGTAGTACAGTATAGATTCCCCCTATACCTTTGATACAGTTTTGGTTTGCCCTGCTTTTGCCGTTGCTCTTGACTGTGGTAAATTTGTCAAAATTAAGAAACTCACATTGGGGGCGCCTGGGTGGCTCAGTGGGTTAAAGCCGCTGCCTTCGGCTCAGGTCATGATCCCAGGGTCCTGGGATCGAGGCCCACATCGGGCTCTCTGCTCAGCGGGGAGCCTGCTTCCTCCTCTCTCCTCTCTCTCTGCCTGCCTCTCTGCCTATTTGTAATCTCTCTCTCTGTGTCAAATGAATAAATAAAAAAAAATCTTTAAAAAAAAAAAAAAAAGAAACTCACATTGGTAGATTACCATTAACTCCAGACATTATTCAGATTTTACCAGTTTTCCATTAAAGTCCTGTTAAAGATTCAGTCCAAGATACCATATTGCATTTAGTTGTCAGGTCTCTCCAGTCTCCTCTAGTCTGTAACAGCTTAGGACTCCTTTTTAAAATTTTTTTTCCTTTAAGATCTTGACAGTTTTGAGGGTATTAGCCAGATATTCTGTGGACCGTCTCTGAATTTGGGTTTATCTGATGATTTTCTTATGACTAGGCTGAGATTTTGAGTTTGGGGAAAGAATTCCGTAGAGATTTGACCTTAATTTTAAAGCTGCTATTTGGCATCAAATGTTTTCTAATTAAACTCTGTCTTTTGTGTACTGCTAGGGTTACCTTAGTCCCATTCTATGTAGCTGTTAGAAATCTTCAGATTCAGTGAGAATTTCTTGATTTTGATATATTTGCTAATTTACTTTGTTTCTCAAATCAAGTTAAAATCATTTATTTACTTGAACTGGCCTTGTTAAAATCTTATCTTTTTCTGATAAATCCTAATACTCTGATTTATTCAAATTCTTCTCCCATAACTTTTCTATCTCAAGCTAAGAACTGAGTGCCTTAAAATCTTTTATAGGATGAATTAAAATTGTTATAATTCACATTTGTTTGATTAAAGAATTGTCTTACCAACCAATCTTTCATTCTTTGTTATCATTTTTTGGCCCATTAATGCTCACATAGTTTATTTAAATTAGAAATACGTGTTATTATGGGATAAAGCTAGAAACTTCCATTTCTTCACTAACTTTTCTGGGATCTTAAGTTTCATAGAACTCTAGAAGCTATCTAGTTAAACTACCCAGTATTGAGGAATCTTATCCATGACTAATTTTCAATTTAGTTAAATATTCATTCCCTCTTCCTGTCTTGCTTTTTGTATTCATATTAGCCTCAGAACATTTGACTGATAAGTTATACTGCATCAAAGAAACTCAAATACCTACATGAGCATTAATGTCCTAATTCATACAGTTAGTCTTCGAGGCACATTTGGATCCAGGCTAGGCACCAATAAGCAGCAGAGGAATAGAACTGGCCAGGATTGGCAACTCATTAGCTTTGAGGCCTGACCTTGTTACAAGCTAGAGTAAATCAAAAATCATTTGTATTAGTTTGGGTTCTCTAGGAAAACAGAACCAATAAAATATATATATGAACAGATTTCTATAAAGAGTTGGTTCATGTGATTATGGAGGCAGAGGAGCTCAAGATCTTCAGTCAGTAAGCTAGATACTCAGGAGAACCAATGGTGTAATACGAGTGTGAGTCCCAAGGCCTGAGAAACCAGGAGAACTGATGATGTAAGTCCTAGCCCAAGTCCAAGTCTGAATGCAAGAGAAGACCAATATCCCAGTTTAAAGACAATCAGAGAGAAGGAATTCTTTCTTACTCAACCTTTATTCAGGCCTTCAAATGGATTGAATGTGGAGGCCCATTCGCATTGGGGAGGGCAGTCTGTTTTGTTCAGTCTGCTGATTCAGATGTTAATCTCATCCAGAAGCATCCTCACAGACACACCCAGAAGTAATATTTAATCAAATATCTGGATCCTATGGAAGTTTTCGTGTAAAATTAAGTTACACCATTCCTAGGGGTTCTAGCTAAATTAGGTTAGTTAAGCTAGTTTTGATTTCCAAGGACAGTCATAGATACGGGCAGGGCCTAGCAGCAGGAAACTGGGCCTCATTGATGCTTGTAGTTGGTAGGATAATATTGCAGAGATTTTCATTGATTGGACCCCAGCTGGTACCTGGTACATACGTGAAGGGCCCAATCCTGAGAACTGAATAAATTAGGCTTGGGTATGGAGGTTGGGATATAGACTTTGGCCAAATGTGCCAGGGGCATTGATAAAATATATTCAAAACATCAAAGCAGGGGCGCCTGGGTGGCTTAGTTGGTTAAGCGGCTGCCTTCAGCTCAGGTCATGATCCCAGAGTCCTGGGATCGAGCCCCACATCAGGCTCCCTGCTCAGCAGAGAGCCTGCTTCTCCCTCTAACTCTGCCTGCTGCTCTGCCTACTTGAGCTATCTCTCTGTCAAATAAATTTTAAAAAATCTTAAAAAAAAAACAACACCAAAGCAGAGGACTTGTCATAAAGATTTAGAATATAGCAAAGATAAAGGAAGAAAGTGGTAAATTCTCTATGTACGTGGGTATTTGGAATCAACTCCAGGCGTAATGGATAATATGCTTATCCTCAGGGCGCCTGGGTGGCTTAGTTGGTTAAGCGGCTGCCTTCAGCTCAGGTCATGATCCCAGTGTCCTGGGATCGAGCCCCACATCGGGCTCTCTGCTCAGTGGGGAGCCTGCTTCCCCCTCTCTCTCTGCCTGCCACTCTGCCTACTTGTGATCTCTCTCTCTGTCAAATAAATAAATAAAATCTTTAACAAAAATATATGCTTATCCTCTTCATTCTCACGTACTGATAAGAATTAGATTTTGTATTGCTAGGCTTGATCAAAGTCAGTTTACAAACTATGCGAAAAGGAACTTGTAAGGTAAAAACTTAGCGTCAGAGCATAGGCAGGCAAAAGCAGATACTAACACTATTTTCTCTCTCCCAGATTAAACATCTCAGCATCCTTTGTCCTTTCCCTGGGCTTCCTTTTTCCTTTTCTTTCTTGTCTTCTAGATGTTAGTGTCCCTTTGTTGATCTATCAAGGCTGAATTAGTGATCATAAATTTCTATAACCTGAACACCATGTAGAGAATCTTAACTCACCACTATTTTTGGAAATGAGTCATTACAAATATCTAAAATCAATAACAATCCTTTTAATTTGTTCACTTTTGTTTATTGGTTTTTGTTGAAAATATTTCTAAAATGTTTATATGCCTCCTTTAATATACTTAGCACACCTTTTTTAAAAATCATTTAGTTACTTCATTTTTATCACATGCTATAATGAAAAGTATAGATCCTGAAGTCCTTCAGGTCCAAAATTGACAAATGCAAAAAGTATGGAAAGACCAAGGGGTAATAATCAGAGTAATTAAAGAAACTCAGTTTAATGTTTCACTAGTCAGATTCCTTGTTCTCTGTAACCTGTAAGCTATTCCAAGCATTAAGCTATAGCTCCAGCAGAATGAAAATTAAACCAAATAAGATGAAGATATGAATCCAGTCCAGTAATATAATGAAGAAAATTCTAGGAAGACAGCTGACCAATATACAGAAAGTATAACTGGTCTGTTGTTTTATGATGCTTTCTGCCTTCAGTTACGTGCATTTCTCTTCGCTGGAACATCCTTTCTCTCTACTTGTTGCTCACTAGTCCATTTGAAGTAGACTACTACTTCAAGGCTAATTTAAGTATCTCTTTCATAAAGGTCTTTCCCATGAAGCAATATGATAAATATCTTCTTTGTGCCCATATTTCACCTGTTAACAGTACATGTCACACTGCATTACACTGTCTTCCCTACTAGCATGAAGATAGAAAACTATTTTTCTTTATATGTTTGTGTCACAGTTTTATCCTTAGGGCAGTGTAGGCACTTAATACATGTTTGTTGAATTAATGAGCTGATGAGCTAAAGCTATTTTAAATCAATTTTAAGGTACATAGAACTATAAAAGAATTTAGTGAAATATTATTCATTTATTTACATTTTATTGCATACCTATTATGTGCCATGTGTTGGGAACTCAGCACTTCCCCCAAATAGAAGGGTCTTTCTTTTAGGAGACTTATATCTTAGCATAAAAATATATAGGTAGTGAGCAAACTGATGAATAAAATACTTTCAGGTAGTAATGTGATGGAAATATAAGGGAGTGGAGAGTGACTGCAATTGGTAGTGGGGTTGTTACTTTAAATAGGGTGAGCAAGACAGGCCTCTTTGTCAACATGAATAGTTGAACTGAGACTTGAAAGAGGAGGAGGATCTAGCTATGCAAAGAACCATGGAGAATCCATCTGAAAATAATAGATCAGTAGTGCTCTGAGAGAGAGAACAAGCTTAGTGTGCTTAAGTCACTAATCTAAAGATACTTCCAGGGCTCCTGGGTAGCTCAGTAGGTTAAAGCCTCTGCCTTCACCTCAGGTCATGATCCCAGAGTCCTGGGATCGAGGCCCGCATCGGGCTCCCTGCTCAGCGGGGAGCCTGCTTCCTCCTCTCTCTGCCTGCCTCTCTGCCTGCTTGTGATCTCTGTGTCAAGTAAATAAATAAATAAATAAAAATCTTAAAAAAAAAAATACTACCAGATTTAAATGCGATTGAAGTACAGTGAGCAAAGAAAGATAGTAACAAGTGATGAGGTAGAAGAGATAGGCAGCAAATCTGTAAGGTCTTATAGGCCATGGTAAGGAGTACAGTTGTATCTAAATGCAGAAAATATTGAAAAGAAAAAGGTTATTGCAAGAGTCCATTCAAAAGGTGAAACTGATGATGGCTGAGATGAACAAGTGTAGATTTAGAGACGTGGACGGTGGGAAATATTTCAATAGTACAGTGAGTAGAACTTGAAGGCAGATTGGTTTTGGGCATAAGGAAGCAGGAAGAATCAAGGCTGACTCCAATATTTGGAGCTTGAAGGTTGTAGATATTTGCACCATTTATTGTGATGGGCAAATTTGGAGGAGGTAGTCAACATATTTTGGGAGGGAAATTACATAGTCTCAGAGGAGATCTATTTGAGATGATTCCTAAAAAATCACATGGAAATATTGAGCAGGCATTTGACTATTGCCATCAACATGTACATAATTAGAGCTTGGGACTAGATGAAACAGAGAAAAGATCATTGAGAAAGAACAGGGCCTAGGACCATGCTCTGTGATGTGCCAACATTTAGCAGTTGGCCAGAGTAGAAGGGGCCCATGTAGAAGACTGGAAAGGATGGTGAATGAGGTAGGACACTGAAGAGAATGTGGTGCCAGAAAAGGCAACAAAGTGCTTGCCAAAGATGAGGGTCATCAGTTCCCTTGAATGGTGTTGAGAGGTTGAGTGAAGTAAAGATGGAATGGTTACTTGTGAATTTGATCACATAGAAGATGTCAAGGGCTTTGACAAGAGCTTTGTCCAGCACAGAGGCCACATTGGAGTAGTTTGAGGAGAGACTGTAAAGTGAGGACATGAAGACGGTGAATGCACACAACTTCTTAGCCCTGTAATGGAGCTAGAGAAATTGACAGTAGATGGAGAGGGGGCTTACGGTTCATGGGAGGGTTTTCTTTTTTAATGGGAGTTTCTAGGGCATGCAGTTGCTATGTTGATGGAAATGAACCACAAAAAAAGAAAATGTGATTTTAAGGGAGAGAAAAAAATCATTGTAGTAGGAAGGTCCTGGAATAGATAAGTAGCTCAAGAGGGGATAAGATGTAGAATATAAGTGGAAGAGTTGTCTTCAGCTTGGAACTGGGAAACTGCTTTTATTGTAACAGAAAACATAGTTAACAGAAAACTGGGATTGTTGTACATGCTGGCAAGTTGATAAGTTTAGGGGTTGGGGTATCTTAATCTAGATTCTTAGTGTGATGGGTCGATGGATGGTGCTGAAGATTTTTGTAAAGAGGAGATAGTTTGAAATAGTTATCTCGGTTTGTTTCTGAGTGAATATGACTAGAGAAATGTAGGATGCCAGGCAGAGCAGAATGCCCATTTGAGAAGTAGGGTAAGGAATTTAAAGTGAAACCTGTCAGGAAAGTTGTGTGACTTCTTCTAGGAATATTCAGATCTTGAGTGCAATGTGGTATTGTTGATATTTTAATAAGAGTTGGGGTTTTAATGGGCGAGGGACCAGGAAGTCGCCAGTGATGCCTATGGACTGTCCCTTACATAAAGAGGAAGAAGAGTAATTAGTGATGTAAAAGGTACTGAGGAAACTAAAGTGTCACAGAAGGCAGGATCCTGAACTGCAAAATTTTGCTAAGTCCATATATTGGATTTCTTTGTTCATCTTGGAGTGCTGTAATGAGTTGTAGTCAAGAGAAAGAGAACCTTGAAATAAAGATTTTAAAGGTATTGCAATTAGTGGAGTCAATATATTTCAGATATTTTTATGTGTAATATTATATGGATTTAAGAGGGTGGGGGGACTAAACATTGGATATTTTTAACACACAGCAAAATAGATCCAGAATCAGTAAAAGAAAGGGAATACATTTGAAGGAAAGGTATAAGTAATTTAGAAAATAGAAAGGATTCCCTCTCTTTATTGAATCACGTAGTCCAGAAGTCCACATTATAACATTCCTGGCCTGGTTATGAATTTCTCCCTTGATATTCTGTGTGAGCAGAACTCGCTGTGAAAAGCAGACTGAGATTAGGGAGTATAGCATAAACTAACAAATCCACTTGAAGAGGACAACCAAAATCTTGGCCAATGATACAGGCATCAAAGCTAACTTTGCACATTAACAGAGGAAAGGATAGCCTCATTCCTTAACCTGTCTGGTGTCAGTTTTGCCTTCATTTTGTATCCCTTATGATTGGCATGGTGCCTAGCATATAATAGATGCGAAATAATGATTTGTTAAGTTATTAGAAGTTTGACAAGAAGCTCATCCTTGAAAAAATAAATCATAACATTTAGGGTTTTACTTTTCAGGAAAAGTAGGAAACATGTTTAACATTCTTTATTATAGTGACTGTAAAATTTTTATTAATTTTTTCCCCTGTCAGTTTGTTAATTTTCTTTCCTGTCTTATAATATAATTATTTGCTTGTGCATGTTTTTTTCTTTCCAGTCCATCTTGCTGAGGTATCTTATTTGTATTTGATCTATCCCAATAACTTTGCTTAGTTCTTACTATAAATTTTTTACAAACTTTTTCAAACTACAGATAACTTTGGAAAATATAGACAGACAAGAAGGTAAAATTTGCTCATAAACTCATTTCCTAGAAATAATATCAAATTATCTTTTTTCAGTCAGTATTATACATACTAGTTGATAAAACCACATTTTTCTCTTTGATTTTGTATTTTGTCAGATACTCTTATAATTTTGTAATATGGATATATTAAGATTTGTCAGACTCATCTGCTGTTTGGGTAGTTGTTTATTTTTTTTCTGTATTTTTTTGATGCTGTAAACACTTTTGTAGCTAAATTTTTATGTATATCTATGTTTATTTCCTTAGAGAAAAGTTCTAGAAATGGAAATACTGGATTAAAGAATATAAACTTTTTAAAATAAGTATATATTTTCAAATTGCCTTCTTAGAAAAAAAAATGTACCTAGAAATGTTACTTGAGGTTTCATTCAAGGGAGCTTTAAGTGAATAAATTGCTAAGGAATTTAGAATTTATTCTCTAAGCACTGTGTACTTCCTGAGGTTTAAGTCTAAGGCTGAGGAGACAGTTGGGAATCTATTACAGTAATTCACACAAGAGATAATGGTGTTTAAACAAGAAAAATCAGAGAGGAATAGATATGAAAATGTTGGAAGGAAAGCATGTATTTTTAGGGGTGCCTTGGTGGCTCAGTCCGTTAAGCATCTGGCTTCTCCTCAGGTCATGATCTCAGGGTTCTTGGATCAAGCCCCACATTGGGCTCCCTGCTCAGTGGGGAACCTGCTTCTCCCTCTCCCTGTCCACCACTTGTGCTCTCTCTCTCAAATAAATAAAAATCTTTTTTAAAAAAGGCGTGTATTTAAAAAATTTTTTTTAATTTTTTTAATTTTATTTTTTCAGTGTTTCAAGATTCATTGTTTATGCACCACACCCAGTGCTCCATGCAATACGTGCCCTCCTTATACCCACTACCAGGCTTACTCATCCCCCCCCAAAACCCTCAGTTTGTTTCTCAGAGTCCAGAGTCTCTCATGCTTCATCTCCCCCTCTGATTTACCCCAATTCACTTTTCCTTTCCTTCTGCTAATGTCCTCCATGTTATTCTTTATGCTCCACAAGTAAGTGAAACTATATGATAATTGCCTTTCTCTGCTTGACTTATTTCACGCAGCATGATCTCCTCCAGTCCTATCCATGTCGATACAAAATTGGGTAAAAAAAAAATTTTTTTAATGAAGAGTGCACAAATCTTAAGTGAAAGATTTGATTAACTTTTATGTATGTTTATACCCATGAAAGCAGCACTCAGATCAAGATATAGAACATTTGTAGTCCGTGATTTCAAACTATATTACAAAGCTACAGTTTATCAAAACAGTTTGGTATTGGCATAAAAACAGGCACATAGTAGATCACAATGGATCAATCTCAGTAGAATAGAGAACCCAGAAATAGACCAACACATACATGATCAATTAAAAGAGCCAAGAATATATAATGCAGAAAAGACAGTGTCTTCAAATAAATGATGGGGGGAAAACTGGGTGATCACATCATAAAGAATGAATCTGAACTACTGTCTGATACCATACATAAAAACTAACTCAAAATGGATTGAAGCCTTTGTAAGACCATTGTGAAACCATGAAATTCCTGGAAGAAAATACAGGCAGTAAGGTCCTTGACATTGGTCTTGGCTATGAATTTTTGGATCTGAGTCCAAAAGCAAAGGCAACAAAAGCAAAAATAAACAAATACAGCAAACTGAAAAGCTTCTGCACAGCAAAGAATAGCATCAACAAAATGAAAAGGCAGTCTCTTGAATGGGAGGAGATATTTGCAAATCATATATCTGACTACCGACTGAGCCAGACAGGCACCCCTAAGGTTTTTTTCTGAGTATAAAAATAATGCAACTTACAACTCCATGAAAAGACAAATAATCCAATTTAAAAATGGGCAAAGTATCTGAATAGACGTTTCTTCAGTAAAGATATACAAGTGGTCAACAAACACAGGAAAAGATGCTCATTAGCTATCAGGGATGTGCAAATCAAAATCACAATGAGATATCACTTCATACCTTGAGATGAAGAAATGGGAATCCTTTATATATTGCTGGTGGGAATGTAAAATGGTATGACAACTGTAAAAAATGTGCATATGACCCTATAATTCCACCTTCTAGGTATATACTGAAAAGAACTGAAAGCAGGTGTCCAAAAAAGAAAGAAAGAAAAAAAAGGCTTGTATAGGAATGATTATACAGCAGTGTTATTCACAACAGTAAAAAGGTAGAAACAACTCAAATATCCATCAGCTGATGAACAAATAAAATGTGGTATGTTGATACAATAGAATATTTTTTGGCAGTAAAAAAAATGAAGTATTGATAATATGTTACCACATGCCTCTCTGGCTCAGTCAGTAGAGTATGTGACTCTTGATCTTGGAGTTATAAGCTCAAGCCCTATGTTGGGTGTAGAGATTACTTAAAAATAAAATTTCTAGGGAGGTATGCTGATTTATCTGTTTGGTAAATTTGGTAATAACTAAGCTTGCTGGTTCAGCTGCCTTGCATCATCTTCAAGTGAGTCTCCCTGCAGAGAACACACTCTCTGCTCTGCTGTGCTCTGTTCTGTTGTTTTAGCTGGTCAGGCACCTGGAATTTGGAGGCTGACAATGGGCTCTAGCTGGGCGCTGGGTCTGTTTCCAACCCTGCTTGCTGACATGGAGGTAGAAGAGCTGTCACAGAGTTTGCTTGGGTCTCCCTCCATTCCGGTGGAGGAGACACTCGTTGCCTTCGCACTCTCCCTCCCTCTGCGCCTAAGAGAGTAAATCTTAAAAGTGATCATCACAAGAAAAATCCAATTTGAAAAACCAAATACAATGAAATATAATCTGTTTTATATATATATAAAAGAACATTTGCAACTTTCCTAAAGATTCCTTCATATCTCTTTTCTGTCAGAATTTTTTTTTCTTTCATACTTTAAATCTCTATCAGAATTTCTTGTCAAGAGTAATCATTATTCTAACACTGTAGGTCATTTTGCATGTTTTTAAACTTCTTATGAAAGGAATCATGCCATGTATTCTTTTGTGTCTGACTTCCTTCACCTAAGGATATTTATGCCTTTATGTTGATCTGTATTGTTATAATTATCAATAATCTTTTTATTACAGTGTTATGTTCCATTGTATGATTATACTCTGATTTATTTACATATGCAACAGTTGATAGAAATATGGGTTGTTTCTAATTTTGACCTATTATGGATGAAGTACTATGGATGTTCTTGTATTTTTTTTTGGCAGACGTTAAAATTTTTTCCTTTTGGTACATATATAGGCATGTGCATAGGAGAGTATCTATCATATATTTAGCTCTAGTAATTCCAAACATTCTTCCAAAGTTATACCAGTTTCTACCAGCAGTGTAAGAGAGCTGCTTTCAGCTGTGAGAATCAACACTTGGTATCTTTATTCATTTTAATTTCTATCATTTTGTTGGATATGAAGTCTTACTTTGTTGAGGCTTTAATTTGCATTTCTCTAGTGACTAGTGGTGTTGAACACCTTTTCATATGCTTAGTGATCATTTGATTTCCTTTCTTGTGAAGTGTCTGTTCAAGGCTTTTGCCTAGTATTAAATCCTCTTGTCTTGCTTTTCTTATTGATTTATATAAATTGGTTACTTGTGTCATCTGTGGCTTGCATTTTTATTCTCTTATTGGTATCTTTTGATAACAAGTTCTTAACTTTAATGAAGTCAAATTTATCATTTTTTCTTCTTATGCTTAATGCATTTTGTATTCTGTTCAAGAAACCCTTGTTATTCCCACAGTAATGAATATGCTCTGTGATGCTTTCTTCTAGGAGCTTGAGTATTTTAGCGTTCACATTTAGGTTTTGGTCTGTTTGAACTTAATTTTCATACGATCAAGGTACATCGTTTTCTTCATATAAATACCCAGTTGAGTGGACCCCATCATGTATTAAAAAGATCACGTATTGCCCTCCTGTCTTCAATGAATTACAGGAAATAACATGTGGGTTTCTTTTAACTCTGTTGTTCTGTTGGTGCAGTTTTCTATCCCTGCACTAATACTATACTGTCTTAATTCCTGTATCATTACAGTGAGTCTTGATTTCTGATGGTGTAGGGATCCAGTGTTGTTGTTCTTCAGTTTTTCCATATTCTATGTTCTTTATTCAGCTTGTGATTTTTCCATGAAAAAATCTGCTACTATTTGATGGGAATTACATGGACTCTAAAAATCAATTAAAGGAAGATTCTCATCTTTAGCAATATTGAGTCTTCCAAACCATTGGTCTTTTCATGAAAACTAGTAATTTTTCTTTATGTACTGCTTTGACTGCATTACACAAGTTTTTGGTAAGTTGTATCTCATTATGTACCTCAAAGTATTTTTTTAGTTTCTAATTGTGATTTCTTCCTTTACCCATGAATCACTTAATACTTAATGTGTTAATAACACTTAATATTAAGTGTTGCTTAATACTTAAACATTAGGAAATTTGAGTTTATCTTTCTGTCATTGAGTTGGAATTTAGTTATGTGGTGGTGGGAAAACAAATCAAATGATCTCAATCTTTAGAAACTTGATAATTGCCTTAGGACCCAAAATAGGCTCTTAGATACGTACTATTTAAAATAGTGTGTGTTTTGCAGTTGCTGAATTGTAGTATTGTTATCTATAGGTTATTTAAGCAAAGTAAATTACTCATGTATTTCAATTATGTATTTATAGATTCATTGTTTGTTGTTGTATCAGTTTCTGAGGGACATGTTGAAACTATCAAATGATGGGGTACCTGGCTGGCAGTAGAGCATGTGACTCTTAATCTTGGGGTCATGAGTTCAAGCCCCATGTTGGGTGTGGAGCCTACTTAAAAAAAATAAAAAGATGTTAAAAATAAATAAAATAAACTATCATGTGATGATGAATTTCTCTTTTTAATTCCATCAACTTTTGTCCTACTTATTTTGAAGCCATGTTAAGTACTTAAATCTTTAGGATTACTCTATCTTCCTATTCCTATTATTATGAAATGTCTGTTGTTATCTTTTTTATAATTGAGTTTATTTTAATTGCAGTACAGTTAACATACAGTATAATATTAGTTTCAGGTGTATAATTTAGTGATTCAATACTTACATATAACATCTGGTGATCATCACAAGTGCCCTCCTTAATCCCCACCACCTATTTTCGCCCATCCCTTTACCCCTTTCCCCTCTGGGAACCATCAGTTTGTTCTCTGTAGTTAAGAGTCTGTTTCTTGATCTGTCTCTCACTCTCTTTTTTTTTCCCCCCTTTGTTCATTTGTTTTGTTTCTTGAATTCCACCTATGAGTGAAATCATATGGTATTTGTCTTTCTCTGACAGACTTATTTCACTTAGCATTAGACTCTCTAAATCCATCCATGTTGTTATCTTTTTTATATTTCTTGCCTTAAAGTCTACTTAAGTATCTTAGTGTTATAGCCTTTTTCATTTGTACTTTCAACCTTTTTCTCAAGCATTTTATTATGAGATATTTCTAACATAAAGTCATAAGAACTTTACAACAAACATCTACTTACCCACTACCTGGGATCCATTGTTAATATTTTCCTAAACTTGATTTATTACATTACTTCTGTATTTATCCATCCTTCCCTCTATCAAATTACCTCACTTATTTGATACATTTCAGGAAGATGCAGGCATACGTACAAAGGCTCCTAAATTCTTTGACATAGAATAACGTAGCTAGAGGGGCACCTGGGTGGCTCAGTCTATTATGCAATCAGCTCTTGGTTTCAGCCCAGGTCATGATCTCAGGGTCATGGGACTGAGCCCCCGTGTCAGGCTCTGCTCAGCACAGAGTCTGCTTGACATTCTCTCTCCCTTTCCCCCAACCCCCCCCCCGCTTACGTGTCCACCCTCCCTCTCGCTCTAAGATAAATAAATCTTTTTTAAAAAATCATTAACTAGAGTTCAGTATTTTTATTGTTTTGTCCTTCTGGCTTAAAACTTATACCAAAATATACATTCGTTAAGTATGCCTTCTCTAAATTTGACAAATGCATACTGCTATGTAACTACCACCATAATCAAGATATAGAACATCACTATCACCCCCAGAAAGTTCCTTCATGCTCTTTCTATTTAGTTCATGTTCCCACCCCATACTAGCAATCACTGATCTGGTATTTTTACATCAATAATTTGTTTTACTTTTCTAGTAAGTCATGTGTTTAGGATATAGTATATCTAAGATGGTCACAATTATTTGTGTGTTCTGTTCTTCTAGGTAAGAAATGTACCTTTTTCTAAGCTTGTATCTCTTGTGTACCTTACTCTTAGGGACTGTTTCATTTGTTTTTTTTGTTTTTTTTTTTTAAGATTTTCTTCATTCTTTCTTAAGTAGTCTAGGAGTTTTGATATTCTTCTTTGTATTAATTCCTGCAGGTCATTTGATTAGAATGATGATTATTCATTTCAGCATATTACTTCTAAAGTCCTTCTATCGTTTTGCCATCTTAAGATATAAAAAACTGAAATTATTTCCCAAAAAGTTGATTTTCACCAGCATTATGACTAACACTATTTAAAATATATAAACTATATCAAGTATATAATACTATTTTTTAATAGGTTGTTATTTAGTTAATAGTAAACCCATTCTGATTTCCCAGAAGAAGCAGTGTTTCTCTGGTAGCAAGATTGCAAGAAGTATGAATTTAACCCAGAAATTCACTATGAAACATTTGGTAATTAGTAGATGTCCCTAAGTCTTGGGGAATCTATATTATAAACTTTTTGGCCTGGAAGCATCTTTATTCTAAAGATGTGACTTTTTAGGGGCACTTGGGTGGTACAGTTGGTTAAATATCTAACCCTTGGTTTCAGCTCCGGCTCTGGCTGTGATCTCAGGGTTGTGAGATCAAGCCCCGCATCAGGTTCAGTGTGGAGTCTGCTTGAGATTCTCTCTTCTCTCCCTCTGCCCCTCCTGTTCATGCTCTCTCTCTCTCTCTCTCCCTCTCTCTCTCTCTCTAAAATAAATAAGTAAATTTTGGGATGCCTGGGTGGCCCAGTTGGTTAAGCAGCTGCCTCCTGCTCAGGTCATGATTTCAGGGTCCTGGGATCGAGTCCCACATCGGGCTTCTTGCTCAGCAGGGAGCCTGCTTGTCTCTATGCCTCTGCCTGCTTGTACTCTCTCCCTCTCTCTCTGACAAATAAATAAAATCTTTAAAAAATAAAATAAATAAATAAAATTTTAAAATAATAAAGATGTGACTTTTTAAAAGGAACTGAAATTTTATAGTAGTATCCTTAGAAAACTACTTGATGGTTTCTGTCATTTGGGCACAAAAGTTATGCTATGGTTTTGTTTCTTTAGTACATCTCCAATTTCATAATAATTTTTTCAGTTAACATTGTAATGGATTTATATTTATGCTAAATTTTATCTTCAAAAATAGAAGTACCTGCAACTAAATAGCTTATCTGCTATGCTCACACAGATATTGCAGGAGGAATGTAAAGATCTGAATATATCATTCACAGCAGAGTACTTGTTTTTTTAGTCCAAAGTGCTAGGATACTTTATTTATGCATTTATTCATTTGTTCATTTATTTGTGTACTTATTTTGGGACATTTTAAAATAAAACCTGCATTGTCAACATACTATATCAAAGCAGGCCTTCATTCTTCTTCTGAAAATGACTCTATAACTGAGCTTGTACATTTGCATACAGGTTTGTTTGATTAATTGCTGCTTGACTCATCTGTCATAATACTAAGCTCTGAGATCACAAAAGATCAGATTTCCAAACCACTTCCCAGAATTAATTTAAATATTTAATGTTGATACCTTGAAAAATTCAGGAGGAAATGCTTTTAATTGTTACTAGTAGCCTGTTTTAGTATTATAATCCCTTGGAAAAAATTGTATAGTTATATATTCATCATTATTTATCCTATTGTGGTAAAAAAAATTGTAGTGATCTTATAAATAGGTTAAAATATATCATAAAATATGCTTTAAAATATAATTTATCTGAAAACTTTTTCAGTAAGTATATCTATAGATATGTGTATTACAGATTTTATGAGTATGTTGTTTTGGCTTAGTGATCATTGAAAATTGAGAATTTTTCCACTGTTAATGTTTACCTTTTATTTTTTGACAACTTTGATTTTATATAAAAACCTACACACAAAATACACAAATATTAAATCTACAATTTGATGAGTTTTGACAAATACCTACAACATTTTTGTAATCCAAGATGGTCTTCTCTTCCCTTCCCTGCCACTCATCCCTGCTTCAGCTTCACCAAAACAACTTTTCTGACATTTTATTTTTTTATTTTTTATTTTTTAAAATTTATTCATTTGACACAGAGAGAGAGATTACAAGTAGGCAGAGAGGCAGGCAGAGAGAGAGGAGAGAGGAGGAAGCAGGCTCCCCGCTGAGCAGAGAGCCCGATGTGGGCCTCGATCCCAGGACCCTGGGATCATGACCTGAGCCGAAGGCAGCGACTTTAACCCACTGAGCCACCCAGGCGCCCCTTTTCTGACATTTTAAACCACAGATTTATTCTGCTTATTCTAGAATTTCATACAAGTGCAGTTATACAATGATAGCATTATACTTGTGATATTCATCATCCATATTATTCTGTGTCAGTAGTTTGTTCCTTTTGTTGAAGTAATAATCCATCGTATAATATTCCATATTTTACTTTATTCATTCTCCCATTGATGGACATTTGAATTTGTCCATTTTTTTCTAATAAGATTAAGACTACTATGGTTCAATTGTAAGAATCTTAAAATTTCATTTGTTTCATTTATTTCTTTCTTACAGAAGGGGGGGGAACCAAAAAAACAAACAAACAAACAAAAACAAAAAACTTGAATGTTTTAGCATTTTCTTTTTCTCCTTTTTTCTCCCTTCATCCCTCCCTCTTCCATTCTCTTTTTTCCTCTTCTAATACACATCTTTTGTTGAATTCATCTCTCATTTATCTGAATATATCTTTTTATTCACTAGATATAGATGGATATAATATTATAAGATAAGCCCTAAGGGATCTCTGTATTCCATATATACTCCTCCTTACCCTCATTGTGTAGTAGCAACCCAGTTTCCCCCCAGTATTCAGTATCACTTACTCCAGCAAGTACAGTAACCCCTTTCCTTACATACTGATTCAGAGGCATGAGGAATCCTAAGCAACCAGGGGGCAGTTTCAACTTCTAGTTTAATGGATTTCTTGTAATGTCTCTTAGGTGGAAATTTTTCTCCTTTTGGAGCTAAGACCTCTGGATTGTCAGGGCCTCTGTTGGCGGAGATAGGAAGCAAATTTTTGCTAGTGGATCACTAGGAGTAATGGTGAATGAGGCCACTCCCATTTCTACCCTTGATTCCCTGACCCATGAATATTGGCTATGGAGGGAAAAGCCGTTATATAGAATACTCTGATTTAGAGCATGCACATTGTCATGAAGAACCTCGTCCTAGTTCCACAAGTTATTGCCACCTAACATACAACCAAGTTCAAAAATCCATTCCTGTTTTATCAAGCCAGCTGTGTCAAGCTGTTGGCAAACATGGTAAAATCAGTGAATTCCATGAGCATGGGCCCATATTGCCATACTTCAAATGCTGACTTGCTGTGAAATTATTTTCTTGATCAGAATAATGCCGTGTGGAAGACTGTGGTGGTATATATGGTATTCTGTACGTCCGTGGATGGTTGTTTTTGCGTAAGCATTGCATTCAGGGAGGGCAAATCTATATCCAGAGAAAGTATTCCGGTAAGAACAGTAGAGAGCAGTTTTAGTAAGAAAGTAGACAATAGAAGTTTGTAATCCAAGAGCAGAGTTTCAGAGCTACAGATTAAAGAGAACTAGAACTAGAAGCTACTTTGGGTATTGTTTAAAGATATATATTATTAGAACAAACAAATCAAGAAATTGTGAGACAAGAGTGTTATGTGGGTGACTCTTGCTTTTGTCTAAAATATTGGGAAGATATTTTCTTTTAAAATGTGAGAAGGTAACCTTGGTTGTCAGATCACAGTCGAGAAGCAGGTCATCCAAATCAGTGCTTTTCAAACTGTCTGGTGAAGGACTAGTTATTAAAAAAAAAATTTACAGTATGTTATGTGTCATTACTTTTATAACGTATAATAAAAATGAATTACCAAAAAATCAAAAAGAAGAAGTAAATAGATGCAAAATTCAACCATGCCTTTCTTTTGTTATTGGATTCAAACAGCCATGCGGTTGCTCTGAATTTCTTGTAAAATGTTTAATTGGTTCCTCTGAATTTTAGTACTACCTTAATGGCACTATGAGTTTCAGACCAGTACTTCTTGCCCCTGGTTTTACATTCTAAAGGGATAACAGAAACTTAAAAAATTGAAAGGATTGTTTAATATGATTAGTGGGCTGGAGATGACAGTTGGGAACCAGGAAAATGCAAGTCCCTTCTTCTTGCCTCTGAAGTAACAGTATGTGAAAGAAGGAGTAACTCAGAGGGTTCAGAGGGATGCATCACTGGAAGCTGGGTGGTTTTTATTTTGAGCTGAGATAATAAAGAGATTAAGTTTAAGATTATAGTACAAGTATGTTGGTAATGAAAAAGTACCTCCAAAGGCCACAGATTCAAAAGTACAAGGAGGGTAGGTAAGAGAGAGCTAAGCCAACAGAAAATTAGAGGTCTCATTGGTTTTAGTGAGTTGAATATAGTAGACCATTTTCCACTGAGATTGTTCTTAAGTTAATCACTGTATTTGGATGATGTTCCTGGCCTTGCATATCCACATCAGTAAAACAATTACAAGAACATTTATAAATTAAAAAAAAAAAGGTGTAAATGATTGACTTCATTGAAAAACTAGAAAGTGTCCTAAGAACTGTCCCAAGTTTCCAAAGCATTTGTTACAATAATTTAATAAATCAGTCCATAAGTATTTACTGGTTTCCTATGGAGAACACTAGTTATTGTATTTACATTAAAGTCTTATTTCTCAAGGAATATTCAACTTGTTGATACTTTTATTTGTCATACAATATTTTAGTTTTTCTCCTGTTGTAATCTTAGAAGTTGTAGTGGCTTCTGTTAGAATTTTAAAATGTTTGAGCAATGCATTTTATACAAGAATAGTAAGAATGAACACTTAAGTAACTGACAGTGCTAGTGAGATTACAACATTTATAATAGCAAACAAAGTTTGCAAGCCAAGAGGCATCTGTAATTCTAGGAATGCAATAATTGAAAAAGAGCTTAATAAACTATTATAAACTATGGCTATCATCCAGTGACTACTATTTCCTGAACTCTGCTTTGTGTTTTATAATAGTATAAAAAGCATCCCTGTCCTTTTGTGCAATAACTGCCAACTTAACATTTAGGTTATACCGTTGTTTGTTTATGGATTTTGAGAAAATCCGTTGAAGTTTACTTAAGAACCAACTCATTACAATGGTATTATTTACTGAATTTTGTTTTCCTGACTATTAGCTAACTACAGGGTTCGGCATTGCAGGGTTATAACTATACAAAAAGGATCAAAATACCACATCCTAGCTGTGGCATTAGCTAGAGAAGTAAAGTCATCATCTTAGAAATAAATGTCTTTATAACACTGAAGAGGTTTAAAAAAATAAGCTTAAATCAGACCTCTTTTATGTGGTAATTTTTATATTATTTTAGTTATAAAATATGGCTACAGATTTTAATTACTTCCCAGTTATTCATATTAAACTACAGAAATTCAATACTTTTCTGATATAATTCATTTCAAAGCAAAAATTTGGAACAGTTACAGAAACTGTTACTGAAATTGAAGAGGAGTGTTCTTAATGAATTTTAAGGGTTTTGTTTTTGTTTTTGTTTTTGTTTTTGTTTTTTTAAAGATTTTATTTATTTATTTGACAGAGAGAGAGACACAGCGGGAGAGGGAACACCAGCAGGGGGAGTGGGTGAGGGAGGAGCAGGGTTTCCTTCAGAGCCCTATGCAGAGCTTGATCTCAGAACCCCAGGATCATGACCTGAGCCGAAGGCAGACGCTTAACAACTAAGCCGCCCAGTTGCCCCTGAATTGCAAGTTTTAACTAAACTACTAGAATTATATAATCTCAAATCTATTTGAGATTTTAGGTGGCCATCCTGATCATCTGAACACTACCAAGTATTATTAAATTTTATACAAACATATTTCTAATTCAACTTTAATGTATTGAGTATAATTATGAATTCGTATAATTTGTAATTAACAAGTTATACATTAGATGTGAGTTATAATCTTGGTGTTTAGATTGCCATTTTCTTCTTGTTGGACCATAGCAGATTGATAGCCTGAGATGATGTGGGCATGGTGAAAAGGCTGCCTCTTTGCAGAACTGAAATCAAGGGACTATGGTGGTGTTTATTTTGGGGTCTACTTCAATTTTTTTTTTTGGCAACCTGTTTAGATTATTTCCTTGGATTTATCATCCTGCCCTTCCCTTCTTTTACTCCCAGAACTAGATGCCATAATACATAGCCAGAGAATTAGCTGAGATGCTAGGAAAGAGATCAGAGGAGGGGTAGGTTGAATGGACAAGTGATAAGTTAGTGTTGCCTGTATTTTGTGTTCAGGGAAGTGTTAGTTGCATTTAAAAGGCTAAAATGGAGCAGATATCTGCGACACATTGAATTTTTTAAGTTCTTTTAGTTCTTTATGTTATTACTAGCTCATATCTTATGAATCATTTCTAAATATGTTCTAATTAAAATCTGAAAATGGTGATTTAATAACTGCTTTGTTAGACTGACTACACTTAGTAGATTAGCAGTCTCTAATAATTACACTTTGTCAGACTAACCACATTTGATAGGTTAGCAGTCTCTAGTTGTTAGATGCTTTGTAATTAAACACCATTACTAATTTATTTTTAATTTACTCATAATTTAGTAATTATTATCACTAACATATTGTGGCACACTGTGGAGGAAAATTCCACTGCTAGGGAAGTGTTTAGAAATTTGCATGCACAGTTTCATTTCTTATTAACTGTTCTAGAAATTTAAGTTTTCAGATATTAGAAAAGATATATTGAAAATTATAGGAAATTGGAAAGGAAAAAATACTCCATTGGATGTTGTCAGTTTGAAACAAATGAAACTTATCATTAGGTTTCTGTATTGCAGCAACTTTTCTCTCAGTAGGAAAAATTACTTTTGTTGTCTTGAAAAATGATAGAAGCTTCTTGCCAGGACAGAGTTATTACCGCTAATCTTGCCATGCCTCAAAAAACAATTATAAAATTGGAAAAAATGTCTGAACAACAGGCTGCATAGAAATTCACAGTGTGAACTCAGTGATCCCCCTGGCATTATGCCTACAGTCACTCTTCCTGATTCAGGAAGGTAGAGCCCAAGAAGAACACTGTTCTTGATGCACTAAAGAAGAAAAATAAGTGTATGTATTTGAAGCACCTGAAATTTGCAGATGAAATTAAATGGAGGTAACTGCCTGTGTTAGGTGTCTTACCATGGACCATCCACAAAGTCTAGGATGTAACTAAAAATACTAGAAGCAGGAAAATGTGACCCACAATCCAGAGAAAATGTAGTCAATAGAAGTAAATCTTAAATATGTTAGAAATTGCAAAGTACTTTAAAGTATCCATTTTATATTTCTTCAAAGACTGAAAGGAAAGATGATCCTAATGAGCGAAATATCATTATGGGAAATATCAGCAAGAAAACAAACTCTAGAAAGAACCTCATTGTAGAAATTGCAACATCTGAAGTAAAAAATTCAGTGGACGAACTTAGTAGTTTATAGAGTGTACAATAAAAGATTAGTGAACTTGAAGACCAATCAATAGAAATTATCCAACCTGGGGGCCTGGGTGGCTCAGTGGGTTAAAGCCTCTGCTTTCGGCTCAGATCATGATCTCAGGGTCCTGGGATCGAGGCCCACATCGGGCTCCCTGCTCAGCGGGGAGCCTGCTTCCCCCTCTCTCTCTCTGCCTGCCTCTCTGCCTCCTTGTGATCTCTCTCCCTCTGTGAAATAAATAAATAAAATCTTTAAAAAGAAAAGAAAAGAAAAGAAATTATCCAACCTGAGGTAAAGAGGAAAAAATGAAAATAAAAGAACACAACCTTAATGGTATGGTACAATATCAAGCAGTCTAACAGGTGTGCAAATGGAGTCCCTTAAGAAGAGAAAATGTGAGGCAGAATAATCATTTGAAAAAAGAATTTCTGAAGCCTTTTCAAGTTTGGTAAAAACAAGCTTACAGGGGCACCTGGGTGGCGCTGTCGGCTGAGTGTTCGACTCTTGGTTTCAGCTCAGGTCATGATTTCAGGGTCGTGGGATTCAGCCCAGCATTGGGCTCTGTGCTCAGCATCGAGTCTGCTTGAGATTCTCTCTCCCTTTTCCCCTCCCACTCATGTGTGCGTGTTTTCTCTCAAATAAGTCTTTAAAAACAAAAAGCTTTTAGATCAAGAAGCTCAGTGGACACCAGGAAGAATAAATACAAAGAAAATTCCACCTAAGCTCACAGAGTCAAACTAAGGAAAATCAATATAAAGAGAAAATCTTGAAAGCACCTAAAAGGATGGGGAGTGATACATACATGGAACGTTCCTGTGAGTGATGGCCAGCTTCTTATCAGAAATAATGAAAGTGAGGAGACAATAGCCAAAAACTTTAAAGGAATGTAATGAAAAAAACAAAACAGAAAACCGTCAACCCAGAAGTGTACATATAGTGAAAATATCCTTCAAAAATTGAGATGTAGTAAAACTATTTTGCAGATAAGTGAAAGATGAGACGATTGAACTCTAGTAGATGTGTGCTACATAAATAAAGTGTTAAAGTGAGTTTTTGCAATTCAGTGGAAATGACATTCAATAAAAAATGTAATCTATCGGAATGAATGAAGGAATGAAGAGCCTAAAAAATGGGAAATAGTTTGGTAAATAGAAAAGGTACCTTTTTTTTCTCTTCTCTTATTTATACAACAGATTGCTCAAAACATAATAGATATAAAATATATGACAAGAAAGTGCAAAACAAATGGAATTTCACTGTTCTTAAATTTTAAATGAAGTGGTAAAACATTAACTCTAAGAAGACTATAGCAAATTGAGGATATGATTTAATTTCTGGAGCAACCACAAAAAGATACAAAAAGTCATCTGAAGCAATATAAGAATTAAAATGGAATACTAAAGTATATTTGGTTAACTCAAAGAAGATAAGAAAGGAAGAGAACAACAACAAAATATAAACAACAAATAAGACTGTAGACTTAAATCCAACCACATAAATATTTGTAAGAAAATGAAGTAAGTATTCCAGTTAAAGGTAGATATTGTGACATATTAAAAGCAATAAATGGTCAGGACCCAATTTTATACAGTTTGTAAGAAACATACTTGAAACAATAAAACATAAATAGAAGTAAAGGGATGGAAAGATACATAAGCTCTAGCAAGAGAAAAGTGCTGTGGCTATATTAATATCAGATTAAGTAGGCTTAATGTCAGAGCATCACCAGAGATAGAGGGACAGTGCATCAGGAAGACATTATAAACCTAAATATTTATATACATAATAGCATCTTCAAAATACAAAAAGGAAAAACTGAGAACTAAAGGAAGAAATACACTATTTGGCAATCATAATTGAAAATACCAACACTGTTCTCACTAATTGATAGATCTAGACAAAATCATTAACATTGTGGAAGACTTAACTTTTCATTCACTTTGATCTACCTGAAATTTATAAAACAATCAACAAATGCAGGGGTGCCTGAGTGGCTCAGTCAGTTGAGCATTCTGCTCTTGATTTCTGTTCAGGTCATGATCCAAAGGTCATGAGATTGAGCCCCATGCCAGGCTCCCCACTGACAGAGAGTCTGCTTGAGATTCTCTCCATCTCCCTCTGCACTTCCCACTGCTCACGTGCTCTCTCTCAGTCTCTCAGATGAATGAATCTTTAAATTAAGAAAAATAAATAAATAAACAAATATACAGTACACATTCTTCTCAAGTTCATATGGCAAATAAAGACTATATGCTGGATTGGACCTTGAAATATTTCATGATAAATTTAAAAAGATTGAAATAATAAAGAGTATTTTTCTGCTTAAAAGGGAATGAAATAAATTAACAAAAATAAGTTCTAGAGTATCTTTAAATATTTGGAAGTTAAATAGTGCCCTTTTAAATACTCTAGCGGTCAATGTAAGTTGAGAAAATGAAATTAGAAAACTACTACAAATTTAAAATTATGAGATAATACATACCAAAATTTGTGAGATACAGCTAAAGCAGCTTTAGTCTTCCAGAGAAGTTTATATCGCTTTAAATCTTTACATATGGGGGAGGAAACATCCACAATCAATGATTTAAATTCCTTCTTAAGGATGAAAGAGGTGAGCCAACTAAACATGAAATAAACAGAACAAAATATAAAGAGCAGAAGTAAATATAAAAGAAATGTAAAAGAAAAATAAAAGAAAAACAATAGAGAAAAGTAAGCCAAAGGTGGATTTTTTGTTAAGATTAGTCAAATGCCTAAGCCCTGGTAAAACTGAATAAGAAAATAAGTAAGGCGGAGAAAGAAAATAGCTTATGATTTTCACTCATATGTGAAATTTAAGAAACAAAACGAATGAGCATCCGGAAAGGGGGAGGAGGAGGGAGGGAGGAAGAGAGAGTGAGAGAGAAAGAGAGAGAGAGAGAGAGAGGCAAACTAAGAAACAGATTCTTACCTATACAGAGCAAACAGGGTTTCTGGAGAGAAAGTGATGGGGTGGTATTAAATAGGTGATGGGGATAAAGGAGTGCACTTGTGATGATCACCAGTTGTGTGTTAAGCATTGATTCACTAAATTGTACAGCAGAAACTAATACTACATTGTATGTTAACTAACGAATTAAAATAAAAACTAAGAACTGAACAAGAAAACCCAAATTAGTAGTATCAAGAATGAATGAAAGGGTATAAGTATAGATTCTACATTTATTGAAAGATAACAGTAGTATGGAGAATTTCATGCTATTGCATTTGATAACAGATGAAATGGACAGTAATCTGTAATACAGTAATCTGTAGTAGAATATGTCCAGTAATCTGCTCTCTGTCCCAACAGATTTGCCTAGTCTGGACATTTTGTATAATGGAATCATGTATGTGGTTTTTGTGACTCGCTTCTTTCACTTTGCATAATGTATTTAAAGTTCATACATGTGGTTAGGGGTATTAGTACTTTTATTGTTAAATTAATACTTTTGCCAGATAATAATTAAATGGATATACCACATTTTGTTTATTCATTGGTCAGTTGGTAGACATTGGAGTTTATACTTTGTGGTTATTGTAAGTAATGGTACCATGAACATCCATTTACAAGTTTTTGTATGGATTTATATTTACTTTTCTTTTGGGTATATACCTGGCAATGGAATTTTTGGATCATATGGTAACTCTTATGTATGACATTTTGATGAACTACTGTTTTGTCTTTATACTCCTGGCTTATTTCACTTACTGTAATGTCCTCAACACTGTAGAATGAATCAGAATTTCCTTTCATTTTAAGGCTGAATAATATTCTATTGGTAATATATACCACATTGTGTTTATTTTTTCGCCAGTGGACACTTAGGTTACCTCTGTCTATGATTATTGTGAAAAATGCTGGTAGGAACATGGGAGTACAAATATATCTTGAGACTGTGCTTTCAGTTCTTTTGAGTTTATACCCAGAAGTGGAACTGCTGCATCACATGGTAATTCTGTTTTTACTTTTTTGAGGAACTGAAATACTGTTATCCACAACGGCTGCACCATTTTATTCTCATGAACAGTGCACAAGGCTTTCAAGTTTCTCTACATCGTCAGCAACACTTATTTTCTGTTTGTTTCTTTCTTTCTTTTATAATAGCCATCCTAACATATGCGAAATAGTTTCTTATTGCGGTTTTGCTTGGAATTTTTGTAATGATTTCTGACAGTAAACATTTTTACGTACATTTATTGGCCATTTGTATGTCGTCTTTGGATAAATGTCTTCATATTCTTTGTACATTTATTAATCAGATGTATTTTTTTGTTTTTGAGTTATAGGAGTCCTTGATATATTCCACATATTAATCTCTTACTAAATATATAATTTACTGATATTTTCGTATGGTCCATGAAGTGTGTTTTCAGTCTGTTGATTGTGTTCTTTGATACACAGAAGTTTTTAATTTTGATGTAGTCCAGTTTATCTATTTTGTCTTTTGTTGCCTGTGCTTTTGGTGTCATATCCAGGAAATCAATGCCAAACCTAATGTCATGAAGCTTTCCCTCAAATTTTTGTCTAAGAGTTGTGTAATTTTAGCTCTTACATTTATTCCTGTATGTGATCCATTTGGAGTTAATTTTTGTATATGGTGTAAAGTAAGTGTTCAACTTCATTATTTTGCATGTGGATATCCAGTCTTCCCAATACCATTTCTTGAAAAAACTGTCCTTTCCTCTACTGAATGAGATTATCACCCTTATGAAAGATTATTTGATTATATATACAATGGTTTATTCCTGGACTTTCTATTCGTTCTGTGGTCTACATGTCTGCCTTTATGCCAGTACCACACTCTTTGGATTATTGTAGCTTTATATGAGTTTTGAAATCAGCATATGTAAAAACCTTATATGTTATGTCTTATTGTTGAATTGACTCTTTTATCATTATAAAATACCCTTCTTTGTAACAGTTTTTGACTTAAAATCTACTTGCCTGATGTTCTTATAGCCACTCCTGCTCTTTTTTGGCTCATATTTGCATGGAATATCTTTTTCTATATCTTCACTTTAAGCCTTTGTGTGTCCTTAGATGTAAAGTGAATCTCTCACAGGTAAACCTGTTTGGATCCTCTTGCTTTTTTTTTTTTTAATCCATTCTGCCAATGTATCTCTCCCCACTTTATGCCTCTCCACTTTAGGTTGTCACAAATTACATTTTTATATATCATGTACTCATTAACTTTTATAATTATTTTTACAATTTTGCCTTTAAATTCTGTAAAAGAATAATAAGTCAGTTTATAATTATAGATTTATAATTATTTTTATGCTTTTGCCTTTAAATTTTGTAAAAGGATAAAAAAGTAGGTTTATAAACCAAAATTACAGTAATACTGATTTTCATACTTGTCCATATATTTACCTTTACTAGAGAACTTTATAATTTCATATGGCCTTTTATTTACTGTCTAGTGTCCTGTCATTTTATCTGAAAGGACTCCTTTTAGCATTTCTTGTTAGGGCAGATTATAAACAGTTAATAAACTCCCTTGGTTTTTGTTTATCTGAGAATATCTTAATATTGTCCTCATTTTTGACAGACATTTTTGTGAGATATGGAATTCTTATTTGACGAAAAGCATTGGGCTTTTTTTTTTTTTTTTTTTTCCCATGCACCAGTTTAAATATATCATCCCACTGCTTTCTGTCTGGCCTGCCAGATTACCTACTGGCAGTCTTATTAAGGATCTCTTGTACACAAAGAGTTCTTTTTCTTTTGATTCTTCCAAGATTCAATTTGTTTTTGACTTTCAGTGGCTTGATTATAATGTATCTTAGTGTGGGTCTCTCTAGATTTATCCTGCTTGGGGTTTGTTGAATTTCTTGTATTTCTACATACTATATTTTCTCAAATTTGGGAGGTTTTCAGCTATTATTTTTTCAAATGAACCCTCTGCCCCCTTTCTCTCCTTCTTTACTTTCTTTGAATCCCATAATATTATATTAGTCCACTTGATACAGAGACCGTTAAGTCCCTTAGGCTTTATTCACTTATTTTTTCTTTTTCCTCCTCAGACAATAATTTCAAATTAACTTTCTTTAGGTTCACTGGTTCTTTATTCTATCTGTTTGAGTGTGCTGTTGAACTGTTTTAGTGAATTTTTCTATTTAGATAATGTGTTTTTTGGCTCCAGAATGTCTGGGGGTTTTTTGGGTTTTTTTGGTAATTGTTTGAATTTGTTGGTATCCTCATTTTGTTCATATATTGCTGTCCTGATATTGTTTAATTTTCTGCTCGTGTTTTCCTCTATCTCATTGAGCATACTTAAGACAGTTGTTTAAAGTCTTTGTCCAGTAAGTTTAAGGCCTGTGTTTCTTTAGGGTTGGTTTCTGAGGATTTATTTTGTTCCTTCAAGTAGACCATGATTCCTCGTTTCTTTGAGTGCCTTCTGTTTTTTTGTTGTTGAAAATTGAGCATTTTAATAAATATCCATATCTCCCAGTCTTTGTGGACTGGCTCTGTACTAATCAGATGGGGTGATGGCTCAAGTTTTTCCTGGGCCTTTTCTGGAGAGACATCTTTTTTTTTTTTTTTTTTTTTTTTTAACCTAGTCTTCCCTATACTTGGTTGCTTTAAGCATCCTTAATTTCCCTTAGAGTCTCACACTCACTTCTTTGTAGGGCCTTAGATACATATTGCAGTCTTCTGCTAATAATTTCTTGATTCTAGATATCTGAGGCTCTGCAGTTCTCCTGTAGTTCTCATTAGCCACGCTATCCACTACTGCTTTTAGCAACCTCCAACTTAATACCCGAACTACGCCTTTGTTCCCATCAGCATGCCACATCAGACAAGGCAGAAAATCCTTTGGACAGCCAGCCTATAGATAAACCAGAATGTTGGGGAAAAGACCTTCTTTTTTGTCTGATCCAAAGAAGGAGCTAGGAAATTGGGCAGTCTCCTCCCAGCTGACATCACTGTGATGTGCTGGGGAGACAGTCCAGGAGAGGCAAGTAAAAATGCCACAAAATCTTCTACAGTTTGAGAATGTCTTTTTGTTGGTTGGGGGTTCATTTAGCTGCTGCTGATCCTTAACTGGTTTCTAGAATTCGCACAAAGCTTTGGTTCATAGATTGTTTAGTTTTTGTTTCCATTGGAGAATTCAGGTCTAGAACTTCGTAGTCTACCCTCTTGCAGAAGTCACTGTCATTGTGGTTTTGATTTGCATTTCCCTAATAGCTAATGATGTCTTGTCTTGTGTTTATTCGTCATGTGTATATCTTCTCTAGAAAAATGTTTTGTATTCTGATCCTTTGCCCATTTTTTAGTTACATGTTTATTCTTTGTATTACTGAGTTGTAACAGTTCTTTATATATTATGCATACTAGCTTTTTATTACATATATCATTTGTAAAATTTTTCACTTTGTGATATATGGGACAAAAAGTTTTTTATTGTGATGAAGTCCATTTTATATTTTTTATTTAATGTCACTTGAGGGCTTAGAAGGTTATGCTTAACCCAGTGTCAACTAAGATTTACTCCTAAGTTTTTTATCTTAAGATAAATTTTAGGGTACCTGGGTGGCTCAGTGGGTTAAAGCCTCTGCCTTCGGTTCAGGTCATGATCTCAGGGTCCTGGGATCAAGGCCTGCATTGGGCTCTCTGCTCAGCGGGGAGCCTGCTTCCTCCTCTCTCTCTGCCTGCCTCTCAGCCTACTTGTGATCTCTCTCCCTCTGTGAAATAAATAAATAAAATCTTAAAATAAAAAGATAAATTTTTACTCTTAAGATGTTTTCTCCTAAGATTTTTATAGTTTTTGGCTTTTATATTTAGTTCTGTGATCAATGTTAAGTTAATTTTTTTGTGTGTCTTAAGAAAGTTGTCTAACTTCATTCTTTTGCTTGTGACACTTGATTGGTTTTAGACCAGGACATCAGGTCAGTCCTTTGACTGGTAAGAGGTCCTTTGAGAAGTAAGTCAGCAAATAGCAGTGCGACCGGTGGGTATCAGTATGGAACAAAAAGGACTTTTTATTCATGCTGTAGTCAAAAATAGAGTCAAGGTAGATTGTAGATCTAAACAAGAAAGCTAAAACTTTAGAGATATAGTTAGAAACCTGAGGAAAATATCTTTATTACATTGGGATAGCTAGGCATTTTTAAAAGGACAGAAATAGCTCTAAACATAATGAAACAATTTGATAAATCTGCCTTTAAATAAAATTAAAAATGAATACTCTTCAAAGGCCACCTTTTAACAAAATGAAAAGGTAAGCCGTAGCCTGGAAGAAAATATTTGTAATTCATGTATCTGACAGAGGACTTATATTAAATTTTAAATAATTCCCACAAATAGATAATAAGATAAACAACCCCCCCCCAAAAATGGACAGAAGACCGAAAGAGAAACTTCACAAATATCTAGTGAACACATGAAAATATTATAATTTATGAATAGGAAAACACAAATTTAAATGTGATACTACATCACGTGCACTTGGCATCTGAAATTTAAAAATCTGACAACAAATATTGGTGAGGATGTCAGCAACCAAATTCTAATTCATTGCTACTGTGAGTATAATATGGTACAGCCTGTTTTGAAAACTGCTTGGCAGTTTCTTATATAGTGGAACAATATCCCCTCTGTAACATAACAATTCCATTTCTAGATGTTTACCCAAGGAAAATGAAAGCAAATGTACACTGTAAGACTTTTAGAGGAATGTTTATAGGAGCTCATTCATAATATCCAAATACTGAAAACTCAAGTACCATTTCATTAACAGGAAAATAGATTATGGTATATATTCATAAATGGAATACTGTTTTGCATGAAAAGAATGAACTATTTAGGCATAGAAACATAGATGAATTAACAATATATAGTTGATTAAAATAAGTCAGACAAAAGGTTACAGACTTAAAACTTCCATTGTTTTTTATGAAGTTAAAGAATAGGTGAAATGATGCATGGTATTTGAAATCAAATCAATGGTAGTTCATGGCTCTCGATAAAGATTAGCTGAAAGAGGGTAGTTGTCTAGATTTATAAATATGTCAAAAAATAAATGAAGTATACCCTTGTAATCTGTGGATTTTACTCTGTATAAATTTCACCTAAATAAAACGCCTGCAATGGTTTGGCTTCTGAGGTATGGTAAAAGCCTTCTATTTGCTTTGATACATTTTTTTCTCTACTTCTGTGTTTTCTTTCCTCTAGTTTTTGGGCCCTGTTTTCCTGTCTAGAATCTTGGTGTCTTACTACTGTTCCTTCCTTATTATGGCCCTACTTGCATTACTGTACTGCTGCTATATCCCAAACCTTTAAAGATGTTGACTTTGTGCTTCTTAATTGGGAGATAATTGAAAGGCATATCTTTAAATAGTCATTGATTACATTTATAATTTTTCATCTTAGGAAACACAAATAGTGCTATTTTTCATATCTCTGTATTTTAGAAATTATTTTTATTTCCATATACTTTTTTTTGAAATTTTTCTAATGTTTTTATGCTGTATTTATGCTTGTAGGTATACAATTGCCTAAATACTGTTTAGTGCATATGCCTTTAATTTTAAAAGGAAATTAATATGAAAAAACAAGAGTTCTTTAAATGAAATTCACATTATTTATTTAATAAACATGCATTAGATAGCTTCAATGAACCAGGTGCTAGGTTTGCCCCGGGATCATAAGTGGATGTGAGGGACAGTGCCAATCAGATGGAGAATTTAGCATGTCCAAATTAAAGCAAAGTGTGCAGCTGGGGAGGAATGAAAAAATGTGAAATGGGTCTGGGTCATGAAATTCTGCTGTTACTTTCCAAAACTTGGTTTTAATTCTGGAAGCAATGGGAGAGCCAGTAAAGGATACCAAGATAGGTTAGGTAGGAGTTAGTGTGATCAGTCAGAGATGTATTCTAGAAATAGCTCTCTGAAATATTTATTAGCTCTGAGATGCAACCTGAAAACACATGCACTCATTGGATATGAATGAACTGTGTTAAAAGATAATAATTTTATATAGTAGCTAGTCCATATTCCATTCTGATCTATGTTGAATATTTTCTTATGTCAGATCTATTATCTGTATCTCTAATTGTTCAAAGTTCAATTTTAAGGTGTCATCAGCATTAACTTTTCCTGTAGTTCTGTTTCCATTCCTTTTGCTATGGGACATATGTGTGCACATTATACATTTTTGTGATAAACTGAATTTCACTGCATGAAATTGAATCCTTATTAGTTGTGTGACTTTGAAGAAGTTATTATTACTCTCTGCTTCCACTTCTATTCTATAACTACAATATCTAACTCATAGGGTCCACATGATTTGCTGATTAACACATATGAAGTGCTTAGGACAGGACCTCGCACATACTAATTTTTCACTAAGAGTTGAGTGACTATCATTAATAGTATGAGTATTAATCTTTATTCTGATATAGAGATGCAAACCATGATTTTTTCAAATGAATATCTTTTTATGACTACATCTAATAATTAACAGTATTACAAAAGTTATATTTTAGGGGTGCCTGGGTGGCTTTGTTGTTAAGCGTCTGCCTTCAGCTCAGGTCATGATCCCAGGGTCCTGGGATCGAGCCATGCGTCAGGCTCCCTGCTCAACAGGAAGCCTACTTCCCCCTCCCCCACTCCCCCTACTTATGTTCCCTCTCTCGCTGTGTCTCTGTCAAATAAATGAATAAAATCTTTTTTAAAAATTATATTTTAATAACAGCATACTAAATAAATACTTATATGGATGTTGATACCTTTGAAAATAATTGTCATGTTTACTAATCTTTGTACTTTGTAATTTAAAATGTTTCTTTAATCTTTTTTTTAAATAATTCAGTAGTTTAAAATGAGTATGGGGGCACCTGGGTGGCTCAGTGGGTTAAGAAGTGTCTGACTTGATTTTAGCGCGGGTCTTGATGTCAGGGTAGTGAGTTCAAGCCCCATGTTTGGCTCCACGCTGGGTGTGGAGCTTACTTTAAAAAAAATGAGTATAAATTACTGTGTTTATTATTAAATTTCTAGTTATTTACTTTCTTATGGTGTTCTTGAAATGTATATATGTAATTAAGATATATAAATCTGTAGAAACATGTAATTTCCTGGCATGTTGCCTGGTGGGTGCTGGTATATTGTCTAGTGGGTGTTCGATAAATATTTACTGAATAATTATATTTTATACATGTTTTATATGTGTGTATATATATACACATCATCTACAATACATGTGGTTTTAGAGACTCATTCACATAATTATTGTTTTTCTTTTTTAATCTTTGGTATTTTTAAACCTCTGAGTATTATGTAAATATTCATTTAAACCAGGTTACTGATATTTTTCCAGGGCTTTGAAGAAACAAGTTACCCTTTGAATTTGACAACTCTTTATTCCAAGTTATTGCAATGTGAGAAAAGCATTCTAGTTATTGTTTTTAAAGCTAAAATGAAGTGGTTTTTAAAGATTCTTCTAAATGAAGAAGAATAAAAACTTATTTATATAATCCTAGGTGCTTCCAAACATCTGCAGTTCAAAGTACATAATTCACATTGACACCAAAGTGTAGTTTCTGTTTTGACTGGAAGAATCTGGTATTTTTTTTTTTTGTCTGCAAAGGAAAGACTTGCGTAGCATCCAAGGGGGAAGACATTTGATTGTATGCAATCAAAATGATCTGTGACTGAAAGCAGATTGCACAGGAGGAGAAATGGCAGCTGTTAAAAACTTATACAATATTAGAGAACTTTTTTTTTTAACATTAGAGAACTTTTGTTAAAGACTTAAGGCATGCTAATCTTTCAGAAAGTACACATAAAGTAAAACAATCATAACAATGTATTGTCTGCTTGGTATAATTCTTCAGAATTTACAAAAGCAAGTAAGAGGACTTTACTGCTGGAAACAGATCTTGTGTTAAATATGGGCCAAATTCAGTTTATAACAATTTGCCATCAATTTTTATGTTTTATGTGTTTAGTTCACTTGCATTGTAGAATTAGTTTTGTTTGTTTATAGAGAAAAATTTAATCCTTTTCTTCTTATTAGTGAACTGACACTACAGAATCTCTGAGCCCTTGAGATATTTGTACCGCTATAAATGTCCAGTTTTTTTATTTATATCCCCCACTCATTTATTCCTTTTCACGTTGTTTTGAAGGAAATTTACCAGACATAATATCCTTTTTATCTTTACATTTTATTGTGTCTTTCTAAAAGATATCAACCGTTGCTCAAAACATAACTTCATTATTGCAAAAATATTAACAAATAAAGAATATTATGAAATATCCAATTAGTTTTCAAATTCCAGTGATCTCATAAGTATTGTAACTTTCCTCTTTATTTTGAATCTGTATTTAATAGGAATTACACATTGCAGATGATTGAATTGATTCTTAACACAATTTTTAGTTTATAGATTCCCCTTCTATCTCTTTTTATCCTTTAAATTTTTAAATTTCATTTATTTATTTTTTTAAGTAGTCTCCTCACCCAGCGTGGAGCCCAGCGCAGGGCTTGAACTTGTAATCCTGAGATCAAGTCCTAGATGCTTAACTGACTGAGCCACCCTGACTCCCCTTTGGAATTTATTTTTTAAACAAAATGAGTCATTTTTCTTGTAGAGTTACTTTGTTTATTCATTGCATCTCTTTAGTGTCATTTAATATGTTCCTCTCTATTCTATCTGTATGGCAATTTGATCTTTAGGCTTGATCAGATTTAGATTAATTTTTATTACCAAGACTGCAGGTGGTTTTGTGTTTTATCTGAGAATACATGTTGGGTTGTGAAAGAGCTATGTTACTAGCAGTTTCAGTGCTATATTAATGATCTCAGTATAGTAATGATTTCAAAATTGTGGTATTCTCATATTCCCTTTTTTTTTCATTAGCTTGAATACTTATATAGTGATTTTCTTATCTATTGTTTGATTACCTAGTGGTAAAGTGTATATAAGAAAGGGTAGATAAATTCTTGGCTTACTAGTATTCCCCAACAGTGATACAAAATTAGCTTTTTAAAAATTTTGTTGTCATTATAAACTCAAATTTAAACATATAGTGTGTGTTACAGTGTACTTCAGTTACTATCCTTATTTGATCATATTCTCTTCTCTTTAGCTGGTGGGGAACTTTTCAAGTTGTCTCCTGAGTCCTTTCTGAGTCTCTTTGATAGTTCCTCAGTACTGATAGTTAATACAAAACTTCTGCTAAGAACACGTGTTCTTGGATCATATTGTACATTTCTTATGCCAGAGCTGGAGTCAGCCATATATCCACAGAGTCCTATATCTTTAGTAAGAAATGGTACTTGGACCCACAGGGTAGGTGCTGGAAGTGCTCATTCCTACTGGGTTTCCTGTTATTTCTACCCTTTTCAATGGGCAAAACTAGGAAATATATGAACACACATTTTTTAAAGATAAAACTCTTTGTATCCTTGTACTAACACTTCCATTCAAATTCTGAACAAAGGGGTTTTTTATTTAACCTATTTTATCTTTCATCTTTATCTTTTGTCTCATGTGATGAGAATTGTAGTTCTCAAGGACTCTGTAACAGTAGACAGATAGCATTTACCTAAGTTCAATTTGAGTATTAAAAAAATTTTAAGGGGCGCCTGGGTGGCTCAGTTGGTTAAGCGTCCAGCTCTTGATTTTGGCTTAGGTCATGATCTCAAGCCACAGCTGGATCTCCGCTCAGCAGGGAGTCTGCTTGTCTCCCTCTCCTTTCATCCCTCCCCTGACTCAAGCATGCTCTCTCTCTCTCTCTCCCTCTCTGTAAAATAAAATAAATAAATCTTTTTAAAAAATTTAAAAATTTTTAAATATAAAAAATAGAAGAAACCTCCTAGGTCTCAATTTATTCACTTGAACTTTTAAGGATATTAATATTTGGCAGAATATGATCAGGGAAAATACTGTGTTACTTTTAATTGTGTTACTTCAAAATGAAACTCTAAAACCGAAGAACAAATTATATATTTCTTGATTTAGGGACATACATTTTCTCTAGCATTTGTCTTGTTTCTTTTCATTCATAAAAGTAGGGAGGATCTCTAAACACTTGAATGTATAACCCTTTAGGACACTTGCTAGTTTGAGTGGTCCCTGGGCCTTATTTTCTATCCCTCTTTTACTTCATGGCCATGAAAACTGATCCCAAGTATGCAATGTGGATAAATGTCCTCGGGTTCAAAAATAGCTTTATTGTTCTTAAGCCATACTTTTCTGTTTGGCTATCATATTTTGTATTTTGTGAATCATTTAGGTAGGAAAGAAGTCTCTATCCTTGGGTTATTTCTTATTTACTTAGGAACATAAAAAATAGATGGTCAGATGACTTGTGACCATGATTTCTCACTTTCTCCAGATAGATCCTCGATGTGTCTACCTTTTCTCCTGTATTCTTCCTCTTTCTCCTCTTTCAGCTTATAAAATCATGTTCTCTAAATAAGCCCAACTCAGATGTCATCTGCTCCTTGAAACATTCTTTTATCCCTAGCCAAATCATCCTCCCTACCTTTGTAACATCATAGGTCACGTTTAGTCATTCCATTTAAGTACTTAATATGTAATAATTTTGTATTAAAATTAATGAAAATATAGAGGATAATTCTAGTAAAGGATAATTCTACTAGATTGTGATGCTCACTGCTATGTCTTAATTCATTCTCATGCCTCGTGACTTGTGTCTTCACAAAACACAATTGTATTTTGGTTGCATTTGTGACCAAATACTTGAATTGTTACGGGCTAAAAAGGGACAGCTATAGAGTTTAATGTGTAAATCATGTGTCCCTTCCAAATAAAGGCCAGATGATGTCATGTCACAAAGGTTTCACTCAAGTAATTTTTTAAAATGTGGTAAGTGACTTAAGTTGTCACACAGCACATGTTGGATTAGACATGGCAACCTGAAATGGTCTACTACCATATCAGTTAATACTGTATTATGTTTTCAGAACTTAATTTCAACAAAACTTTATTTGCTAAGTTAAATTAATATTTTTAAGTCTTGATTTTGTGATTATTATTTTACTTCATTTATAAATGTATTTTGGTTTTATAATTACATATGCAGGAGGCATGTATACTCAGGGTTATAGTTCTAAAACATCATTCTATAAATCAATATCACCAGTTTAGTAAAACTTTTTCTTTTTAAGTGGATTTGAATCTTACTCAAGCAGGAGAAATACTGATCTAGACTAAAGAATATTATACAGGTCAGAGGCAAAAGAAATCAATGTCAGATGCCAATTTGGATTATGACTATATCTGGAATGTATCATAATAATGATTTTTAATTCATTAGGACAACTAGTCATTTATTAAATAATCTACAACTTTGTCTAGGTCTTGAATCAGTATGTGTATTTACTTATTGGTTGTTAATTAAATATACTAATTTTTTAGGTTTTTTGTTTTGTTTTTAATAATCTCTGTATCCAACACGGGGCTCAAACTCATGACCCCAAAATCAAGAGTTGCATGCTCTATCCAACTGAGCTGGCCATGCAATCCTTAAATATTCTAATTTAAAAATAAACGACTTAAGGAGTGATTTTTAATTTTTTCCTTAAAGATGGGTTGAGTACTGTGTTCCTTTAGCTAATCCCCCAAATATATTCATATGGTCCTGATTTACAGCCCATCACTTTATATCCTGTACAGTTACTGTGTAAAATGTTTGTTATATTTATGTGGAGATCTTGTATTCAAATGGCATGGCATTTCAATTATTTTTTCAACATCGATGCCCATTTATGCATTTATTTATAATTTTTTAAATTATATTTTCATATATTCCCAATAGGTCAGAATGTTATTTCATGTTTATTATCATGTGTTTTACTTAAAAAATAAGGTTTAGTCAAAATAGAAATTAAAAACACTTGTTTCCTTAGTTGTTTCCAAACCCTGTAATACTCTTTAGTTACTACTTTTTTCCTTACACAATTGTTCCTTTAGATGTTTCTAAAAATTCTGAAAAACCTCTTACTGTATATTTTATGATAATTGTTATTTTAAAAAACTTTATAAAAATTCATCACCGAATATCATATTGTGGTTTATGTAGAACCCCATTTGATTTTTAGAAGCATGCTTTTATTCTGCCAAGATATACAATGAAAACCATTTGATCAGTGAAGAAAACATTTTTCAATGTAGGTTGGCCTTAATTTTATGAAAGAATAAGTATTTTTCTAATTTTATGGTAATATTTAGATTAATAAAAGGCAAACAGAATTGCAGTTGAATTGCCAGACTACCATGAACATATGTTCATAGTCATCATTACTTTTAACTTACTATTCTTGTTGCAAAAGATACCTTATCTTTTAGAGAATGCAGTGGTATTATTTACATTAATTCATGTGGCTTGTTTGAAAAAAAAATGCTATAACTCCTTTACTTAATGGGATTCTTCCCCTGTGGCAGTGCAAACGGCTAGAGCAGGAGCTTCATCATCTGAAAGAGCAGAACCAGACTTCAGCAAACAACATGAGACATCTGACTGCTGAAAACAATCAAGAACGTGCTCTGAAGGTAAATCTCCATTCCTTCTTACAGGCAAATTAAGGTTGTAAGCCCTTGGTGCCAGCTTTCTGTGCTGCATATATCAGTTGTGTACATTTCAGCAGAAGTGAGCTGTGGTGTTTGCCAACAACCCCTTCTTTAAACACAGATACAGCACCCTTCTGTTATGGTATTATTTTATTTCGTGTATGTATACACGAAAACAACATATTTTCTGAATTTTGAGTGGTGGTATATTAATACTTTGGGTATGTGTTCATTCTGTTTCTGATTTTATAAAATGTCCCGTTATCTTTTGTAGTTAGTAAAAAGTGGCCACATTAAAAGGGAAAAAAATTAAAAATTCTTTTCTTCATGAGCCTTTTCTTCACATCAATATTTATTACACTAATCTTGTGATATTATTAACCCACAGAACTGACACTCCTCGAAGGGTATGTGAATGTGTTTGGGAATTGAAATAGTTCTCAAGACGTTACTTATTGTAAGAAAAGAAAGAAAATATAGTCACTAGAACTTGAAACAAGTGAAGTGTATGTTTCATGACAGGAGGTTCTGTTTCATTGTAATAGAGATCCAGTAATCATGAGAAAGGACATCTCTTTGATTCTACTAATTACTTATTTTTTCTTATGGTACTTAAGACTTTCTGTTCTCCTTCTTTGCCTTTGTCCCAATTCCTAGCATAGCACCTGTGACATAGCAGTGGTTCCTGCCCTCAAGGTGCTTACTTTCTTATTAACTGGTTAAAAATAAAGACAAAACTGTATCCACAGGAAACAGAAGAGATTCATCATTGTGATTGTGCAGTAAGAAAAAATGTGCTATCAAGAATATTATATTGTACTTTGTTGTCTTAAACCTGTTTTTGCTGCAAATCACAGGAGAATATTATGGCATTAGCAGTGTAACTCACTAAACCAGAATTACCTACCAAAACTGAGAAAAATGGTGACATTTTGAAGTGGAAAATATTTTTCATCTATCTAAAAAGTGTGAAGTTTGATTGAAATCACATTTTTCTACAAATGTGCTTAGCTTCATTTTGAAATTCTCAGTGAGTAGTTAGGAACGTATAGTAACTTTGTTGTCATTGTTTAATGCACTTTCCCTTTTCTCTCAGATTTATGGACTAGAACAATAAATTGGAAAGACAAGAAATGTAGGTTCTTGATCACTTTTTAATTATCGCAAGGAATTTACCATGATATGATTAAAATTTAGTATATTTTTTTCAAGCGTATGCTTGCAAATCGAAAGTAACTTTGTTTTAAAGGCAGCTTCCATTGTATGTGCCAGTTTATTATCAGCATCAGGGGATAGATTTCATGTGCTGTGTGTGACATGGTTATTTCCATATAAAACAGACCTAGAATTAAAATTCTAGTTTGTTAAGTATGTGATAATACCACACTCCTTATTTTGGCTTTCTTTGTTGTGTATTTGTGTTAAATTGAATTAAACGGCACCTGCTATTTATGGAGAGAAAGAAGTGCACATTTCTAAGAGGTTATTAAAATTAGAAGGTTAGCTGTAGACCAAAAAAACCAGGAAGTTCAAAACCAAACAAAATAAAATCCCTTTATAAATAGAAATCTCTATAAACTATAGACTATATAAGACAATATATAAACAAAGCTACATTTTTACTCCTGACAAATACACTACGTTAAAATCTTTTCTAGTTTCTCACCTTTTTCCGCAAAAGTGTCAGATTTTTCTGTTGTCTATTAATCTTTCATAACTTCATCCATTCACTAACAACTTAAGTTTTTTGTAGAGTAAGGATGGGAGGAAGAATTTTTAAAAACTCATCAATTTAATCCTTTTAAAGCTCCAGTGTTCATTTTGGATCTTTTAAAAATATCTGTCTTGTATAACACTGGCTTTGAATCATATTTTAGTTATTTTATACTATACTTCTTCATGAAGTATATTTATCATATATTTATATCTGCTTTTTCTCAATCATTTTTTAAAAATTATTTTTACCTTCCAGGGATAATGTTCTTTATTTGGTGCTTTTGTTATTGCATGCTGTCATTTTCAAGTTGCCATATAAGTTATGAATAATAAGTTCATTACCAACCTATCTGATGAATCAACTTTTCATCTGCTTTCTCAGCCATATGCCTGTCTTTTACAGGCCACTTACAAGTATCATTTTTTTTGTTAACTCATTCAATATTTAGTTAGTATCTGAATAAGCTTTAAGAAGAAATTTTAAAAAGAGTCAGTGTCTCTAGGAGCTTTCAGTCAGTCAATAATATTTGTAGTATTTTATCATGAATAATACTGTTATTGATATCAGTAAAAGATAAATTTGACTAGGATAAGAGCTGAAAAATTAATGCTTTATTTAATTGTATAATGCTGAAATTCATAAAGGAAACAGTACCAGAGATATGTTTGGGAAAAATCCAAGTTAATGATCATACATTATACAGAACTTTCCTATTAATTATGGCAAATACATGATTATCATACAAGGAAATACTTTTTAATATTATAGTGCTATTCAAATAATGAATCTTTGTTTATTCTAATAACCTAGAAATTCTAAATTATTTTTTATGGTAGAGCATAAAACTGGATTTTTGGTGATCATATAAGCATTATTTTTGAAGTAGCATGGAATTATACTAGCTAAATTTGCTAGCATGGCATTTTCCCCCTACTTTTATAAAGTGCAGTTTTCCCTAATAACGAGTAAGACACAGTGGTACATGTAGGATGAAGGGCTCAATTTATACTGATACTAGTCTATACCTTGAGAGTTACTTTAAAAAAAAACTTATTGTCTTATTTAAAATAAATTTTACCTATTTATGTTAAGAAATTGGTTTCTTGAAGAACATAGTTTTGGACATTTAATGTTTTTAAATAAATTTATATTAACCATTAATATGCAGACATCAGACTTAATAAGAAATTTCACATATACTGCCTTTTTTCCCCCTCTTTCATTTTATTTATTTATCTTCTTTATCATACAACTTTAACTTCCTACATTCCTAAGAATGTATTTAGTTTTATAAGACATTACCAAACTGTCTTCCAAAGTAGCTGTACCATTTTTCATTCATTCCAGTAATGAATGAGTTTTTGTTGTTTCACTTTCTCGTCAGCATTTGGAGTTTCTTTTATTGTAGCCTTGTTTGTTCTAATTTCATCCATTCCTACAATATCACCTATTATTTATATCCTAATGACTACTTCTTCTGCCCTTCTACTTAGATATCTTAATGTTTCCTTAACCTCAGTAAGTTTGAAAACAAATCCCTAATTTGACTCCCTAAGCCCTTTCTCGCTGGAAAGAAGTCAGGACCTGAGACTAACACTATTGACTGTATAACTTAACATTTATTCCCAATCATATTCTCCTTTCTTTGTCTTTACTATAGAAGCAGAAGTTAAACACTTTCTCAGCCTTTCTTTTTTCCCAATGTAGCATAGAGGAATTCTGTAGCAGGGGAGAGAGAAGTTAGAGTGTCTCAGGAAAAGTTTTTGTTTCCCTCACAGAGGATGGGTGTAGCGCACCACTCCTTTTCTTCTTACTACCTTGAACACTTCCTTGCTGCCTGGAAGTGCAGCAAGCATTTTATAACCATGAAGAAAATGCCAAGGGAAGCTGGCCATTTACATCAATTGAGCCCCTTAGCCAATGAGCTACTTGGAGAACATTAAGCAACCCATTCCCTGATTTCTTCTTCTGGTGATAGACATAAAATTGCTCTTAGTAGTTTTCCATTATTTACTTCCATATTGATCAGTTAATATCTATTAATCAATAATACTACCATGCTCCTTAGACAAGTAGGCCAATACAGTTGACATAATTTTCATATTCTTTTTAAGCTCTCATCCACCAAAAAGCAGTGGAACATCCAGTATTGTTAATTCTGTAACAATGATTCCTCTCCTATTTTCCCTTCTATTTTTATTATCTTACCTTTACCCTATGTCAGGTTCATGATCTAGATGATAATAGTACAGACATACCTCATTTTATTATGCTTTACTTTATTGCACTTAACAGATAATACATTTTCTGCAAAATGAAGGTTTGTGGCAACCCTATGCCAAGCAAGTCTATCGGAACCATTTTTTTCAACAGCATTTGCTCACTTTGTGTCTCTGAGTCACATTTTGGTAACTCTTGTGCAGTATTTCAAACTTTTTCATATGTTATATTTGTTATGGTGATATGTGATCAGTGATTACAACTCACTGAAAGCTCATGATGGTTATCATTTTTTAATAAAGTATTTTTAATTAAGGTATGTGCATTTTTCTTTTTAGGCATAATGCTATTGCACACTTAATAGACTGTAGTATAGTGTAAACATAACTTTTATATGCACTGGGAGATAAAAAAAATCCATTTGAGTTGCTCTATTGCAATATTCACTCTATTTCAGAGGTCTAGAACCAAACTCATATTTCTGAAGTATGCCTGTGCCCTCCTAACTCACTCTTCAGTCCTCAGTTTCTTACCTCTCTAACCAGTTGTCACTTTCATTTGGTATCATTCTAAAACACAAGTGACCCTTTGCTACTCGAAAACTTTCACTGTCTTACATTTTCAACAGTATGAGAAAATAGAGATATCCTGAATGATCCTTCTGATAAAAAAAATGAAAAAGGATAGCTAACATTTATCATTTAAGTATATTTTACAACAACATTATAGAGAAGGTAGGAAGATAAGGAATTTACAGAGGCCTAAAACAAAGTAGAAGTGGGGGTGGGATGGGGAGGGAGGGGAACATGAGAAGTAAATGATTACCTGAAGTTGTCTTTCACCCTGAGAGCATTTGTCAAACCTTGGTGAATTTTCCATTTTAATGGTTTTAAGGGCAAGACAAACAAGAGATAGAACCTGGAGCCTGTTTAAGCCAGAGAGTGTAATGAGATATCCTCTCTTAAAGCTGGTATCATAATGGTCACACCATTAGTGTTTAGGTGAGTAAGAGTCAAGCCCTTCCTACAAAATAAGGTTACAAAGGAATTTGACTTTCTTGACTGTGGGGGGAGTGAAATTGCTGAGAATTCGTCTGTCTTCCTTGACTAGCTTTCAGGCAAGCAGGTTTAGAACCACATAGGTTGCCTGAATTCTTGATATCTGTGTAGTTCTAAAAGCTGAGGATTTAATTGTAGTAGTCCTACCCTGGAGGGGCCCATAGACAACAAACCAAAGCAAATTCCCTTCCATTTACCCTCTAGTATTTCTTATAGATAAAATTTCAAAGACCAGAGCTATCAAAAAACACATAAAAGAAAAATGTACTACTAATGAAAGTTAGTGAAAACATAGGTAGCAGAATCGTATACTTCAACAACAAATAGTTCAGGTATTCTAATTATTTGTCACAGAATATAACACAAGTGTTTAAGTAATATCTTTAAAAAGAGATGCTTGATAATAACAGCAAGGAAAATGACCAAAAATGGTCAAGTGAATTTGGGAAAACTAATACAATTGAATTTACAGAAATTAATAATTAAAATTAAACAGCAGATTACATACAATGTAAGAAACTATTAGTGAACTGGAAGATGGATCTGAACCAAATATGGAAATGGAAGCCAGAAAGATGAAGAAATGAGAAATATAAAATGTTAAAGGACACAAACGGTAGAGTGAAAAGATCTAAAATAAATCATTTAGAATTCTAGAGTAGATGATATAGGGAACAGGGAAAAGGCAGTATACAGAGAAATCACGACTGAGCATCTTCCAGAATTATCAAATGACAGAAGCCTTAGATCTAGGGATACCAAATGAATTTCAGCTATGACAAATTAGGAGAAACTGCAGAACATTGAAGTTACGGCTCTTAAGAACAACCATTATAAAAGACATATTTAATAAAGGAATAGTACTTAGACTCACTGACTTCTTAATAGTAATAATGGAATAATTTCTTAAATACCCTGAAAGCAACAATGGGAATAATTCCTTAAATATGCAGAGAGAAAGTTAACTGTCAAGAGCAAGAACGAAATAGTGGTCAGATAAATAAAAAACTTCAGTTGCTTTCTGTTATGTGCAGAGTATAATCCAAACCTCCTAACTAAAGACTTAAGAATTTAAGACTCCACCCTATAATTTTAGACTGTTTTTTTTTTACTTCTTCTTTTNTTTTTTTTTCTTTTTTTTTTTTTTTTTTTTTTTACTATTTCTCTCTATGTAGTCTTGATAAACCCTAACCATCCCTCCCACTACTTCCTAAATGTGTCAGGTTCTTTAATTTCCTCTGGTCTTTACTTCAGTTATGACTTTTATTTAATTCTGTCTCTGGTATCAGTTGATTGCTTATGTGTCATCTCTAAATCAAAAACTTCGGGGCGCCTGGGTGGCTCAGTCTGTTGAGCATCTGCCTTTCAGCTCAGGTCAGGATTCCAGGGTTCTGGGATCAAGCCCTACGTTGTTGGGCTCCCTGCTCAGCAGGAGAGTCTGCTTCTCCTTCTCCCTCCCTCCCCACTCATGCTCTCTCTCTCACTGTCTCTCAAATACATTAAATCTTTTTAAAAAATAAATCAAAAACTTCTTGAGCATAAGGGATTATAATAGCCTTTTCAGTTTGCTGTTCTCTTGGAATTTAGCATTGTTGAACTCATTACATAATTAGTAAGTTTTTGAAATTAGAAATTAGTTTTAATCTATCATAGTTGAAGTCAACATATTTATTATTTACTAAGTTCAAGACATAGTGGTTATGAAATTATTCTAGAAGAATGTCTTCATAGTCACTAACTGGGCTAATTAATTAACTAATTAGCTAACTAATTAAAACTCTCTAAAAAGGTTTCTATCTTATGCTAAAGTTTCTTCATTCATGAATTGAACAATGCAGTGTCAGGAATTCTAGTTTTTCACTCTTGGCTTAAGAATATCGATAGGACGGGTCACCTGGGTGGCTCAGTGGGTTAAAGCCTCTGCCTTCAGCTCAGGTCATGATCTGGGGGTCCTGGGATCGAGCCCTGCATCGGGCTCCCTGCTCGGCGGGGAGCCTGTTTCCTCCTCTCTCTCTGCCTGCCTCTCCGCCTGCTTGTGACCTCTCTCTCTGTCAAATAAATAAATAAAATCTTAAAAAAAAAAAAAGAATATCGATAGGAGAGATTTTTGTTTATACATTTTTTTTCCTTTGCTATTTAGAGTTCACTGTAGGATAAGCTCTTTTAAGAGACCGAGTAAATAGCAAGCACTGTTAATTACATTTGATAGTAAATAATAATATAATTTCTTACAATGAAATAATATACTGAGATGAGTTATTAGTCATTTGCCTATATTGGCCATGTTAATGGACTATCTTTGATGTGCCCAGATGATACCACCTTTCTACTGTGTGTAGG